>JAUBOD010001115.1:1189020-1216907 GCA_032353885.1 Nothura maculosa | reverse complement strand
GCTTAAAGTTGGAAGGGACCTTACAGGTCATTTAGTCCAACCCCCCTGCACACACAGGGTCACCTAGAGCACATGGCACAGGGCTGTATCCAAGCGGGTTTTAAAGATCTCCAAAGAAGGAGACTCCACAAGCTCTCTGGGCAGCCTGTTCCCATGCTCTGTCACCCTCACTGTCAAGAAATGCTTCCTGAAGTTCCTGTGGAACTTCCGATGCTTCAGTTTGTGGCCATTTCCTTAGTCCTATCACTGTCAACCATTGAAAAGAAGCCAATCCCATCGTCCTCCCTCCCTCTCTTGAAGTATTTATACACACTGATCAGGTCCCCTCTCAGCCTTCTCTTCTCCAGGCTGGACAGGCCCAGCTCTCACAGCCTCTGAATGCAAGTTGTTGACTGCTGGGTACTGTACACAAGAAGCTAGTAGTAAGTACTTTCTTCAAAAATGAATAAATGTACTTACAATAAATGTAAGTACTTTCTTCAAAAACAGAAATATGAAGGAAAATCACTGAAGCTGGAAAGGAGAAAAATATACTCAATCATCTAATAGATCACCCAGAAACTGTAAGAGAATTTCCTGCAATACTTTATAGTTGAGTGAGCCTATGAACTCATGACTCAATGAGCAACTTCATAGTTGAGTGAGTCCCAGAGTCCTGGAACAGGCTGCCCAGAGAAGCTGTGGAGTCTCCTCTGGAGATCTTCAAACCCCGCCTGGATGCCACCCTGTGCCACGTGCTCTAGGAGTCCCTGTTAGATGACTGAATTGCTAGGTTGGACTAGATGATCTCTAGAGGTCCCTTCCAACCTTAACCATTTTGTAATTCTGTAATAGTTAAAGCCTGTGTTAATAATAAGTTGTAGTCTAGGGTTTTTTATATACACTGCTTTTCCTGTTGTCCTTTTTTTTTCCGGTTTAGATACAGAATCTCCCTTCCTTTCTATTTCTAACAAATTAATTCTTTTTCAACTAAATGTTTGGTCCTGGCCTAAATTGCGAGCAAATAATTTGAGGAAATTTAGTTAAAAATTAGAAGCATTATGCTCTTCACAGTGGCTACAACAAGAAAATTTCTACTTTAAGCCTAACATGCATGTTGAATGCTCAAGTTTAAGTCAAGTTTTAAGTAGACTGGATCAGCAGCTTTGGAGGATTGAATGCTTAAAATGAATGAATATTTCTTCAGCAGAACAACCTAAACAAACTTCGTTTGTACAATTTCAAGATATACCAGAGCTTGTTATAGCTCTGAGTTGGTGACAGACCAGAAAGTTTCATCAATATGACAGCAAAGTTTAACAATTTTGGTCAGAGATATGGCCCGGCATTTCTGGCCCTTGGTGCAAAACAGGACACATACCTAAGAGGAAAAGATACCCCTTCTCCATTAAGTCAGTCTGCAAGATATCCACTAAATATTTATCGCTATTAATATTTACAATTACTGTGTGACTCATAATAACAAAGATACTTGCAAATGTAAAAGTGGATGAATAGGTCTGTAAATAATAGACTTCCTCTTGGCAAGATAAGACCCCTCCCATCTCTTTTGTATTTTTTTTCATTTTATCCATGGCCCATGTTCTTTGTTTTCTTAATCATCGAACAAAGGAATTTAATGTGTACAAAAATATAATCTGAAGAACACACTCAAGAAAATCCCAAATTAAACATGCCTATCTGAAATGAATTAAAAATGTTCTAAAAAATTTGAGATAACGTTTTGCAGTACAGTTTCAGACAGTTAAGGACAGAAAAGTATATTGTCTAATGTGCATACCAACGTTCACTGCCTTGTTCTCTGAATGCAGGGAACTAAGTTAGACTAAGATATTTTACTCCTCAAGAGGAGTAACATAACAGTTGAGAGCCCTGAGAGATGAAGGTGAATCATTGTCTAAGAGATCTGCTGAGGTTGTACCTCAACAGATTGTACCTTCTTATGGGAAAGCTTAAAGGGTAAATATTCATAATTATTTCTGTAATTTCCTAAACTTTAAGAAATTGAAAGTCGCAGAAGATCTCACTCTATGCAACTCACTATTTCTGCTTTTTTACTAGCAGGATGGAAAGAACACCCTGTAAAGAGCACCCTGTTCCATTCTTCTGCAACCATCCATGCTCTTTCCATTTGCATTCCTAGCACTGAAAGCCCAGAAAAACCCTAGAAGATCCCAGGGTTTGATAGCACAGAATCAACTCACTGATGTTTTGATTTATTAATAAAAGGAGCCCTTTGTATTCTATGATGTCTCTCTGTCCTCCCAGTGTCTTGGATTATATTGAGACTACAACATCCTTCCTGCCATTCAAGTGAAATCCTCTACAATATTCCCTAATGACCTTATTTATCTCTTAATAAACAGTGTATAATATCTATTCTTGACTATAGCTGTGTTCTGAAGGCAGGAATTCCTGTGAACACTGGATGACAGCAGATTTGGGGTAATACAAGATCACGTAGAACTAAAATGAATATTGTATAATGGTGGATTTTCTAAGTATCTTTATAGAAGGGTATAACCAATTAGGTCCATGTCCCCATTTGTGGTATCTCTTCTTTATTTAAATTCCTTATATCTACCTGTGCTTCAGAGAGCTTACTTTTGTTTATTTATTTATTTAATTATTTATTTAGTTAGTTTGTAAATCATTACATTTCGATATAAAGCTAATAGTTGAAACTAAATCACCAGGTAGAATATTACTAAGATTCTCAAGATTTTGAAAAATTGATGAAATGTTTTTCCAAGGTGTTATGGTTTAACTGAACAAATATTTTAGCTTATTCATCCTCCAAGATGCAGAAAAAAATGATAATGTTTTCAAAGGTTAATTTGTTTGGCTTCAATGAATCTGTCTCCATATTCACCATATTGAATTCCATCATAACTTCATTGACAAGACTCAGAGTACTTCGCTTCTGCCCTCTCCACAAGGTATCTTTTTCATCTGTGAGATCCTGTACTGGATGATCTGGTCACTTTTCCATCTTCAGGAAACTGATCAAGCATTTCTGTATTTCAATATGGCTGAAAAAATAATTTAAATGGAGCTCTCTTGACTTGGACTGCTCAGCACGTTTCTATCTTTTCTTCATTCAAGGCTTTCCTTGGAAGACTTGTGAAGTGCAGCCCATTTGTATCTATTCTTCATAAGCAAAAAGTCACTGTTTGGTTCTATACTTTCTTCAAAACTGTCCTATGGCATTGGCTTATTCAAGGCTGCCTCAGAAACTTTCTGTTACTCTGCAGATACCCTGTATTATTCTGCATCCAGATCTTTAGCTACCCTTGGTCTATTTCTTTTTAGCACTTCTGAGAGATCTTGTCTCCTGTTCTCTCATTCCAAAATGCTGCTTTAAAACTTTCCTTCTCCACTCATTGAAGAGCATTCTAGTTTGTATGTAAGCAAGAACCAAATTGCACTGCTCATGATAATTCATAAAATAAAAATCTATATTTTGAGATCCCATAAAATTCTTGATATGGATCTGAGAGTGAAATCTCTCAGTGTATCTAACATTTTCCTTTTATTCTTTTCTATTTTCATAGAATGCAACTCTATGAAATATCAATATATTTTTTACATTTTCTTTTGAGATTTTATAAAACAATGTAAACAAGTATCTGCCAGGTGTATTTAGGTAGAATTGCTCTCATCTTGAGGGGAGGAGTTGGAATATATGATCTCTTGATCATCAGCAGGCCCCTGCTGCCCCATTACCTGTAAGTGATTTATTATCTTAAGGATTTTTCACTTATATTGATTTCTAGCTCTTCCCTGAAAAAAAACTAAAAAAGTAAGTGGGACTAAGGAAAGAGGTGCATAAATGCAGAGCTAAGTTGATAGGTTCCCCAAATTCTTGCAGCTGTCCGCTAGCTATATTATAGGTGATCATCTTTTCTTTGTAACCCCCTTATGCCTCATTCATGTGACATGGAAACAATTACATGAAAATGCAGATGTAGATTCCAGTAATCTCTTTGGAATAGATAAATAGACTTTGAAATAATTTACAAATGATGCACAAAATCTGTGGGCCATCTGCTCACTGTTGGGGAAGAAAAACATGTTTCTCCCAACAGGCTTTTTATATACAGAATTGCTCTTCTCACACAGCAAGGAGGAAAACAATAGATAGCCAGGAATCTGGAATGTAACTCACTCACACACACTTGGAGTCCTGCACTCTGATCATCTCTGGTGAAAGCAATTAGGGCAAGAACTGTGTGTATATTAAGAAACCTCTTTTTCTTCCACCACATGTGCAGCCAGGGCTAAGACCACTCACAGCCAGACTTGCCTGTGTTTTCTGCTTCTCAGGCAGCAGATGAATGGAGGTGAATGTAAGAATATGGGACAAGGCCAGGTAGAGTTATAGAAACACACATTAGGCAGTACTACCTCTGCTGCACTAACTGTACTTAGCAAGAGTCTTATAAATTTGAGCTTGGTTTCTTCCAGTCTTATCCCAGTATCTTGTGGAGCACTGCCTTTTCAAGTCACAGAAAGGTATATCCCTCTAAGTCATTTATATGGGGTGCCTAATGTAAGAATATTCTTTAATTTGGAAGTAGAAAATATTTTTTCCAGGCACAGCCCTTGTATTAGCTGCTTCAACAGTTAAAATTCCTTTGAATTAGTGACATGTAGACTGCACTCTATAATGAATAAAAGAATAATGTCTTAGAGGTCTTTTGTGTGATTCTTAAACATGTAGATCACATAAATATTCCTAGCATTTGTACAAGCCAAGTCACAGCATTCTTGGTGGCAAAATTGTCAGCCTCAACTCTGCTGATCTAGAGGGTAGTCTTCTACTGTGAGTCATAGCCTGCACGTGGCCATATCAGCGCTTCAGATTTTCTTGACAACCCCATCTGTGTCTGCTGGCAATGCTCACTAGCTTTGACCAGAGTGGAAACAATTCAATGTGATTCTCAGGCGTTTATAAACTGTTTGCCAAACAGCAAGATTTCCAGCAAGAAAGTGGCTCGCCGCAGCTGACAGTCACATTCTTTCTGCTAAGGAGATCCCACTGAAAAGTCCTGGTGTGAGAAAGATGAATTAGAGAGTTGTCAGGATTTGATGTGAACTGTAGGGGGTAAAAGGGATTTTGGTATGGTGGGAGGTCAGGTGAGCTATCAACACAAGCCACCATTCTGGCTGAAGTGTCTTCACAGTGAGACAGGAATGGGCATGGCAGGCATATGGGTTGTATGCTACCTGATATGATGCATGGTCTTCATGTGGTGTTGCACATCAATCAACCAAATGTGAATCAAGGGGGCCAGAGTGGAGTCCAATATCCTGATAATTTGTTGCATAGGTAAATGGTAGGGGCCTGAAGAGCAAGAGTTCAAGACACCCAGGTAGAACCAGAATGCTCAGCTAGTAAATCATGCTAACGCACTAGATTATTATGGGTCTTAATTTTGGCAGTCAATTTTATGAGATGTCACAGGATGTCAGTGTCCTACTAGGAATGAAATCAAGATAGTCTGAGTGCAGCACATGTTTCCTCCATGCAACATTAATCTCCTGAATTCTATAAGCTTTTTTGAGTTTGAAAAACACACAAATGATTTTAAAGCATTCATCTTCATATAGCAGTGTGGGCAATAACAAAGCATGACTGACGATATCAAAATTGGTAGCAAATGACCTGAGATGGAGTGTTAAAACAGACCTCATTGGAGATATAGACTTTTAGGAAGACTGACGATGCAAAAATTAAAAAAAAAAAGATTATATTTTGGAACTTTAAGATAAATTTCTCAACTGGGACCTTGAGGAATAACCTTTCCTATCCCACTTTCCCTGAGCCCTTGGGCTGTATTTTCCATTCACCCAAATTTAAGTGATTACTTATATGACCAAATTTGGAAAAATATATTCAAAATCTTAGTCTCTGTCCAATGACAGAAATGTCCAGGAACATCTTCCTACTTGCCAAATCACATACTCTGCAGAAAATTGCACTTAGCTCAATCTTATATAAGTAAATACTT
Source organism: Nothura maculosa (assembly GCA_032353885.1). Lineage (NCBI taxonomy): Eukaryota > Metazoa > Chordata > Aves > Tinamiformes > Tinamidae > Nothura > Nothura maculosa. The sequence goes on along the minus strand of JAUBOD010001115.1, from coordinate 1,210,893 downwards.
ATCAGTGTGAACTGGTATCATACAAGGAAAATTAGAACTATTTATTTATTAGTACCATAGACAAACTATGTTTGTTTATGGTATGAAGGGATAGATTTTGTCCTGCTCTGCCCATCAAGTATTACTTAATTTTGTGAAAGATCTTAATCTTAGACTAGAATAACTAGTCTGGTAGACTGGATTGATAAGATAACAGGACAAGGGAATGTTACCTTGGCTCACAGTTATTTCAAAGGCTCAAAGAACAGAGCTATTTAGATCATTTGCAAATTGTGATTGGGAATCTGTAGTACAGCAGTGTTACCACATAGCATTCTCACATACGGTTTTTGTTATCCATTGTCTGTTCAAAGTGCTAGACACTGGCCGTGTGACTCCTATAAAACTTTCTTTTGTAATTTATTTATCTAGGAAACCACAGTTTACACTCAATGTCTGGTTTCCAGTGAAGTCTCGCTTTTATTTCCAGCTGAACTTGCTAAGGCAGAAAGAGGTCAAACAACTAGTGAAAGGTCACCTTGTGATATTAGCCAATGACTCGGGCCAAATCATCACCCAGCTCTCCTTCTGGCTAGGTTTTTTTTTTTTTTCTTAGTATTCTGTTCTTTAAGTCACCTGTTTAAATTGTATTAAACTGTGTCCTTAATGGAAGTTATAAGGCAAAAAGCTCTTCATATTGCTTCAGAGAAGTACTACATTCCCATATTTGAGGAAAACCCAGAGGACAGATCTTAACAAGACCACATTGTAGATACTGACCACATCCTAGATGTGGGCATATTCTAATATATAGTTGTGTTGTACTAGTTATCCAGATCCAGACAACAGAGCAAAAGGACCAAAGGTGAAAGAGCAAGGGTTATACAGGAGTAAAGTCAAAGAAAAACAATGTGATAAGCTTTAGAGGGGCAAGGTCAAATAAAAGAAATGTGAGAACCTCTAGTATTCAAGCTACAGATAGAAGGAAGAAGACACATTTGTGTTTACACACTGTATATGCTGATAATTCCAGAGGAATCACAAACCTGATTTGAATGACTTTGACATTAACTCAAAAAATTGACAAGTTTAGTTTATTCAGTTTATTTATTTAAAAATGTTGATTTGTTTGGTCTGTCTTTAAGTTTTGGAATTGTTCCCATCTGCTTGCAGTCCCACAACACCTAGTGTCTGGCCCTAGATCTCAAATCCTGCAAATTTACAGGATAAGATGATTCAGAACCTTGTTTCCAGAGCTCTCTTATCATTTCTAGCCTCATCAGTCCTCATTCATTTATGTCTTAATTATGCACAAATCTCATTACCCTCAAACGACATATATTGTTAGTTATTCCCTTACTTTTCTAGTGTCATTTTTTCATCCTGGATCTTCAGAAGATAGACATTTTCCTCTACCATAACCACCTCTCCATTCAAACTAAGGATATCCATCTTCAGAGTCATTTGTTCTCTCTTCTGTTGTAGCAGGAGGAATGGTGGAGGGTCTATGAGTCAGCAGCGTGCCCTCATGTCCAAGAAGGCCAATGGGATCATCGCCTGCAGCGGGAGGAGTGTTGACAGCAGGTCAAGGGAGATGATCCTGTCCATCTACTCAGCCCTGGTGAGGCCGCACATGGAATATTGTGTGCAGTTCTGGGCTCCTCGGTGTAAGAGGGACATGGAGCTACTAGAGAGGGTCCAGCAGAGAGCGACAAAGATGATTAAGGGAAAGGAGCATCTCTTGTACAAGGAGAGACTGAGTTAATTTGGACTGTTCAGCTTGGAGAAGAGAAGGCTGAGATGGGATCTTATTAATATGTATAAATACATGAAGGGAGAATGTAGGGAAGAAGGGGCCAAGCTTTTTTCAGTAGTGGCCAGTGACAGGACAAGGGAAAAAGGATATAAGTTGAAACACAGAAGGTCTCCTGTGTGTCACCTGAAGTCCCTAAAACTTGCTTATTCAGCTACAGTTTAGTGGCCCCTAGAAGGTTTGAAGATGAGACCCCCATCCCTGTGGGTGTTAGACTTTTTCTACCAATATCTATTTTTTCCCTATTATAACTGCTCAGTCAGCGGTATTTTCCCTTCTTTGTTAAGTTGCAAGTGAATGGATTCCTATTCACAAAATACCTGATCTTCTTTCACAAATCTTAGCTATGGCTAGAAACTTGCTTAGCTGTGGCTAGAAACCAGTCTTAGCTGTGGCTAGAGTGCAGTGGAGAGTGACAAAGATGATTAAGGGAATGGAACATCTCTCATTTAAGAAGAGACTGAGTGAGTTGGGCCTGTTTAGCTTGGAGAAGAGAAGGCTTAGTGGGAATATGATTAACATGTATAAGTACATGAAGGGAGAATGTAGGGAAGAAGGGGCCAAACTCTTCTCATTGGTGGCCAGTGACAGGACAAGGGGAAATGGCTGCAATATGCAACACAGGAAGTTCCATCTTCATGTGAGGAAGAACTTCTTTACAGTGAGAGTGACAGAGCCCTGGTAAAGTCTTTCCAGGGAGGTTGTGGAGTCTCCTTCTCTGGAGGTCTTCAAAACCCACCTGGATGCCACTCTGTGCCACATGCTCTGGGTGTCCGTGCTTGTGCAGGAAGGTTGGACTAGATGACCTTTAGAGGTCCCTTCCAACCTTGAAGATTGTGTGATTGTGTGACTAAAAGAGCAAGACTTCCAGAAGAAGTTACTCTCCAAGAAGCTGTGGGTCTTTCTGCTCTCTCCTCTATCCTGTAACAACAACTTTCACTCCTCAATGGAGTGGGAAAGAAGCCAGCTTTCCCTCATTAGCTCCCTTCCCTGGGGCAGGAAGAATGGCATGTGATAAACAGTGAGGGCAGGCTGCTCTTGCTGTGGTGGTCGTTTTTACCATAGCTGAAATACTCTACCTTCCCTCTCAAAAATCATGTTTGCATTCTGGTATACAAGAAGTTATGAATCCTGTCTCTACAGAGTGCACTGATAAACCATATCACCATCTACATTTGCAACAGTGAGCCTTGGTGAGAACTAGATCCTATTTTTCTCCTTTTTTCACATGATCCACACCACCTGTCAGAGGTCAGTATTGTTTCACAGCAGGGGTATGCCTTCACTGATAGCCAGGCTACTGTTTTTGGGAAGAGTTCACCACATAATAATTAACCCAAAGCTGCAGAATATGTTAGGTCATAGGAATATCTGTGCTGGGGCTGGAGGCCCATCTTGTTGCTCTCCTGTGCCTGACAGCTGCCAATACCAGCTGTTTCCTGTTGCAGATCTACAACATCACTGATCACAGAATGTTTTTAGCAGGGAAGGGAAATGTCCAAAGGAAGCAGAAAGAATGAAAGGAAAAAAAGAGTTCACTCTGGCTGCTGGCAATGTTAGAAGAACTGGGACTAATTTAGAAGAGAAATACAGAAATGGTTAAACATTGCAAATAAGATGTTGCTGCTTCTTACTGTGTTTGTGTCATCTCCATCAACTCTTTCTTTATTTGTATGCAACTTTTTATCTTTCTGGTAGAGTGAATTAATGGTGATAATTTCCAGAACTTGAAACAATTCTTGAGCTATTTCCAAGATACAGGAGATAAAAGAGTTTTCAACATATATACATATATACACATATCTACATAAATATATATGTGTGTGTGTATATATACATATGCATTTCCATACTTTTTAATTCTTTTTTTATGACTTTTTATCTGCTTGTATATATGAACATATTTTTTGTGCACATCTATATATTTCATGATGTTTGAAATTTTGTGAAAAGCAATACTCAGAAATTTAGCCCTTGATTTGGAGTGCAATCCTCTTTTCTCTTGCAAATTGTGCTAGTGACTCTGTTATAAACACAAAATCATCTTGAGACTGAGCTGTTAGAGAAGTGGTAGTTAACTGTTCAACTGTTCAAGTTAAGTGGTAGTTATCTGTTAACAATGGAAAAAAAAGAAACAGAAAGTGGATTTGATTTACCAAAGCACACTTGACAGTATTAACACTTGACAGCAGACTATAAAATCATCCTTTCAAACAAAAATTCTGGAAAATAGAACCTGTACTTTTTTCGTATTGCTTTGGTATTACAAAATGCCACAAGATCCTGAATTAAAATTTTTAATTTAATTTAAATTTTACTAAATTTAAATTTAATTAAATTTAAAACTTATTAATTATAATGAAGAAGAGAACTAAAATATCTTGCCCTCCTCCTCTATTCTTTTGTGTACATATATTACAATGTAAATTTTTCTAAGGTATGTACCAGAAGTTAGGATCTGTTATTACTTTAGTATTTTAAGAAATGCTGTTGTAATTAAGACTATGCAGTAAATTGATTCATTTTAAGAGGAAGAAGCTCTTATTTGATGCATAAAGAAAGAAACTATTTGTGAAGTTATAAATATTTTTGTTTTAAATGTTTATTGTGGAGGAAGGAAGGTTTTGTCATTGATGTACAGACTGAACTGGGAGTTGGAAGACCTGGGTTCAATTTGCAGCTCTTCACAGACTTCCTGTGTCACCTTGAATAAGCCATTTACATTTCCCAGTTCTTCTCTTTCCTCCCATCAATAAAAGAAATAATTATATCATTTCTAACATCGCAGAAGGTTCATGAGAACTGACTTAAGAGAGGAATAACCTTTTGGAAGATTCTGGGTCTCAGAACTTGCTCCATAACCTCATGTCCTCAATATGTTCAGACCATTAAACTTCAGAGCACTCTGGAGGGTCTATCTCATGTCCTCTGCATACGAAGAATTATATTAAAAAAGCTGGGTGGGAGTGCTTCCATTACTTGGTACTGTGCATCTGGGAAGATTGGTTTCTATCATCTTTACATTGATGCTGATGTGACTTTGGATCACAGTTGTGAATGTTAGTTCATATTTAAGAGTTTGTCTGGTTTCTCCAAATAGCTGCAGCAAATAAAAAAAAATCAATAATATCTGTAAAGGGAACTGAAACTCTTGGAGAGGTCTTGTAGAGTTTCATACATTTGGATTTTTTTTATATGTTATTGAAAGTTTGTAATAGGTTCTTCTGGTCAACAATTTTTCTTTATTTGTTAACAGACCTTAACTTTCCTTATTTATTTGCAAACCTTTGACATCGATCAGGATATATTCGTAAGCAAAGTATAATTTGTAAGTATCAATGCATGTATATATTTAAATGCATGAGTGTGGTTTTGCACATGTAATATATATGCATGAAGTTGCCTCTGAGTGCATGAACTTGTATATGAAAGTGGGAACAATAATTTTTGTATTGCAGCTGTGGCTGTTTTCAACATCAAAGCGAAATGAAAACAGTAAAAGTAAAAGAAAAGGAGGGGAAAAAAAAGAAACATAAACCAAAACTATTATTAGAGAAGAACAAAGGAACTGATCCCACAGACAGTTTTCCAACAGCTGGCAAGGTTCATCAGCTATTTTTACTGGTCTAATGCCGTTTCTGTTAACTCTGCTTTTTTCTGTTTTGTTTTCTATATTTTTTTGTGCCTGAGTATCACTTATGGTTGGATTGATTTCAATTACGCAGGTGTATGTGTTAAATAAAACCATACTGAAGTAAAGGAAGTGCAAAAATCAGCACCTTCAACAGTTCTGTAGGGATTTCTTGCCTTGATCTGCAAGGCAGGTGGCCTTTAGATAATATACATTTAACAACTGGTTCAGCATTTCAATGAGCCTCACTGGATTTTGTCATACTGTAAAGCCAATCTCCAAATAAGCACTTACAGTTCCTTTTTTTTTGTGAGATGAGACCACAAGACTGCCAGTCACTGATATCCAGAAATTATACTATTCTTTCAATGATCAAAAATGATTTCAAAATCATGGGACTAAATAAATTTGGATGCAAATTAAGAGATTATTGGATCAGGATGCAAACTATGAGCGTTGGCAATGATGAAGTTGCAGCTTCCCCTTTTTCTGACTCTTGAATTGACTAAAAGAGACGGACTTGCAGCATTTTGATGAAGCTGCGCATATAGAAGTTTCTTCTATAAATGATTCCTGATGAAGCAGCTTCTCTTCCTTTTATGGGACTGATGAAAGCATGTAACTGGTAGCAAAGATTCTTCTCTACCAATAACATTGTCCCAGGAATAGATTCAGTGAGGTAAAACTGATAGACTATTAAAGAACCTTAGCTCTGTAAGAAACAGAATCTGTATATGAGAGGGCAATAATTTATGCTTAAGGTTTTGGAATTAAATTGACTAGAGCAAAGTAGCATTCATAGATAGGGTGTAGATATGAACAATAAAAACTGCTTTTTTTCTCTCCTGGGAATATTTTCTGATATCTAATGGGGATACTAAATTACTAAAAGTCAAAAGTAGAGAAATAGCAAAAATAAATCAAATTAATGGTATTGGTATTGTTTGCCCATCTGTGACATTATGATTACTTTGTCACAAGCATGAAATTATCTCCATTTTGCCTAGATTCAGAATTCTTTCTTGGGTATCTGTTTCTGGCATGGCTATGTCTAAAAAGTTGGTATCTGGAAACAGGAGGGAAATACTTACATGGTCCCTGGGAGGTGCAACCACCTCCAGCAAGGAATTCCTTAGCCTGAAACTTAAAACTAGCCAATAGGATAAACCAAGGTCAGAGTCTTGGAGATAAAATAGTTTTTTAAACTGAACTTCTTAATGCCTGGATGTCTATTAATCTTCTTTATCATTGTTTAGGAGAAGGCAGTTCCTTCACCAAGGAACTTCTGACATCTCTACAAAAACTCATGGAAATGAAGACTTGGCCTCAGTCTCCTTCACAGTGGTAGGGATTCAAACACAGAGTTGCCTTTCTCTGAGTTACTTTTAACCTAATCAATTGCAATAAAGAAATCTGGCTATGGTATAGATAGGTAGAGATAGGTTGTTCCTTAACCTGTGTATGGATTGTTTTGACCTCAGACTTGGATCAGCAATCAGTATGCTTTAAAGAACTAACAAGAACCTAAGTGTCCTGTAGTTCTTTCCCCAGGAGCTGAAATGGAGTCATAACTTAGGGCTACCTTTAATTTATATGAACTGAGCCCTTTCAAAAGAACGTTGTTAGATTTTGATCATGACCATTCTCGGTGTGAGTACATTTAGCTTTGGAATTACTTGATAACATGTGAAATAATATTTATATTGGCCTATTATGAGAGGAAAACATGAGTATTTCAAACTGTGTTCCACATGTTTGCTTTTTAAATCCTCCTAAGCCAGCTAATTTTTACACTGAGTCTGTACATTCATTACTTGGTATCACACACTCAAAGAAAATGTCTATGGACTGGATCTAAGAGGTCATAATGACAATTTCCCTACACATACAGAATAATTCTCTGCAGAAATATTTGTTCTTTAGAGTTTTGTTTTGCCTTGTTTTAAGTAGCTGATCAATGGTTCTACCATGAGTTCCCTTGGGGAAGTGTTCCACTGGCTAGTAGACTTCGTCATTAGAATACAATATTGCTGTTTAGACTATTTTTTTCCTGCATAGTTTTGCCCTGTATAATTTTTTTTTATTTACAATGATATCAGCTTCTTTAAGTAAAGAGAAAATAAACACCTAAAATATCATCAAAATGTTGAGGATGACTAGATGTTATGCTGTAACTAGAGGAAATGTGAACCTACCGAGCTGGGGCTTGGTCATAGCTGGGGCTTGAGTTGGTTGCCCACCAATCGGCACCTTGTGTCATTTTAAACTCAGTATGGTAACTTGCCTTGCCTCCTGCTGCTGTTCCAGAAGGGCCTGTTGTCAGAGCTGTCAGGCTTACAATGATATTTCTGAGGGTGTCTCAAATGCCATTTGGTACTCGTGTTTAGATAGCTGATCTGTACCACAAGTCTCAATTTTAAGGACCCAAGTCTTATAAAGTAACATAAGTATGTTAACACTAAATGTTAAATCTTATGAATAGTCTTAATAACATGAAGGAGTTTAAGTCTAAAGCTGGGGATGATGTTCAGACTAAGATGTCCTGTGTCTTAAAGTTTCTGAAAGGAAAAGCTAATTTACTACTTGTGTAGCTTCTAGAGCAAGATACCTAAATGAGCACTATTACAGTCACCTGAACATTGGCCTCTCTCTACTGGGCCCTTTCGGGTGCAATTCAGTGACTCAAATATACCATCTCTTGCTATGTGAGCTGAATCTTTTTGGCAAAACCTAGCTGTCTACATATAAATGCTTGGTGCCATCTGAAACGCCCTAGCATATCCCAACTAGCCATCAGTCTGTGATACCTATAGCACAGGACCTACATAGGGTCCCAGGTGCTTCTAAAGTGGCTGGTGGAGGTAGATGGAGCACTATGTAGCACACGTGCTACATACCCTGTGTATGTACAGTTGACACACAGTTTTTAAAGAATTTTATTTATTCAATTAATTAGTAAACAAGATCATTTTTGGTGTGTTTAATGCCTTTCATTTCCCACAATGATGCATTAAAGTGAATTCTACATTATAGTTGGGCTGGTAGTGGTTAAAATAGTTGAGTGATACCTAATTCATATCTTGATACCTAATACCAATATTTCCATGCTTAAACATGATGGACTAAGGGTATCTGAAATATTTGCATTTCCATCTAGCTTGTCATCAAGCTGAAGGAACTGACTGGTCATGGCTTCCTTTGACCCCTGAACTGAGGCAACTAAACAACTAAGCATGAGTGCTCTCAATATCACCTGAGATGAAAACCAAAAATAGTGCTCAACTATTGCCTTCTGAAAGCAGATGCAAAATATGGTTGCGGAACTCTGTTGTTTGGATGCTTATTTCTGAAAACTGAGCTTCCTTTATGAAAGTCATTGTGCAATACAGCAGTGATGAGTCCCAAGAAAGGGACTGGAACAGACACTTCATTGTCAATACTTGATAAGTGCGTACTCAGAAAGCAAGGTGCTTGTTAGAAGATTTTTTTCCCCTGCTTATTGTTCAGCTTTTAGTTGATTTTAGTGCAGTTAAACTGATTCCATATGAATAATTTGTGGTGTGTCTTTCAACTAATTTTTTTTCTTGAAGGTCCAAACAAAATTATTTTTGTTGGATTACTTAATTGGAGTTAGTCTGTGAACATTATAATACTTTCTCCATGTCTTCATATCTGAGATGGAAAATGCCAAATTTGTTCTGTTTTGCTTCATTGTTAGGAGTTACATTAGAATTTTTTCCCCTACCATATTTGGATGTGAAGTGCTCTTTGAGGAAAGTTTTATGTTCCCCTTGCACCAATAAATGTGGAAAAAAAATCATGTAGGCAAAATTTCAGACTTAACAAAGAAAAAAGTTTATTTGCATGACAAGAACAAATAAATTCAGGAAGAACAAGTGAAGGCTCTTTACTGCTTTAGTAGCAGATACAAAGGTTATTAAGGGAAAAAAAACAGTAAGCTTGCCTTGGTTTGCATATGAAGAGAATTCTATTGATTTGCTAATTGTAAGACAACGTTTTGCATATATTAAAAGTTTATATAATATAATTCAGAACTTGTAACCACAAACTCAACTTTGTAGTTAGTCATGTAATGATAGTTCTGAAATTAGAAGTAGAAATAAAAAAACATTTGAAAATACAGACACTGGATTTTTTCTGTCAAACCTAACAAGTAAAAATCTAACTGTGGTGTAGAATGTGCCTTGTGCTTTTACATGAGACCTGCAAGGCAGAGTGTCTGCATTGCTGCTGACCCTGAGCATTGCAAATCATGAGCTGCATCCTCTCAAAATCATAAGATTAAAAAAAATCATAAATCTGGAATTCATTTGATTTACTTTCTGTCATCAGAGCTGTTAGCTTTGAAGTCTTTAGGAGTTTCTTCAGGCTTGTCCTTTTTGAAAAGAAAAATCTAAGGTTTGCAGTTAAACCTGGACAATAAAGTACCTCAAGAAAGAAAAAAATAAATAAGCATATACCCTCCTATTAGTAATCCCGTATGAAAACTGTAAGGGCTCAAGCTACTGTTTAGGCACTCATTCACCAACCACATTTAACTCGTGTAAAAGTGCATATTTGTGTTTGCCGTCTAACTTTGATAACTCGGATAGGAAAATACTCTAGAATTTGTTGCAGTGCTCCCCCTCATGTTCCAGTCCAATGTACTGTGCTATTTTTATGTCTTTTATTCACTGCAAACATTATTGACTGATATTCATATTAGTTGTTGTCTCACCATGGTGAAAAACTGAACTCTTTTTCTTGACTGTTCCAATTAGGAATAGCAGGATTTCCGTAACCTGGTTTATCTCTTTCAACCACCTCTATTTGCATGCTTGATAGTCGTGGCTGGTTGATGTGTGCATATCAGAAAGTGCAGAAATTCAATTTGGATCAGTTAAATGTGGCCTTAAAATTGCCAGAGGGTAAATGCAGCTCCTACCCTATACTGCACAGTGGCACTTATCCAAGCCAGGAAAGGTTCTGGCCACCACTGCAGAGCTAAGGCTGCATATGCATGAAAAACTGCTTGTGTGGGTGCAACTGCATTGAATTTCATCCTGCAGGACCAGAGATATGCATTGGCATTTGGTTTTCATGGCAATAACAGGAGCATATTCTACCCTGGCAGCTTGTCGATTTCAGGATTAAGCCATGAAAATTCACCCCAATCATCTGGTTTCTCCTACCCTCCACACAAATCATTCTTGGCCATCTATTTACAGGAAGGTTTTGATGAAGATAGGTGATATGCAATGTGCATTCAAAAAGGAATCAAAACGTAGTGCATATATGTATAGATGTCTTGGGGCTTTTCCCCTTGTCATTTCGCAGAAGATTCTCAGAAACGCAGAAGGCTCAGAAAATTGTCTGATACAAACTATTGTCTTTTCACAATTCTGTTCACCAGGGTAAAGAGCAAGTTTGCTTTCCTAAGTAATCTTATCTTTTTTTTTTCCTTCTTGTGAGGATAATTTTCACAGAAGCCCTCTGCTGTGATCTTTGTAGCATTTGTCAGTGTTCTCTTTGTCTTGTTTCCAAAAGCAGAGCTTAGATATACTTTTTATATTTACAAAGTGTTGCTACCCAAAACTAATGAGAACACCAGCTAGCTGATATTGTAAGTACCGAAACAAACTGAATGAATTCTAGCTCCCCAAGTTGATCCAAGTATACTTTCTTCCTCCCTAGATATGCAAAATTACTGCATATGTGCTTTTAATACAGATATTATAGAATTACAGAATCACATAATAGTTGGGTTTGGAAAGCAGCTTTGAAGATCATCTGATTCAACCCCTGTGCTCAAGCAGGATTACAATAAATCAGGTTCCCTAGGACCATGTCCAGTCAGGTTTTTAACATCTATACTATCATACATAATAGGTAAAATATACTATTACATTAAAATATATAAAATATATTATTCCTGATAGAATATGATGTATAATATATAAATGTATATTTGCCTTATACTTTATTTCTAGGTAGCAGCTAGTCACTTCTACCTGAAAATTTGCATGAACATGATTATTAAAAAAGGAAATAGCAAAGACAAGGATTATCTATCAGAAGGCCTCTTCTGTCATGGTATGTGTTACAATACTTCTCTGAATGTTGAAGAACACTTTCATCATTTTATATACATTAAAATGTAAGTTAAGCTCTTAACATAAATATTTTCCACTTCACTCTGGTGCAACAGTTTTCCTGGACACATGATTTGCTATGTTATTTCCTATGTCTAAATGTCTAAGTTCAGCACCTTTTTATAGATGTGATAAATGAACCACATATGTACCTTATATATTTTAAAAAGGGCTAAATCTCCTCTGCTTCTATTTGTAGAAAGTGGTTAACTTTATATACTAACTTGGGCTAATGGAACTAGACTAAGATCTGCATTGGGTTAATGGTACTAGAACTTGCATGGGATCCACTTCTACTTCTGAACTGATGGGAACAAAACCAGCTCGTAGCTTGTATTAAACTTTGGTTCACTAGAGGGTATGGAAAGAATATAGTTTCTTCTTAAAATGATTTATTTAAATTGGTAGACTAGAATTATACTTAAAACCAAGTGTCTAAATGCACCTGTTTAAGTCAGCTTCTTGTTCTCTCAGGTATTTAGGCATTGAATTTTCCCCATTAGCAGCATGATTGACACTGTGGTCCTTACAATAACACATGATTATAACTCTGAAAATAGCAATTACATAAAATGGAAACCAGATGTTGCATGGAATTTGACTCTCTCGGTTTCTCAGTGAAGTAGATGAATTTGTAAAGCAGAAAACCACAATCATTATTCAGATGGATTGTACATGAATTAATGACATAATATCTAAATCATATATGCTTGAAAATAATGATTAACTTCAGCTATCAAGATAAGCTAATGGAAAACAGATTTTTTTTAAGAAAAAAAATGGACATACTCCTTTCAATATATTTTATCTTTATGGTAATAACAAAACCAGACCTGTTTTAACATTTCTTTATCCCTCAAATATCAAGGATATATGTTAAAAATAAACTCTTCACAACTTTTAACCTCCAGGAGTGACTTGAGCAGCATTTTTTTCTTGTTTCATGTTAAAGGCATGAGATTTTACCTTTTTAGGTAAGATCAAATCACCTCTGTTTAATAATAGAGAGTACTTTTTGAACAGGCTTTAGCAATGGTTCAGATTTCCATCCATGCAGAATTTAAGCCTGATGGATAGGTTTGTGAGCTCCATTCACCATACAAATACACCAACAAGCACAGTACCCTTCGGCAGATCATCAGAACAGCACATTGCTTTCTAGCACTTTAACGCATTTGTGACTACAAATATCACACGCATCTCTCAGACTTCAGTTAGCAGCATTGTTAGCGGTTAAATTTATGAAAGCCTTGGCACATCATTTTCACTATCATGTATTCTCAATGACATCATCATTGTAAAATTAGGAACTTTCTTTCTCTCTTTCCTGCAGATGTGGAAGTTTGAAATTGCATTCCATGGTCCTGTGCCACATTTCATCAGCGTTTTTCCTTTGCTTTCTCCAAAGACTGGCCACATGTGGTGTGTAGATTGCTGGTGCTGTTTGGGATCTCATATCAAATACTGCTACCTAATCCCAGGCGGGCCTTGGCGGGCCCACACCTGCAGCTGATTGAATCCTCCCGGAGTACAAAGGCCTGATTTACAGCATCAAGGATACAGGGCCTGGTTGCAGCTGGGCTCCAGCAGGAAAAGGAAGTTGTTCATCATCTTGTGTGCATTTCATTAACAATAGTGTACCCGATATGTAGCTTATAAAATAATTTCAAATCACTGACAGAGAGCATTATGGTATTTGGCATTAGGAGGAAAAATACTTCAGGATGGGCAAATTAAATGTGAGCCTAAGGTTTTCATGTGACCCAGTGTAGTTCCACATGCTGATTTGCAATGGGAGAGCTAATCTTGAAATATTTTGTTTCTTTAACTTTATCCCATTTCTTTCCCTTTGTCTGATGAGCAGACTGATACAGCACAGTGACCCTTGGTTTACAAGCACGAGGTTAAGCCACTTCTATTCATACATTTTACAAAAGAAAGGGGCCAAGAAAATGTGCTAAAGAAAGAGGCTACATATGTAGCTACAAATGTAATGTCATTTTAAAAACAGGAAACTCATGATTCGTAAGCGAGCTTTGAGATAAATTTTGCCTCAGTCTCTCTTGAGGCACAGAGGGATGCATTTCTTCCCATATTCAGATGCCCACACTTGCATTAATTAGATGTACAGCCACAGGAACAGGCAAACTTTGGCTGCAGCTCTTCAAGACTGGATGTCCCACCATAAGTAAATACAGCCCTGTGAATTCTAAAGGCTCATCTGCATGGAGTGACTCTTTGCCAAAAAAAAAAATTGTATTCTGTGTGAAATGTCTGTCTTTCATGTAGCTTCCCCTACTCAGAGCTGTCTGCCATGCAGGGCTCCCATTAGTGGCTGCTCTATAGCTGAGAATTTCAAATTCCAAAGACACACTTCTGTTGAACAGTTTCTCAATTAAACTCTCAGTCTTTTTTTTCAGAAACAATTAAGTAGTTTCCTCGCTAAATGGTACTATTTACACTTAAAAGTCATTGAACTTCTGTAATTGCAATGTCAAATATAATTTAGATTTGAAGACACTGAGCTGTGACATTTTTAAAAATGCATATGATCCTCTTCCAAACTGAGCACAGCTTTGAGGTTGCCACGACTTATAACCCTCAAAAAACAGCAAAACTCTCTTTTACTTTGTTATCAGATAGTTTAAAAAGATATCTTGAAATATATAAAGAAAAAAAATCTCATTGAGTTTAGCTCCTATATAGTCATAAATGCAATTTAAGTAGAGTAGAATTTGTAGTCAGGCAATCTCACCATTTTACTCACAATTCATCATAGCCTAAGAGTCTTCTTGCTGAAAATGTAACTAAAATACAGAAAACAGAATACATCTCAAAAAAAGACACTAATTGTTCTAGAACCAACAATTACATTAACATGCTACATGAATTATTTTCCTTGGCAAAGAATTCTCTCTAATTTGTAAAACCAGTTACTGACTGCAGTTCTTTAATGAAGAAAAAGGTTTAAACAATACAATGTAAAACATCTACAGGAAAAAAAAGCAGTTATTTCACCATCTCATACTCTTGTAAATATACGTCATATTTGGCAACTTTGTGAATAATATCACATTAATTTTTACAGTTTCCTGAAAAAAGAAATATTTGGAAAGCATATAAGAAGTTACCCACAAGACTAAATTGCATGGATATTTTTAAATCATGAGGAAAATTCAGGTGCATCTGTTGGTCTGTGGTGAGATTCCCCTTTGCTTAAAATTTCTGAAATTACCAGCTGAACAGTGTTCTTAAAGGACACATTGCAACAAGACTGGAGGTAGCGAGGGTTTGTGCATCTGTCTGAGGTAGATTTTCTCACTATACCCAAATTTCCTTGAATAATCCATGCTGAAAATCATTTTGAGATTCATGAGTTCAGTTTCATGAGTGCTCAGTTAGGTCAAAACTGCCTCTGCTTGATTTTCCTTAACTTCCTCATATTTTTTCCTCTTTTTTTGCATTATTGCCTGTATTATCCGTTTACCAGTCTCAGCCTCATAGCTTCTAACTTGCAATATGACCTGCCATAGAGCCTTCAAATAGACTCCCATTTGCTTTTTCTGATGTATTGCTGACCCTATCACTCCTTATCTAATTAAAACAGTCCTGCTTATTACTTTTTTTCCTCAAGCATCAAATATGTTTTTGGTGTATGTGTGGTGGGTGGGCAGGGTTCCTTCACCAATGGTTCTAAATCAACAGACACTAAAGACAGAACTGGAACCTCACTACATCAACTCCAAACAAATTGAGACATCTGCAGCAGCCCTTCAAGCCTCAGAATATCCAAAAAAAACCTTTCATTCCTTGTTCTTATAATCGTTTACCTGCTTGCTCTGTTGAACGCTCAACTATTTGTCTCTCCAGGCCACCAAAAATGACTAACACAAACTTTGTAAATTTGCAGAACAGTTAATTTTTATGTACCATCTCCCATAACTTTTTACTTATGTCCAACATTTTGAAAACATAATGTGAAAATGACAGAGAATAAGAAGACTGAAGAGATCTGTCCTAAGATGAATATCCTGATTTACTCATGATGTGATGACTAAAGGAGATGTTATCTTACATTTTGGAATTCCAGAAAAATGAATCTAATTGAGGGCTGGAACAAATCCCTTGAAATTACATGCAAAAAATAACTTCCCTTAAATATTTATCCATACAGTATTGTTGCTTATATACAGTTGTAAAAGACATTCAGTGTTTTATAATCCAATTTCTGCTCCTATGTGGGCCTGGGAACATATTCCGCTCAGAGAATTTTGAAAAGCCTAGAAGGGTAACAACTTTTACAAAGTGTTCCTCCTGGAAATCACCTGGAAAACTTCCAGGATGGCATTCCAGATGTTATAGTTTTAACAGTCACAAAAATTCACTCCACTGCATTTCCAGATCCTACACACAGTATAATGATTGCATGTGGTAGCACCTTCACTGAAATCCAAGAAAATTGATATTGAATTGCACATCATTTGATATGTAAGATGGGCTGTTCTAAAAATCTCGGTCATTGCTGGCCGGTCTCTACTCACCAGGGGGCCAAAAGTAAGACCTGAGTTGACTCTGTGGAGTTAGACCAATACTGAAAAACTTTCACAATTACAACTATTGACAGATGGCCATGCATGGTAAACAGTTCAGTGTGTGTGTGTAGGGGAAAGGCACTGTAACTACTCTTTGAATATAGTTACTTCTCATTGATATGTTCTCATAAGATTTTCAGTGCACGGACCTTGTCATTTTTTTGACAAAATTGTTATCTTTTGCATGTCAGTAGTGCCAAAATTTTATCTGGCACTATACACACAATACAAAGACTTTAAAAAGTAAAGAAATGACTCCGAAACCCATTGTAGAGTCATTCAAATAAAACACATTTCAGTTTGCACTAACATGTTCTGCTGTAACTTTTACCAACTTTTAAGACTGTTCCATGAGTATTGTCATCAGAGTTTGAGCCATCTATCAAACAGGTTATTAAGTTGTTATTTTGGTGTACAGTAATATAAATAATATCAATCACAAAGCCTGACAAAATACAATAAATTAATGGGTCACATAACTCTTAAATTTATATATTTGAAAATACTTGGCTAATTGTTTTTTAATAAAACATCTATGAATCCAATACATGAGAAATCTATTGTGCTAACTACTGCATAAAATGTTCTTTAAAAAAGGTGGTATCTGTTCCAAGAAATGACTACAGAAGATAAAATGAGAGACAATGAATAGAATCAAACAGTCTGAACAAGACTCTGCATAGAATCTCAGAGCTGTGTCAAGAATTTTAAAGCATGACTTTGCTGAGAGGTAAATTTCATCCAAAATATTCAGAAATGCTACACATGCACTGATCTGGTATCTCTTATATGGAATGTCAGTCTAAATGAGACATGGCACAAGGATAGGATTGGATCATGCACTCACTAAGTAAGAGGCCTCAAGTACAGGACATCACCTTAAGCACCCGTTTTGTGTTGCAAGACTATTTCATTTGAAATTAATCTGCTTGTCATGGTGATTTTCCTCTCTTGGTGCTTCTTTAGAAAACACTAGCTGAGGAAAAGTTTTGTTTTAAAAAAACTCTTGATTATAGGTTATTGGCATTTCATTTGCTAATGCATTATTCTCTATCCTGATACTGCCTGTTCTCTCTTTTCAATGCTCCATCAAGCAAGAGGGATATTTCTTTTAAATTGTTCAGCACAACTTTCCTAAGGCTTTTTTTTCCAGAAAAAAAGGAGTAATTTGACACTCCTGATTATACTGGGGAAGATATTGAGAGAAGAAGGCCTCTTACATTTTTTTACTTATTATTTTCAAAATATGATATCTTGATGATGCTAACATGTTAGTATCTTTCCATCTTCTATAAAGTAGCTACATTTTACTTTGAAGAAAATATCTACTGAGAACAATGTCTATATGTCGTTTTTCTTATTTTGAACATATCCCCAGAGATTCATCTTGTCTCCTTCCACTTGAGTTCACAAATCATCATTTTTCCAGTCAAAGACTCCTCTATTTGGTAAGTAGCAGAGCCGAACTTTATTCACATGTTGTCACCATTGGTTTCCAAAATAGCCTATTCAAGTGGGTTGGCAAATTTCAACTAAAATGTGTGTAAAACTGAAAACAATATCTGTCTTCTTAAGTTACCAGACTTAATTGTGCCAATATATGCTTTCATTTCTTATTGCTGTTCCACAACTTTTTCAAACATAAACAAAGAAGAGATCCAAAATATTAGAACTTTCCAACTTTGACAAAGTTGTTTTCTTCTTCAAATAGGCTAAGGGATTTTCTAGCTGTCCAAGTATGGAAAAAGTGTTCACAAAGATTTTTTCTACTCAGTTACCTTTTAATGCTTATTTCAAATTGCATTTGCACCCCCAATGCAGCTGGTACATTTTAGAGCATAGTGCAGAGGGCATCTGCCTAATCTCAAACAGCTCAATGCACTATCTGTATTGGTGTAATTGTGTGCCATCCCAAAACTACACTTAAAATCCTCACAGGCTGATAGCTGGATGCCCTCTTCACCCCTTTGACCATGCTAGCCATGTATACTAATTAAGAACAGATAATATTATAGAATAGAATTGATCTTGAAGGATTTAAATAACTAGATTTTAATCCTATGAAGCATGCTATGCTAGAGGTTCATTCCAGTAGCTCCCTGCTCTTCACTATGCTCTCAGCATTCTAACATATCATTAGAGATGGGCATGTGAATATAATTATACTCATGCGTTTTAAGCTAGGTTTTAGAAAGCTTTGTAGAACACTCTCCAGGACTGATGATAGCAGGGAACAACCTCAGTTTAAATTTCATTATTGAGTAGAAAAGAAAAAGAAAGAAAGAAAAAAAAAGGATGAAAACATAAAGATGAATCCAGGAAATTCCTTATTCTCATATTAGGTAGGTAAGTGATTGGGAATTAGTTTGATTTTTTTTTTATGACCAAGATATGGTGCAATATTGCTAGCTTTTCCCTGTGAATGCTAATCTGTTGCACTGATGCTACAGAAGAGTAAAATAAAAACCCATTACCCATGCAAAACTTGATCTATTTTAATGATCCCAGAGTGTAAGGGTATGGTTCTCAGGTTAAGGAAAGCGGTAATTAAAACAGCTGTTCTGCCCTATTTGCTTCAGTTTCCTAACTGCTTGGCTCCTTCTTTACTATAATTGTTTGGAGAATTTTTGAGTCTTGAATTACAGGAGTGTGGATTAGAGTCTGACTACCCTAACTGCAACATCTGTAAACTCTTAATATCTGCTACAGCAGGTGTCAGCTTTTCCCTACATGATTGTCCCGCTGTTGTTCTGGTTACATGTAGCCTTGTCAACAAGCTGTTTGTCAGCTGTTTCTCTCATGTTTCCTTTCCTTCATGACCATTGATCAAGGCAACAACTGGAGAGGATCTATGGTAGAATTCTCTTTAGTTCTGTACTGCTTATTTAAAATATAATAAGACAAGTCTTAGAGTAAGGAATGACATATGAATATTTTGGATACTGTATTCTATGACATTGTTTTTTTCAAGTTGTAAATTTTATAACATTACATTGGAACTAACTTGACTTCCTACTTAGCACAAGAAATAAGAATTCCCTGGATGTCTGAGGACGTACTCCCTGGATATATTTCACTAAAACGACCAATATGATGAACATATTTCCAGTGATGATGAATCCACTGCAGCCTGCACTGTGTTGTTCCTTTATTTAATCCTCACTATAATTTCATGCCTGAGTTGTACTTCCCCAGTTTCCAGCTGTTGGAAGACCTTTTATCTGCTAACAAATTATTCTCCTGTTTTATACAATTCACTGTCTCTTTTTATAGATTGCAGCAAAATTATTTCTCAGTTTCTATTCCCTTGTTATGCTAATCTCAACTAAATCCTTGTGACTTGTGAGAAATAATGAGAGACAGACTGTACAGTCCTTTAAAAGCTCTTGTGACACTTCTCTGAATCATCTTCAAATACCTCTATCCATGTATTTTTGAGCATGCTTTGTAAATGACTACCTATGAGAATTTCTTGAGACATACCATGGAACAAAAAGTCCTGTTGAGAGGCTGACCGTGTTAACCCAGTCAGGCTCAGTGCTGCACTGATGGTGGTGTGCTTAATTAACAGGGAATCTGTTCCAATGTTTGTTGAAATCAGTGACCATACTTTCATCACTTTTTCTGGGCTCTGGAAAAAAGTTACATTTTAAGAACACTTCAGAGATTTTTATCTCAAATGACTTCTTCATATTCTGAATATCCTCTCATTTTGAAAATTCTTGAGTATCAATTCTAAATAAAAAATAGATGAAAAATGAATAGCAGATTTTATGTTCAGACATCACTTTCTGCTGCATTTTCCCATTAGATGTGAACCTTTCAGTTTCCCATATTTTTTGATCAACTATTGATTACTAAGTACTGAATCACAGAATCACTGAATGGATGAGTTTGGAAGGCAGTTCTAAAGATCATCCCTTTATACCCATTTCCCCTTTTCCTGTCACTGGCCACCAATGACAAGAGCTTGGCCTCTTCCTCCCTACATTCTCCCTTCATGAACTTATACACGTTAATCAGATCCCCTCTCAGCCTTCTTTTTTCCAAGCTGAACACTTTCTGGCAATTCTGCTTCTTTTTGAGAATAATGAGCAAAAATTCTCTTTATACCTTAGTTGGAGTTCATGAAAAAAAAAAATTGGATATGACTTTGGTTGTCTATGTAAAAATAGGGAAGAATGATTCATCTTCTAGGGTGAATACGCTTCTCTGGCTCCTGCTTATAATTATAATTCTGATCTAGTCCTTTATCACTATGAGGATTCTTTTTGGTTCCCGGTACAGAGCACTGCATTCCCACTCTGCACAAATTCCCCAAAGAGGAGGGAAGGTGACCTAGGAGCTGTAGAGCTGTGTCAGTGTGGTGGGAAACCCCACTGGGGTGGGAAATAGCAAAGCAGGATATGCTAACACAGGTTACTAGTGCTGCTCAGCTCCCAAATCGCCTTTGGCGGAGAGCAGCCGCCGCCTTCGGAAGAAGCTGATATCATTTTGAACTTTCCGCAGTGGATTGTGCAGACAAACTCTCATTGTCTGCATTCTTCAAAGCCTAGTGAAATCAGTGTCCAGACTTCCATTGTTTTGCCTGGGCTTTGGAATAAGTGTTTCAGATTTTCATGCTTTGGAGCAGCCCCATGTCTTTTTGGACTCCAAATTTTCTGAATCAGTATGTTCTGATTTTTTTGCATGTATTTATTTCTTCATATTTCTATTCTTCTAAAGTGAGCAGAGGATGGATTAAGAGCTGGACTATGTCCTTACTATGTGGCAGTCAGTATGTGTGCCATAGATGGAATACTGCTGTTTAAATAAAAAAGAAAAAGGTTTATGCGGAACTTTATGGCTTTAAGAATAATGCAAGTCTAAAAAGTGCCAAGAATATCCAAGAATCCAACTTCAGGAACCTGTTTTAACTGAATATGAAATTTCATTTTGAAAATCCTTTGATACCTTTAACAAATTATTTTTTCTTTCCTTGTATTTGCTAAATAATATGCAAAATACTGCTCAGCTCTTTCACAATCCTGAGTCAAAAAGCACTTAGCTGTCACATAAATGCTGGAAAAAGCAGTTGATATTTCTTAAATAGGTTCTCTATGAATTACTCCTCAATGAAGATCCATTTGTTCACTCAAAACCTAAATAAACAAAGAAAATCCGTGTGCAGGTATGTGTGTTCACCCATTGCACTTTCCTGCAACCTGTAGTCAAATGCGCTAGTTATAATGTTAGTTTTGACCTTACATCTGAGGATGCCCTCTGGCTTTTCTTCATTCACTAAAGATCACACATTATGCCATTTTTTCACAACAAATATACATTATAACACAAGATTTCTGTTACCCTGGCAGGATATATTTTAACATCCTTTGTAAGGCAGATAAGAATATTATGAAAAAAAAAATCAAAAAAGCAGAAAAGAATCTTGATAAATAGAAGCTACAGCTTATTTCTATGATGAATTGCCTCCAACAACCTGGTTAATAGGGTCATTCAGTGCATATTTCCATGATTAACTCAATTTTCATTTTAGCTATGCAGTTCACCTTTAAATATTTAGCTTGGTTCCTGTGGACAAATGTTGATGTTGGCTCTCTTGTCTGACTGATGAAAATGTTACACAGATGTCCTTTGGTGATCCAATACCACTAAAATACCTGCAAATTACTAAATGATGAACTGTCTCCATCATTCTTCTGGCTG
>JAUBOD010001115.1:1150461-1182559 GCA_032353885.1 Nothura maculosa | reverse complement strand
TTGTCCTTGTTGAACCTCATGAGGTTCCTCACTGCCCAACTCTGCAGCCTGTCCAGGTCCCTCTGGATGGCAGCACATCCCTCCGGAGTGTCAGTCACTCCAACCAGCTTGGTGTCATCCGCAAACTTGCTCAGGGTGCACTCCTTGGTCTCAAAGTACATGTCAATTTATTTGATCTCTATAGACAATGTGGAGCATCATTCTTTTTAGTACTGAAAGCAGGCCTCCAATTCAGCAGTTAGAGAAGACTTCTGAGACGCAGAGTGTCCTTGTATTATAACATATCACAATGCCAGACACTGACCACAGCCTGTGCATGGGCTTGACTGTGAGATCCTGCTGGGGTTCTGCTGCTGGAGCCACCGTGGGCTTCTCCTTGCAGCACTGGAAAGTGTTGCTCTTTGGGGGACAGGAGTGTCAGTGCAGCACCAGGGTGTCACTAGCCTAGGAGTGTTGCTATGATGTCACCATTGCATCAGAATGCTGGCCCTGGGGTGTCACCAGGGCCACAGGTGTCACCACGACGTCCCTGTTGCATCACAATCCTGGGTGCTGGGGTCTAAGGTGTTGCCATGGCACTGCCATCGCATCACAAACCCAGGCACGTTATAAAGGTGGCGCTGGGGCAGACTTGGGTGTCACTTTGTCCATGAACAAGCGAGGGTGCGAGTGAGCAGACAAAGAGCCTGACCTCTGGCAGAAGGAGCAAGGCAGTGGGGTAAGAGCCAGGTTTTTACCTCTAAGGCAAGTCCCCAAGCATTATAGCGCCCAGGTAAAAAAGAGATGAATGGGAGAGAGGAAGACCTTCCCCTGGTTGAAGAGGATGAAGTTAGGGATCACTTAGGGCAAACTGGCCAACCATAAATCTATGGCCCTGGAAGGGATGCATCCAAGACTGCTGAGGGAACTTGCGAGGGTTTGTTGCTCAGCTGCTCTCCATCATCTTTGAGAGATCATGGAGAGCAGAGGAGGTGCCAGAGGACTGGAAGAAAGCCAACATCACTGCAGTCTTCAAAAAGAGCAAGAGGGAGGAGCTGGCAAACTACAGGCCAGTTAGTCTCACCTCTGTCCCTGGAAAGGTGGTTGAACAGCTCATCCTAGAGACCATCTCTAGGCATATCGAGGAGAACAAGGTGGTTAGGAGTAGTCAGCATGGATTCACCAAGGGAAAGTCATGTTAGACGAATCTGATAGCCTTGAGTGTTGTCTACCTTGGCTTAAGCAAGGCTTTCAACACTTTCTCCCATAACATCCTCATAGGAAAGCTCCAGAAGTGTGGACTGGATGGATGGACAGTGAGGTACATTTAGAAGTGGCTGGATGGTAGACCTCAGAGGGTGGTTATAAATGGGGCCGAGTCCAGTTGGAGGCTTGTGGCTAATGGTGTCCCCCAGGGGTCAGTGCTGGGCCCGGTGCTGTTCAACTTGTTCATCAATGACTTGGACGAGGGCACTGAGTGCACTCTGAGCATGTTTGCAGGTGATCCCAAGCCAAGTGGTGTGGTCGACACTCCAGAGGGCTGTGCTGCCATTCAGGGGTACCTGGACAGACTAGAGAGTTGGTCAGAGAGGAACTTCATGAGGTTCAACAAAGACAAGTGCAGGGTCCTGCACCTGGAGAGGAATAACACTTGACTGTGGGATGAACTCCTGCCATGCCAGTCACTGCCCCTTGGAAATTGTAGGTCTGCCTGGCTTACCTCCTAGCAAAAAGGCCGCGGTAGCCCAGTGCTGATTCCTAAGAGGAAATCACAACATCTACTGCATCGTTCATCCAGCCTATCATTCCATCTTTGAATGACATCAGAGTGGTCAAGCATGAGCTGGAATCCTCCATGAAAACCAGGGCCCGCAATCCTGAGGCTACTCCAGCTGTCTGAAAAACTAATCAACTTCCCCATCCTTGTCAGCCCCCACAGAAGGGTGACCTGGAGGTCCTTTCCTTCTCTGGAGGTCTTCAAAACCCACATCCCACTTCGCTGCCCTGGTCACTACCAGCAGAACCCCCTGGTGGCAAGGAGGGTTTAATTGCCCTTTCTGGATATTTCAGACTTTTTTCCTCCATTTTTACTCTCAGCGTTTTCGCACTGTCTTTCAGCCTCTACCTTGTCCTGCAGTGAGCATTTTTGGAGGTGCAGCTCCTCATCATGTTAAATGTCCCTGCTTCTCGTTCTGCAAAATATTGTTCCTTTTTTCCTCATGCTTGTCATCCAGGATTGGAGAGAACTCTGTGCCAAGTGCTTATTTTCACTCCTAGAAATACCCCAGTCTTTCTGCACTCAAGGACAGGATCACAGTGGGAGATGGCATCTCTCTGCACACTCTCTGAACCATGGCTGGATGTGCTTTTCCAGCCTTCTTATCCATTTTAAGGTTTTTTGAAATCTAATTTTACTCTGAGTCTCACCCTATATTTCCATAGCTCTTTTGAATCAATGCCACAGCCTGCTCACATGTGGTTGCTTCATCAAGGCTTCATAGCTATTTTGGCATTCCAAAAAAAAAAAAAATAAAATAAAGCAAAGCATGAATAAGAACATTGGTGTGGGGAGAGTCAGTCTGTGCACATCCTCCTTGGCCTGCATGATGTCAAATGTCATCTGCTACAACCTGTTTTGGCAGAGCAGGTGCTCAGGCTTCAGTACCACAAATCTGTCAGGTCACATGTCAGGACATTGAGAGAAAATAAGCATTGCATTCATCCTAGAGGCCAATGGCTTTGAAGAACTGTTTGTAACCCTGACTGATGGTGATAACATTGGGATCCTTCTGTGCGCAGGTCAAGGTGAAATATGTTAGCAGCACCAGCCTCTGTACATCAAGATCAAAGCCTCTAGAAAGACAGTTGTTAAACTGGCTCACTTAGGCCCACTTAGATGCTTTTGACTTTACTAAAAAGTGTGGTTTTATGTGCAAATAAGACAATGAGGTAGCAGTTTTGCTTTTGGAATACATGGAATACACTTCAGGCTTCTTCTTCCCTTCTTTATTTTTTCATATTTTGGTGCAATGCGGCTTAGACAATTGCTAGCCCCTGGTGCAGGTGTGTGGGTGCTGAATGGCAACGCAGCCTCGGTGAGTTGAGGCTGTGAGAGACGTGCAGGACATCTCATGTAGAGGGCACCTTGTCCCAACGTTAGAGCCCTAGGGGGTATCAAGGCCCTCACGCTGCAACAGTCCTGGCCTTTTTGCCACCAGTTCGCTGGTCCCATCCTAGCTGGCCGCTGTTCCAAAGCAACAGGAATGCAGGCAGGAAAAGAAACATGCAGGCACAGAAAGATGGGTAATTGGAATGTGATCCTCCTTCGCAGTCCTGCTACCCACACAGTGCTGTTAGCGATCCAAGGAGCACTGCAACCATGGATTGGGTGGGTGCTGGTGTCTGCTTGCCACCATCAAGCCCTTTCCCCATTTTATTGTGGAGTCCCAAATCCTGGGTGGCTGGTCCAGGTGCCTGTAAAGCTGAGGCTGCACCAACGAGCTGCAAAAGTCATTCCATAGACCTACAAGGAGCAGCTGAGGTAGCTTGGGCCATTTAGTCCGGAGACGAGGAGGATTAGGGTTGATATTTTTGCTCCGTATGACTACCTGGAACGAGATTGTAGAGAGGTGAGGGTCAATCTCTTCCCCAAAATAACTACCAAAAATAAGACAAGAAGTGGCCTCAAGTTGTACCAGGGAATTTCTACATGGAAAGAGTGTTTAAACATTGGAACGAGTTGCCCAGGGAAGTGATGGAGTCACCATCCCTGGCAATGTTCAAGAAATGTGTAGATGATGCATTTCCTAAGGGTGTGGTTTAGTAGGCATCATGGTGATGGGTTTACAGTTGGAGTTGATGATCTTGAAGTTTGTTTTCCAACCATAAAGATTCTGTGATTTGCTCTGTTTTAATCTAAATGACTTAGCTTTCAGAATTAAAGCACATATCTGACCTTCTAACTGGGAAGTGCTAGCTTATGTGTTTAGCCAAATAATTTTTCACTTAACCTAGTAAGACATTTATATTGTGTATATTTTTTCCACTTAGTATAATTAATAACAATTTACTTCTAGGCAGTTTCATTTGCCCTAAAGGACATAAACAGCTTTATTAATATATTATTAAGAAATAATAGGCTCTCAATAATTTCAGTGGCCATTGCCTTCCGTTTTAAGGCTTTATTTTTACCACTTTATAACTTTTACTCAGGGAGGGGGGAGTGAGACTTGGCCTGATAATGGCTGTTTTTACTCTGAGGGCAAAGCAGAATTCTTCCATGGAGTTTGCTGAAAAGCCACTAAACTGCACCTGAGTTACAAGCCATTAAAAAATCACCCATATTTCAAATTTTGGAATTTGGCTTGGACTTTAAATTTGACACCTTTCTTCCTATGAAAAGTGTCATTCAATTTTAATGATGAACAGTCAAACTCTGGACTTGGCACTTTAGTTCCCATGTGAAAAGTGGTACCTTTTGTAACATATTGCACCTTGACTTAGAGGTAGCAATGCCTTAGAGCTGTGGCTGCAGCTTCCATTCACACCATTGTAAATCCTGAGGGGAAGACTGGTGTGTGACTATGGATGTATTTCAGTGAAAAATTACTTAACCACATCACCAGCACTCCTCCTAACACAAAGTATTTATCCAATGCTTATAATACCTGTCTGAATTATTCCAATCTTATATTTCCTGTACTATTGGTATTAGTATCTTGTCTTATTTTATTATTTGTTAGAAGGTAACTGATTTACTGATTAGTGTTCCCCAAATGATTTATTAGGTTTTTTTTATAGGTTTGTAAAGTTTCCATGAAATCCCAGATCCCACAGGAGATTTCCATTTCCTTAGTTAGAATAAGGCAAAATGCAGAACTGATCTAGAACTTGGCATGGACAGTAGAGCAGAGACCTCTGTATCTCTCTGGGGGAGTGATAGGAGCAGCTCGTGAAGCAGAGCAGCCATAAGTTAAAAAAAATTCTTCAGTGATATTTGTTCTCTCAGTATATTTGTTTTAAGAGATTTCTGCCCCTTTACTCTGTTTTTCATAGCTTTTCTTTCTCTGAGATATCTCCCTGAGATATCTCCATGTGGAGGTCTATATGCGTCCTAGAAATTTTTATCCTCTTGATTGTCAGTGCAGGTTTAAGACAAAGAATTCCCAACTAAACATTTGCCTAGTTAAGTGAAAGTAACTCTTTTAGGTTTAGATTTTAACTATCTAGGATCTGCAGATGAGGGAAAGGAAAATATTTTAGAATCATGGAACCATGAAAAAATCCAAGGCAGAGGTGTCATCTGGAAGTCATGTGGCCCAACCTCCTTTTAAAAGCAGGACCTTGAATTAGGTTACTCAAAGAGAAATAGTTTTCCAGTATTTTCACAGAAGGAGGCCTTAACACTACTCTGGCCTATCTTTTCCATTCTCATGAAAAATATCTTTTTTGGCCTGTATACAGTAGAATTTCCCCTCAAGCAATTTATGATTTTTATCCTGAGTCTTGTCCTTCTGAAGAGAATACTTCCATATTCTCTATCTTTTATGAATTAGAAGGCTGTGATTAGATTGCCCTTCAATCTTCTCTCTGGGCTGAGCAAACATTCCTTCAGCCTTTCTTCCCTTGTCAAAATCTCCAGTCCTCTTGGTGGACCTCCCATGGAACTTCTTTATTTTTCCAACGTCTATTATACAACAGGCACTAAAACTGGACATAGTTTTGATATGGCTTAATGAGTGCTGAGCAGAGTTTAATAGTCACATCTGTAGGCTACAGACTTGGGAGTGCAAGGAAGGTTATTGTTTGCTTTCCCCTCTGCCTAGAAATGCTGCTGGTCTATGCTTAGTTTTCTGCCCGCTGATACCTCCAAGGATCTACGAGCACATCTACTCAGCTGGTAAGACCTCAGACTGTACAGTTGCTTGGGATTATTCCATACAAAGTGTAGGACCTTGTATTTATCTTTCTTAAACCTCGAACAATTTTTGTTTGCCCGGTCTTTTAGCCTGCTGAGATCTTTCTGTATGGTAGCACATTTTCCTCTCTTTCCAGTTGTCCACAGGTCTGGTGAGGGAGCATTCAGTCCTCTCATCCAAATTGCTAGTCAATACTGAATATATTTGAACTGACTATTTACCCCTTAGGAACTCTACTTATGAATGACTGCCAGTTCAACTTTGAGTCAATAACAATGACCAGCTGAGTATGGAGTTTTCCATTCAATTTATTGTTCTCTTTCCCAATCCATATCACAGGACACTATACCGAAAGTCTTGCTAAAGTAAAAGCAGGTAACATCAATAGTTGCGCTCCTGCTGACTGAGCAAATTGTTTCATTATAGAAGGCAAATATATTGATCTACTATGAATTATTCTTGGTAAATCCATGCTGATTTTTCCCATTAATTTCTTTTATGCACCTCATATGCCTAGAAATAACTATTAGGATCTTTTCCACACTTTTCTCAGAGTTTAAAGCAAGGCTTACTTGTTTGCAATTACCTATATATTTTTTTTCCATCAGTGTAGATGGAAATAATATTTGCACTTTTCTAGCCATCTGGACTTCTTCTGATCTTCATGACTTTCATGACTCTACCAAAAATGGTAGTGTCTTTGCCATAATGTCAGTGAACACTTGTTAGACTTGCATCCTATCAGGTGTTTCCAACATGTACAGACACTATATTGCTCTTTCTTGGCATAGAGACTTGGAGATGACCTTATCTGTAACTAAGAAAAAAGAAATTTTGTCTGTATAGGACTCGTTACAAGTAGATCCTGGTCCTAGCCTCTAGAGGTTATTGCAATGCAAATAACAGTAATTGTATTGATTACACTAAATCTGTCAAACAAAATTAAATTGTTAAGTCTTAATAAGTCACTGAAGGGAAAAGTAATTTTACTTAACCTTTGATATTTGTAATAGGAACAACTATATTTGAACTAGTCATTCTCAGGTCTTTTTATTGTCAATAGAGGAAAAGAGGAGGTTTCAGAGTGATTCATCTAACATATTGGACATTTACTATAGGACACGATGATTTGTGACTTGCACTGACTGCATTAATGAGATCTACACTGTCTTCAGACACAGATGTCTACAGTTGTAAGACAAATCCTCATATCTGTCCACTCTTATCCTGTAGCAAATGTGAAGTAAAATTCTTATCCCCACAATAGAGAAAAAATGACTGAAAAATCTGACTATAATAACATGATATACCTCAGCTTGTGCCCAAGAACTGGGTAAGTCACATTAACCATATCATGTACCAGAGTTTCCAGTGACTTATTTCTCTGTGAAGCTAGCTGAAATCAGCTGGACAATGGAACTTAATAAAGCAACAAACAGTTAACATGAACAAATCTAAAATGCAGAAGAGAATAATGGAAAATTATTTAGCTTCCAGAGTCAAATAAATATCTTGGGCTTTTTCTCAAAATTTTTAAAAAGAGCAGTGGGTCTCATACTAGAAGCAATATAATGCTTCGCAACCCACACACCTACTGTTTAGCATGACACTGGAAAAAAATCAGCACTTTTAGCCTCAGCTGTGCCAGCTGCAGAACACATGGAGGCTGATGTTGCTTGACTCCTCCTCCACTTCTAATTAACCTGTACAAACACAGTAAAATATCCTAAATCTTCTCTAAGGCTTTTGTTTTCATGTGCGAATAGTGAAAAACAGGGAAATGTATCTTATCAGGTACAACACCTACCTTTCAACACAGAGACCACACTTCAAGTTTAAAGAAGCTCCTTTTATTAATTCAGTAGGGCACACCTCAAAATCTAATGTACTATGGCCTAAATTGATGGATGATTTGATTCACAATATACTTGGCAGCTGACGGTCTTATATTCAAGAGAACTATAGCTCTTGAATATAAGCTCTGAATATAGGGCAGTTGCTATAGAAAAACCTAAGTCTATGTTAGTCTTAGATCTAAGTCTATCTACAGATGGATAGAGAAAGAAGGGGCCACAGATTATGTTCTGATCTACATTGTAAGTGATGAATTGTGGAAGCTGTCAGTCAGCACTGCGTCTGACCTTAGACTCATGTCATGGAATAGAATCAGAGAATTCTTAAGGTTGGAAAGGACCTTTAGAGATCATCTAGTCCAATCCCCCTGTACACACAGGGTCACCTAGAAGATGTGGCACAGGGTAGAATCCAAGCGAGTTTTGACGATCTCCAAAGAAGGAGACTCTACAACCTCTCTATACAACCTGTTGCAGGGCTCTGTCACCCTCACTTTTAAGAAACTTTTCCTTAACTTGCTGCAGAACTTTTGGTGCTTGAGTTTGCAGATATTTCCTCCAGTTATATCAGTAGCCATCACTGAAAAGAGGTCGGCCTCATCGTCCTCACTACTTCCCTTGAGGCAGTTATATACACTGATCAGGTTCCCCTCTCAGCCTTCTCTTCTCCAGGCTGAACAGGCCCAGCTCTCTCAGCCTTTGCTCATAGGGCAGATGTTCCAGGCCCCTGATCATCCTGGTGGCCCTGCGCTAGACTCTCTCCAGCAGCTCCACATCCCTCTTGTACTGGGGAGCCCAGAACTGGACACAGACTCCAGATGTGGCCTCATCAGAGCTGAGTAGGGAGGGATGATCACCTCTCTCAACTTCCTGGAGACACTCTTCTCAATGCACCCCAGAATTCCGTTGGTCTTCTTGGTCATGAGGGGACTGCTGCCTCATGGCCAACTTGTCCACAATGTTGCCCAGGTCCCTCTCTCTCCAGGTCAGTCCTCAGACTGTACTGGTGGCTGGGGTTATTCCCCCTGAGTGCAGGACCTTGCACTTGCCCTTGTTGAACTTCATGAGGATTCTCACTGCCCACTTGTCCAGTCTGTCTAGATCCCTCTGGATAGCGGCACAGCCCTCAGTGCTATCAGCTGTTCCTCCCAGTTTCATATCATCCACAAACTTGCTGAGAGGACATTCCATCCCTTCATCCAGGTTGTTGATGGATAAATTGGGTAGGAGTGGACCGAATTGAACAGGATTGGACTAGGACTGCACATCCATGGGATGTTCTATACAGATAAAAATGTGTTACATATGCATCTATTTATATATATGTATGTATTCATATATAAAAATATTTAACTTTTGTATGTGAAGAATGATAGCCACTTGGACTGCCATAAACTAATACTCACAAATTGAGGTGGATTTTCATCTAATACTTTGTTTCTATGGTTTTATGTTTTATATGCTCCAACACAGGACACTTAAGAATGGGAGCACATGATGAAATACACTGGATTATTCAAAAGTATAAATTGTCATTTCTGAAGATTTTAAAATCTATGTGGATAAAAGAGAAGTAATTTGAAAATGGAGATATAGGAAAAGAACAAGAGAAATTGCTTGCAAATGTCATACCTTTATGTCATACCTTTTGATCATTAAGATATTGCATACCATACTTCTAACAAAAGAAAGTGTATGTAGATCATGTGAGTTATTCTTCATGTCATGTCATGAAGAAATTTTGGCAGATGTTTGGTCAGATGGTTATTTATAGTCAAATTAAAGAAAAAAAAGTGTTTTTAAAATAAAATTAAAAGTTTAAAAAAACCCCTCACACCCACATTAATAATTACTGACAGTGTCAGACAGAAAAAAGAAGCTCAACAGGTGTGAACCAGCCAATTTTCCAACTTTTTTTTATATTTTTGCCCAGTGCAATAACATTAGACAACTACATCACTATACCACCTCAGAGGTGTAAGTATTCATCAGAGGGTCATTAAATATTGGATTTTCTCGGTGTCATACAATTGCAGAAACAGCCTTGCTGGATATTTGTGCTGATCCACTCAAAAATGTGTTAGAGTAGAATGACCCCATAGTGTCCCCTATTTCAAATAAACAAAGCATGCACAAGGTTGCAACTTAAACCTAGGCTAGCTGGTGTACAATAGGCAGC
The DNA here is from genome assembly GCA_032353885.1 of Nothura maculosa. Taxonomy (NCBI): domain Eukaryota; kingdom Metazoa; phylum Chordata; class Aves; order Tinamiformes; family Tinamidae; genus Nothura; species Nothura maculosa. The sequence goes on along the minus strand of JAUBOD010001115.1, from coordinate 1,172,630 downwards.
ATTTTTTTATTTTAAAAGAAAAACACTACCTAGGTTGCTTCTGAGATGCTTAATGCAACAGGGTTCATTTTTGCACAATCTGTGCTTTGAGGATGCTATTCGCTTCCTAGACATTCCCTGTATTAACTCCTTCACTCACATTCTTCCTCCCCAAAATGCTATTGATGACTTCAGCCCCAAGTATAGAAAGAATTCCCCAGTAATTCTTTCTATACTTGACTCTCCTAACAAATCAGTCTCTCTTGTGTGATCCTTCCTTTCCTCATTTCAAAGTGGACCCAGATCATCATCAGAGCCTGGATCTCACCGTATGTGCATACTCTCACTGCCTGTATTACAGAAGGATGCCTTTTGATTTTTGCACCTCCCTTTTGGGGCCTCAGCTTGTCAATCAGTCTAAATGTATGCTCAACTAACTTTAATCAAATAACCTGACTTATCCAGATGTCTAAAGCACGTGTGTGATCTCTAGAGGTCTCTTCCAACCTCAACTGTTCTGTGATTCTGTGATTCTGTGTATTAAGCAGCTTGGTAAAAGTTCTACCTATCTCTTTCAGTCTGCGAGCAGCTGCAATAAGTAGCAACTTGTTGCTACTTATTGCCATTGTCATGATTACTATTATTATGTAAAACATAATAGTTCTAGTCATAGACTAGCATCCTTTGGCACTTAAGATGACACAAACACAGAGTTAAGAGACTCAAGTTCTTTCTCCTCTGAGGATTTCAGGCACAGAGCTGGTCTGAAGAGCATGCACCATCTTCTAGGAGCTTCTCAGCAGACTTGGACAATGGACCAGGAACTTAAAGGAACTCAGTTAGCTTGCACAGGGTAGAAACTGTTACTAACCAGATGTGGTTTGGGTAATTTGGCTGCATCTGGATTTTCTTGAAAAAAAAAAAATAGCCTATGTAACTCAGCAGATAGTGATGCAGAACAATGCTATTTTGGCCCTGAGAAAAGCTGTGACGGTGTCTCCTCTGGAGGAGTTTTGCAATCCCTTGTGATAGAAGCAGCTTACCCACCATAGTTGCTAGAAATCTCCTCTATTTGTTTGGTAGCAGTTAGGAAATTAGGGATAATAGTGAATTCCAAAGCTTAATTTTGCAGCACACGCAGTCTTTCCTCTAAAGAGTGGCTCTGCAGGGGGCTAAAACCATGCTGTTTTTAGAGGGACAACACTCCTGGATCATGTATTCCATGTCTTTTAAAAGCAGCTTCCATGTCAAATCTCCTTCATCTTAAAAATCATTTTTACACAGTTACATCAGCACTCCTACAACTTCTTACTTATTAAATATAGTTCCCAGTGCGTCTCCTTGGCTTAAATACAACAGGTACTTTTATGAAACCTGGTTTGAGTTTTTAGTGCAGCTGTGCAAAACTTTTGTAATGAAACCCAAAACCCACCCAGGCTTGAGTTTCATTACAAACCTGAAAAGCACATCAGGTTCCCTGAAAGGCTTGTCAAAGTTCAGAGCTCTGAAGAATTGAGGTTGGAGGAAGAAAGTCTATGTTGAGTTATGGTTTCAGGTGCAAGCCAGGGAAAATGCAGTGGTTTGACCCCCAACCAGATAAAACCCAGTGGTTTTGGTTAAAAGGGAATAAGTCCCTGAAAAAGGGAAAAAGGAGAGTTTCTTAAGCTTTTGTGGAACAGTGTAATCAGTTTTAAGCTGCAAACCTCTATAGGTGAATATTTCACCAATAGTTATGAGTCCACACTTTGGCCTTCTCTCACTTATTTGTATCTGTTTAATATTGATGCATTGAAATTAAGTCTGTTTCTACATTTCCTCGTCATTTAAATAAAGTGCAGCACCAATATGTAAATATTTCTGTAATAGAGAAGCCACTGATAATGGTGTTAGGAGGTGAATTCTGCATGTAGTCAAACATCTGACTAGTTGTCTTATCTTGAATAGCAGAGTGAATTTTTTTGGCCCTGTATTTCCATGTCTGAGAAGTTCTCTAAAATAAAGCACTTTTAGCACATCTATTCAATGCAATTAAACAGTGTGTTGAGATTTCTGTGATACCTCACAGCTGAATTATCTGCAGGACACCATGCATTGCCATGCCCAAATACTAGCCTTTTCTCCAAACTGATGCAAGAGGTTCAGTGCAGCATACTGAAGGCACTATGAGGGCACCTATGGCTCCTTCAGAGAAACTATTATGCTGGGCACAAATCTGCAACTATTTAATTGTACTATTTTTCATTACAGTATTAACTTGCTTAGAATAAGTTACACACTCTTCTTTCCTGGATATGTGAGAAAAGCAGGTCATCCTGCATATGAGAGATATAAAAAACAATGAATGCCGCTATCTCAGAATTATTAGTAATTGCTCCTATTCTTGCTTTTGTCTTTCATTTGGTGCATCCAGTAAGTGTCCAATGCTAATATGTATCAGGAAGCCATTCCATACATAGGTCCCATAGCTCCTTGGCGGAAACTTGCTTGTTTTTGTGGAATTTTAAAAGGTAGATTAGGTTTTGAAAAGACTCACTAAAAGTTTAGTCACAAATCAATAAAATTTTCTTAAAATATGACGCTTTGAAGTATTTGAGGGTGGAACTATGGCTTTAAAGATTGAATAAATTCATATAATGACTTTTGATTCAGGGCCATGAGTATTTTTAGTTAACTGAAGAAATTGGTGCCAATGCTTGTGTCTGTAGAGCCAGAGTATCAGTGCAGCCTCAGATTCTTGTCTCCCTATTAATTAGCTTACTTAGCGGTGGAAAAAGATGGTTTATATTTTTTCTATGTTTTTTTCAAAAACATAGAGAAAGTCAATGCCAAATAGTCATAAATCTGTCAGAATTCACAGACTTTACAAGCTCATCGTTGTAGCCTGAAAACCAGTGAGACTGACCTTTTCAGCTTTAACCGACTTAAGTAACATTTATTCCAAAATCAAGTGTCATTGTGTGTCCTGAAAATTTTAAATATGGCTTTGTAAATGTAACTAGTCTATTAGCTTGGAAGGAGACTGAAGATGTTGTCCAGTTCTTTAACTGGTCCAATATGCCATAGCTAATAAGTGAATCCCAAAGACTAGGCAGTGGGTTACTGTGTACATTTCAAGGTGGTAGCAATTCAAATGTTCATTCAACCTTTCTTAGAGTTCAAGCTGCTCTTCCCAAAGTAATGGTGAAGAATCTTGTGTAAACCCAGATGGATGAGAGGACATTGTATGAGCTGTTGAAATTTCCTCTTAAGGATAATATTCCTAAAGTGTGTGTAATTTATTCTACCTCTCTTTAGCCTGTGAACATTTTAATATCTGGGCCTTTTGTGAGTAAGAGTAAAATATTTTTGTTTGTGATTGGTATTGGAGTTGAGGAATATCTATCACAGTTTTTAAAGTTTCAGTTAGCAAGTGACTATACATTAGGTTCCCTTGGATATATGCAGCAAGTTAATTACTAAGTAGAATTATGGGTTTTTTGGTTGTTGTTATTTAAAAAAAAAAGAGCAGATTGTATTATTACATAAATCAAAAATCTTACCCTAATTCTCAAAGCCAACAATGAGGAAGCAGAGATGACTGTGAGTAGAATGTGTATGGATTTGTGGATCCCATGTTCTCCTGAGGAAAGAGCCAACATCATTCCCATAGCCATATTGTGCCCGTAGCATCGGATCGTGCATTTGACTTTCTGCTTTTATTGAAAGATGTACAAAATATCATGCAGCCAGAGCAGGTCCCAACTGGTCCTCCATCTGAGGAGAGTTTGTGTTTGCTCCAATTTACAATCAAGAAGTATACTCTGGGAATGACTGTTTAAGATGATTAAACATGATTAATCAGAGACAAGGCTCACATCTCACATTTACCTCCAGACCATTCATCCTTAAGGGAATTATCAAGTAAGGGTTTATAGATTTTAAAGAAAATTCTGGTTATGAATTTGGAGAGCTATGGTTGACATGCAGAAAAACTGTTAGTCCCTAGGCTGCACATATCTTTCCACTCCTGGATGGTAAATGGTTGTCCCTGTAGTAAGTACGTTCAACCAATTCAATAGTTTAACTATGGTAACAGAGACAAGTTGCATGAAAGATTGTGAACAAAATGAATCTGCATTGATTAAATGTGTAATCTTAGACTTATTTCAGCATTACATTACAAAGCAGGGAACATACAAACTTTTGCTGCTGATGATCACAGAATCACAGAATGGTTGAGGTTGGAAGGGACATCTAGCGATCATCTAGCCCAACTCCACTACTCCAGCAGGGACACCTAGAGCAGGTGGCACAGAATGGCATCCAGGCGGGTTTTGGAGACCTCCAGAGAAGGAGACTCCACAACCTCCCTGGGCAGCCTGTTCCACTGCTCTGTCACCCTCACAGGAAAGAAGTTCTTCCTCATCTGGAAATGGAACTTCCTATGTTTCAACTTACATGCATTTCCCCCTGACCTATCACTGGCCACCACTGAGAAGAGTTTGACCCCTTCCTCCCTACATTCACCCTTCAGGTATTTTTACGTATTGACCAGATCTCCTCTAAACATTCTCTTCTCCAGTCTAAACAGATCCAGCTCGCTCAGTCTTTCCTCATACGAGAGATGCCCCAGTCCCTTAATCATCTTTGTCACTTTCTGCTGAACCCTCTCTAGAAGCTCCATGTCTCTGTTATATTGGGGAGCTCAGAACTTCACCCAATATTCCAGGTGCAGCCTCACCAGAACCAAGTAAAGGGACAGGATCACCTCCCTTGACCTACTGACTCCTCCTGATGCAGACCAGGATCCCATTGGCCTTCTTAGCCACGAGGGCACACTGCTGACTCATGGTTAACTTGGTATCAACCAGGACTCCTAGGTCCCTCTCTGCAGAGCTGCTCTCCACTAGGTCAACTCCTATTCTGTATTGCTGCCTGGGGTTATTCCTCCCCAGGTGCAGGACCCTGAACTTGTCCTTATTGAACCTCATGAGATTCCTCTCTGCCCAACTCTCCAGCCTGTCCAGGTCCCTTTGGATGGCAGCACAGCCCTCTGGAGTGTTGGCCACTCTACCCAGCTTGGTGGGTGAATCTAAGCAAACTTGTTCAGGGTGTAGTCTGTGTCCTCGTCCAAGTCATTGATGAACAAGTTGAACAGCACTGGGCCCAGTACTGACCCCTGGGGGACACCACTGGCCACAGATCTCCAAGCAGGGTTGGTCCCATTTATCACCACCCATGATTTTGTAAATATAATGGAAACAAGTTGCAAATATACAGATGGAATGAGAATAAGTAAGTTTTCTTTAAAATCTAAATACACTGTACAGAAAGTGGGTATCTTAGATTATAAGAAAAAAAAAGGTTTTATGATTGAAACATATATTGTATTTTTTGTTATGAATAATGTGAGCTGTGTGCAGATTCTTAACATGAAGGTGTAGACTTCTTTCTTTATATTGCATAGATATTGGTGGAAGGTGTCCACTTCTGTATAAATATTTTGAATTAATAGGGACTTCATTTTCAGCCAGGAACTGGTGAAAGTCTTTCATCCATTTCTTCTCATTCAATCTGTTTCATTCTCATTGCCTCCCCCCTTACTGCCTTCTACAGGCTCCTTGTTGTCCAAAGAAGATGAGAATTCAAAGAAGAAAGAACGAAAGAACGAAGGAATGAAAGAAATAAGAAAGAAAATTAGAGGAATGTGGATAGAATCAGACAGGCCACAACAATTTTGTGTAGCCCCAACCTCAAATAACTCTTTGCAACTCTGGCATCAGTGGAATGATGAAGCAGCATCTTCCCATGACAAGCGTAGTCCTGAAGAAGTAGTTCCTTCTCACGTTCCCCCTGAGCAGTGCAATTGAGGGTATGCAAAGGTCAGGCTGGAGCCCTAGCCCACAGTTTTACTGTGTGAATCATAAGAGAATGCTTTAACCAGAAATAACTCAGTGAAAGGCATAATTTAACTTGCTTAATTATATTGACTCTTATATAGGCTATAAGTAAATAAATACCTTGCATACAAGGAAACATGTTTATTGAATAAAGCTTAGCTGAACTATAGTTTGGTGCATTTAATACATCTAGAGTACATTTTTAATGCTTTCATATGTACAAATAATGCTTCCACACTGATTTTTTCCCCTTATTATTTAATCTACTGTACAGTGAACATACGACAATGGCTCATTGATTTATTTTGAGTGTAGCAATACGTTTATAACTGCATGAATCATGCAGATTGCTCAATTCACCACATGCCTTAATAAAAGTTTCACTTTAATAAAACAGAGCTAAGGCAAATATGTCCAGAGTCTGGTCTGACATTCCTTATACATTACCCTGCCTCAGGAAATTATTACTATATATTTTACAGCAGCTACAGTAGGTTGGGGATCAGGATTAGAACATAGTAACTACTGTGACATTTAGCAGAACTCCTGTGTAAACCATTAACCCTGGACTGGAGCAGATATATCTCAGTACAGTGGGTTTTGTCCTTTTGATGGCGGACCCACCAAGAAAAAAAATCTGTAAAGGTATGGTTCCCTATGCACTGAATTTAAGCCCCAGGTTTCATTCTTACCTTGCACAGATTCTTTTGTAGTAGTTCATGGACCTCGCAGGGGTCTACCAGTCATAATCTGAAAATTTTTACTCCAGGAAAATCTCTGTCATTTGGATCAGTAGAGATAAATGTAATAAGTCTATTTATTTGTAATAGCTCAATTTTTAAGACAGAGTAATTTCAATAGTTGAAGTATAGGTACTTCACTCTGTTATTTCAAAGTTATTATGACAAATCTCATGAAGATCTGCTGAAATGGATCAAAATGTTTTTCCAGGTGAACTGGTAGGAAGTATGAATTCTTACACCCAGAATTGCTCCTTTCTTGTGGGAAAAGACTTTTTGTAGGCTATTCTGCAAAATAGATCCCTGCAGTCCTCCCTGTAGAAGGAATGATCTTCTGAAGAACATTTTCTTCATTCTAACAGAATGAAGAAAACTAACTTTCCTAAAATTTCAAACACAGTGCATTCTTGCTAAAATATTTTAGAATCTATCTAATTTGCATCAGCACTTAATTTAAATTAAACCTTAGCTGGATCTCAGCACCAATGAGCAATGTATACTTATTTATTTGCTCTGCCCAGCTTTCACCCGTAATTTCACTTCCATTCTGCCTCTTTCTTAATTAGTAAAGCTCAGAATATTGAGCATTAAGTGATTTATAGAAGACTTTTTTAATATAAGTGAGTTAAGTGGGATTTTATTTGTGCTTATTTTTGGAACTGACTAGTGCAATCAGTAAGAAGACAACTTCACCAGTGCTAGATGATGACAAAAACTTCATTGTCCATATGCACATTGTGAAGCTCTCTGCCTGTAAGAAGCTGAGGTCTTACCCTGTCCTTTTCAGCAATAACAAAGTTTTGATGGGAGATGTCATAGTTTGGCATTGTATTTTATGTTCATTGTTTTTAACATTTCTATTAAAAATAAAGTTGAAATTAATACTTCATTTCACTTGCCCTGTGAAAGGTCTGAAACATTAAAATGTCCTTGTCTTGCTTTTTTTTTTCTCAATAAGGAGATATATTTGTCTATGTTTCCTCATTTTGAATATTGTTGCGTAAAGGTAACAACATGTTTACAAACAAAATGAAGTAAAATTCACAGACTTCTATTCTCAGTGACATTCCCACTGGAAGGAAAAGAAGAAAAAAAAAGAGAACAATCAGTGAATTTAATAAAAAACAGCTCTAGTATTACTGTCCTCCAATACACTGGAAGTTGTCAGTACTGTAAAGCGTTTTTAATGTATAAACCACAAGCATGCAGATAAACCAAATGAAACTGGAGCCAAGATTTGAAATTGGTGCTTGAAACATGTCCTTGGACCTATCTTTCTTGTCAGGGGAACTCTCTGTCATCTAGAATCATGGACTTCAAGGCACTCTGACCATAAAAGGAGTAGAGAAAGTGTGAGGGCTTCACTATTCTTTCATAGTTCAACATCAGAATTACTCATGCCATGTTAAGCTCCAGCTTTGGTCACAGTGATAATAATTGTAGACAAGTTCCTTCAGGTTCTAAGTGCAAAATGCCTGAAAATCCACCTGGTTCCAGTTCACTGAAGCCTGCTTTGCTTGTTAGTTCCCAAGTTTCCCTCTCTTTCTGCCTTACTTTCCTTGGCTTTGGATTGAATTCCTTTTAACTGATCAGGAATGACTTATCCTGTAACTGTCCTGAAACCTAACCACAAAGTGCATGTGATATATGCATATGAACCTAATTGTAAAAATAAATATGCTGCTTGGCAGAAGAGTATTTTGCACATTAATTTAATAAAATTAGTGTTCTTTTTAAAAAATCTCATGTAATGCCTGAAATATATCATCTAGAAAAGAAAATTGTATACTAAAAGATGGTTTATGAAGCATAGAGGAAATGTATTATGTAATTTAATTTGGAAAGTCCTGCATGCAGCTCGTTAGGTTCATTTTTAGTTAGTAGTTGAGATGGACTGCAGCAGGGTCATTCAATCTGCTTGTTTTACTTGGTTGTGTGGATGTCTCCTCCATAGCTCCATTTCAGTGGCAGCCTCACAAAGCTAGGTAATGCTGTCATGATTGTGTCAGACTTGGATGTTGTGGTTTCAGAGAGATGATTCTTCTCCAAGTAGCACTGTGAGAAGGGACAAATTTTCACCCTCCTCACTACTTTCTGAACTAAGCAGGAATTTACTTTTGTCTGCAGATACTGTTAGAAGTACTCCCTGGCTGTATGCAACAAAAGTCCCATATGAATGTCAAACTTATTCAACAGGAAATGCTGAAGGGCAGCATTTTAAAATCCTGCCTTTTTTTTTAGAGGCATGTAGATAATATTCCTTCAGGGAAGCTCATTAGCTGACTTCAAGCTGCTCAGCCATTTCCAGCAGTAGAGGTAATAGATCAGCCTGCCTGCAGATCTGATGTGATAGTCAAGCAGCTGCCAATAAAGGAGTGGGCTATCAGGGACTCCTCTTTCAGAAGTGGTTTAAGCCAGTCTTACCCTACTGAGCTGTAGGTAAACTAAACTGGGACTGAAGGTAGTTTTTTTTTTGCTCCTGTAAAGATCGTGCTGCTATTAAGAAGGGAGTCTGAGATCTACAGGGAGAAAGATGCAGGAAACCTGACTACTCCACTGGGGACTTTATGGGGAATTTACCTTCCAGACCTACTTCCAGCACTGCAATTATGTGTAATTACATATAATTACACCTATTGTGCAATGTTTCTTTCATTCAAAAAATGTCTAGGAACAAGAAACAAAATCCTGCTTATCCCTCAGCCAAGAAGCCTTTGGCAACCTTAGGCACTAGACTGCTGTGTCGTGCTCTGTTTCATCCTGCCTTTCTCTACAGGGTCATGGATGTCCATTCACTTTTGCTCCCTCATTTGACTTGAGTAGGTGAGGTGCTATGAGGCTTAACTTGATGTCTCACACAGCCCAAACAGCTGCTGTAGTTGTTGGGATACTGCAGAGCAAAGATGGAGGAAGAACCTCTTCAATTATTTTTAGAAGTGGCTGTATTGGTTTTGATGTGATGCTCAAACCAGTCAGTAGGAAAATAAGGAATACTCTGAGCTTGTGCGTCAATGCTGTATTTTGCTAGTAAGTCAGAGGCATATGGGAGAAGTGTACAAAGACAGCTGCATGGAGGATGGAGAAACAGCATTAAAAGTCTGGAAACTGGTCAAGGAAATATTACATGACTTTAAATCCTTGCAGAAATAGGAGTGCAGGAGGTGGGTTTGGAGTGGAAATATTGGGCCTTAATTCTGCAAATCTGCTTCAGTTTTGCTTTAGACCCTTGCATTTTTATCTAGATCTTTACCAACTCATTTAAAGCTACTTAAGAAACTAAAGGGCCAGCAAGGTGTTGGAACCTATGAGTGAGGCATCTTAAAAGAAATGTCCCAGAGCCCTCAAGAACCGTCTTTTTACTCATTCTCTGATTATAAATAACAAACCTGAAGCACTACAAAAGAAGCTTTAGTTGAACAGCATCTATTACAGCCCACATTAAGCAAACTGGGATCACTACCAGTAACTATATTTCTGTTACATGTCTCTACTACACTAGTAACCCTTTTTTATTGTAAAATATCTGTGCTAGTGATGGATAAGGATTGAATTTCTATGCTTTGCAACATTTGTTTCTCAGATAATATATTTCCATGGAAGTATAGACCGTTTCTCAGTGCACATTTCAAAGAAAGAGCATGGCATTATGCCATGTTATGGCTATTAGCATCACTATATCATCCTTCCAGAATGGTCTACTCTGCTACCACTTTCCAAAGGATCTCTTTCAGGGCACGACATTATGAAACTAGAGAAATTATGTTTGACAACAACATGGGTTGTTGGCAAGATATGTCAAACAGTGAAGATTGCAGGCTCCCTTTAAAGGCTGTCTTCTGCCCATTGTTGCTGTTGTTGGTTAGATATGTTGGCCTCAATGACTAGTTTTCACAAATGAGATTAAAATACAGGAGTGATACAGGAGCTCAACACACACTGTGTGATGTGTGTAAAATATCCCTCAGTGATCTTAGTGGTACAGATAGCCATGTAAAATGAAGTGAAATAAGTGTTCCTTTGTGAATAGAGGCCCTCTGCCCAGGCTTTGCATCACACTGCTTAGCCTGGCCTACAGCCTATGTAAAGATACATAGATTATAAAGAAAACACTCCTTTCAGAATGTGATGTGAAAACTTGTAAAACATTGCCTTTGTCCACACAACATGTATTCATTCTGGAATGTCAAATAAACACAGGGACTTTCTAAATGTCCTCCCTCTCGTCTGACATTTTGGGGTCCAAACTCATGTCCAAACTGATGCATCGCTAAGCAAGGCTAAAAATGTAAAATTGTAAGAAGTTCTTAAGGAGAGACTCTAAAATCATTTCGGCACCAAAGTCCAGGCACTAAAGTGTGGCCTTCTCAGTGTGGGTAGAAAATTAGGGGAATATGAGGCTTTGATCTTTCTCTGAGTATTGTCCAAGGAAATTTAACTCAACAAGATGACTCAACTATTATGTCAGCTTTAAGAGTATAGTCCTATTAGTTCCTACTGCCAAGTGAGACAAATTAAAGTTCAGAAATAACCTGAAGTAGAAGTAGGAGTAACATGAAAACCTGTTTGGGAAGGCAGATTATTTTGATAAACTATATTAGGATTCTTTTAAGTATATATATATATATCTAACACTAAGCAATGCTAATATTCCTGATAAAATGCTTGCTTTCAGAAGACAATGCTTTTCAGCATTGTGTTAACCATGTTAGTAATTTATTTTAACAAACTTGCTGAAGAAGACAGTGTGAAGAAATCTCTCCTGAATGCAGTGTTTTGGTATTTCGCTTTTGCATTCCTCTAGATACTTCCTGTGTGCACAGTCTGTCTTTGGCAAACTCAGAGTAAAGCCTGGGATATGTCATCGGTAGGAGAAAAAAACGAATAGAGTAACATTTGTCAAATATCTGTTATGATTACATTATCATATGTTTCTTATAGGATGTTCTGCTAAGGAAGGCCCATTCACAAGGCTTCTTCCTTCTCTCCCATCCTTCCACCCTCACTCCAGCAGAAAAAATATTCTAGCTTCTGTTGATCCACATAATGCTTAATGTCATTTTAATGCACGGCATAGAACTGGCACCCTTAGGTTGTGAAAATTATGTTCTGGTATGTGATGTGGGGAAGGGAACAAGTGAAAGATACTGCCTGGATTTGGCAAGGATGTCAGGAAAGGGAATGGGAGTTGGAAAAGCTGTTAGGAAACATAGATTGGTAAGAGTGTCAAACAAAAACTGCATGGGCAGGACTCAAGGGAGAAACTGAAAGTTTTGTGGAGAATATATGAGGTGACCAGCTATGTTTGAAAGCATCCCTATCAACTATTTCAAGTCTGTTCTTCTCTTATTTCAGCTTCTCGTTTACTCATCATTTGTTACTCTGGTGGTTTGCCTCTCTAGTGACTTTTTTTCCCATGCAAATGACATTCCAAGGCTTAAGTCAACCAGGTGCCCAGGTGCTTCCTCTCTCCTACCTTTGAATAACATCCCCTGAAAGCCAGAGAGCAGATAGGATACCTCATCATTTTCCTGGAGTCCAGGTTAGTATTTTCTTTTGCATTCAGTTTTGTGGCATCCATCCATGCTTGGGGAGGCTAACACTGTCTGACTGTTTTCTCTAACTGCTGGTGCGGCTTTTGGAGCCTGGGATTCTGTAAGCTGTTTTTATGGTGTTCAGTTTATTTCCTTTACCCCTGACTTTCAGAAAACCTTCCATTTTTCTTCTACCACATACCTCTCCCTACTGACTCCTCTCCCTCTGTAATTTCCTGCTCCCTCTCACCCCCTAGTCTCAACTTGACAACAGCACTACTTCCCCCTGCCCTTCACTGCGTAATATTTACTATGAATTAAGTGTCGTCTCCTATTTTCTCACCTGACTTGGCATCCTATTTGGATTCCATAAATAAGCATGATTATGAAACATCTTGGACGGGTACTCCATTGGCACAGGGGTCCAAACATTCTGTTCTTTCATGGTAATGTATCAGCTGTTTAGATCTCACAGAATGGAATAGGGGGCCCAAGCCATCCATATGCTTCTACTTTCTTTGTTTTGATCCGTAGGCACTGATTTTCAGATTGCAAACCCTCTGAGATGCATACTCTGGGAAACTTTGTTGCAAAGCTCAACCCTTTTTATTTGTGGCCATCAAAGGGTGGAAGATGTAACCACAAAAAGCTCTCCAAAATATCTTGAGCAATTGCATGCATTTTTCTATTTCTATGTTACAATTTTAAAAAAGTATTTAGAAGCACCCTTAAACAGTAGTGGACATCACTGGAAAGATTTGAAATTATAGCATGATATTTTGTTAATTATTTCAATCCAAACCACAAACCTCCTTAAGAACAGAGAACAATGAAAAACTTATAACAAGAAACAAAGGAAAGAAATAGGTGAAAATCCAAGTCTTCTTATTTCAGATTGGTATAACTTAGTTTTGGTTGGAGACAAGCTCAACTGTTAATAATTTACTTGGCTTCAGTTGATTCAGTTGTCTTTAAGTTGTGGCAACAGTGGAGCTCCCATGGTGGTTTAAATCTGTGTTCAAGCTAGGCAACCTCACATCTCCAACACAGGCTGATATAAAACTCTTTAGAAAAAATGTTTAAGAAGTGAGGGGACAGTCAGCAAAATTAAAGCCACTTTTTTTTTCCTGTTCCTTGCCCGATGCTTGACATGTCAACTGGGATCTGTTGGCTCACAAGTCCTCTACTGTGTCTATATATTTTTATTCATTTCTACTCATTCAGAAGTCATTCAGAACTTGAAAAAAAAACAGACTGTTTACTTATGTGTCCTTATGCTGTCTAGAATGCACATTATTTTGCAGGATGCCAGGCTCAAAAGACAAGCTGCTGAAGCTATTAACTGAGAATTCAACCTTCTTCACTCTTAGAAGTGTTTGATAGTGGGAATTGAATGATCAGCTTTATTTTTTCCCATAATGGTTATACAGGCAAATTTTTGGCCCAAGGCTACTCTATGCTTATGCCCTACAGCTAGTTTTATGCTTTTAAAGTGTCTCAGGGAAGCAGTGGAATGCTTGAAGAGGGGAGTCTACTTAAGGGGAGTTGCAAACGCTGCTTTCAAAAGTCACTTGGTTAAGATAATCTCAGTCAGAAAAAGAGGGGAAGTTCTGGCATGAAAGTTTGCTCTGTGCCATGTTTTGTGTGATCCAAAGGCCCACCTTGTTCCTCACAGGTCATCTATCCTATAGTTGAGCACTGTGGGATGAGGAGACTCTTTGCTGCCCTTCTAATCAGTAGGGTCAGGTGTGAGCTGCTGCTTCAGGCTTTTAAGGAGTTGGGGAGGACACAAGGAGTTTATATGCTTATTCTCTCAACAGAAATTCTGGAGTGTTCATATATACATCATGACTCAGAGAGAGTAATTGGGGGGAAGAAAGAATATCTCTATCTGCCTTTATTGAGGAATTAATTATCTTTGTTGAACTATTAGGAGGTAACAGGATGAATGCTTCATGCTTCTTAAGTGAGGGAATGATTACTACTTGGAGAAAAATTCCTAGGCTAAAAGCACCATTAAAGTAGAGCGCTGTTTGAAGGACAGAATTGTTTCTTGGATGTACTCAAACTGCAGGCTTTAGGCACAATATGTGAAAATATTTTCTCTTCTAGTATTGGGTTGAATCTGGTTGAAGTCCTGTTTATTTGCAGTAAGGCAACAGGCCTGAAGAATTTCTCTTTTTAAGATTCAGCTCCAAGAATCTTGTGATATTATCAAAATATTCTAGATTAGAATATTCTGGAGTCTGAGATTCCTTTTTACGTGACTTTTTATTTTTCCTGGCAGAATGGCTCTGGGAAGTGATCCTAATTTAAGTGGTTAGAGAGGTATCCTGGAAAGAAAACCATGATAGATATCATTAATCCCATGGGTAGTTTCAAAGAAAGAGACTGTAAAACCAGCCTGTTTTTATCTCCTTATGTGTACCGCCTGTGATATTCTGACTGCCAAGAGTTGAATGACATAGAAGGTAGAACTAATATACGCTTTTGACAATTTTGAAATTGTTTATGTAGTGAAAAAAGTTTAAAAAAAAAAAAAAAGAAAAAAAAGTCATGTATAACTTTAATGATATCTATTTCAGCACTTTTACCTGCCCTGAAATACCATATAGAATGAAAACTGAAAACAGCTATTGAGGATAATGGGAAGGCAATTGTGTATCTCCAGAAGGTTACAAAACCATGCTGTTAGTCATACATGATCTTCATGAATAGCCTCTTAGGCAAGTGATCCAAAATTGTGTGGCTTCAACAGGAGAACTTACTGTTAAGTGAGCTACCTATCCAAAAGAATCAATTTAATCACACTCAAATTGTGTGTAATGAATTCATATAACTAATGGATTTTGTAGAATACATCAAAGCTAGAGAAATATGCAACAAAAATGCTTCTTGTTTAGTTTCTTTGAGGGGAGAATAAAATCTAGAGCAGAATTAGTTTCAAGATCTAAGCTTCTATGAGTCAAGATGCTGCATGTGAGCTGAGTATCTAAGATCCTATTGTAATCAGCAGGGCCATAAAGTTTAATTTAGATGGTCAGAGAACAAACAATATCTTTTGTGATACCTAAGGTATGTGAGAAATATAATTGAAGATAAAACATTAGTATAGAAAATTTAGATGCTTCTGAAATTGCTGGAGGCCAAATGAGATAATTTAGAGGATTTCAAGCACATTAGATACCTACGTAAGTGCTCTGGACAGCAACTTTGCAGAGAAGGACCTGGGCGTCATGGTGGACAACAAGCTGACCATGAGGCAGCAATGCCCTCGTGGCCAAGAAGACCAATGGGATCCTGGGGTGCATTAAGAAGAGCATCTCCAGCAGGTTGAGGGAGGTGATCATCCTGCTATACACAACCCTGGTAAGTCCTCCACATCTGAAGTCCTGTGTCCAGTTCTGGGCTCCCCAATACAAGAGGGATGTGGAGCTGCTGGAGAGAGTCCAGCGCAGAGCTACAAGGATGATCAGGGGCCTGGAACATCTGTGCTATGAGCAAAGGCTGAGAAAGCTAGACCTGTTCAGCCTGGAGAAGTGAAAGCTGAGAGGGGATATAAATATCTCGAGGGAAGGAATGAGAAGGATGGGGCCATGATTCTATGGTTCTATGGTCACAGAATCATAGAACTCTATGATTCTATGAAGTGAATTAAGCCGATTATTCAGTAGCTTGAGGAATACTCAGAGTGATTCATCTCACTCATAGATGATGTAAATTAGCGTTATTATAATTGTGGCCTTTGCTTTATTGCAAGACCAGAGTTACCTAGGTGGACTCTGTCTAGTATTGCTTACTGCTCAGCCAATTTATTCAGTTATTTATGATCTAGGAAGAAGTCCAATATGCAGCTTAAGAATTTCCTTTAAAATAAAGTTCCACCTCAAAAATGCCATTGTTTTAAAGGAACAAAACATGCTCTTGCCCTATGTTAAACTGAGATGGAAGATAGGAAGTCACTTGATAAGTTCTTTAAAAGGTGTTTTTAAAAGCACTGGAAAACAGTACAGTCGAAGCCCTTCCCTGGAATGTTAGGGATTTAAAGATATATCAGGCCTAAAACAAAATGGAGTCTCTTGTGTCCTCATCTCCAACACTCATTCCAGCCTTGGAGGAACTCTTGCTCATTTCCATTTATCACTCAAGCAATAAAAAGACAAGCTACTAACAGGAAAAAAAAAAAAAAACAAACACCCAACTCAAACTTTCTAATGCCTTCTCTTGTTCTGTGTAAAAGATGAAACATTAGCTCACAATCTTGAATATCTGTCACCACATCATCTGTCTTGCTTGAGTATCAAGACACAGTTATTGGGTAATAAATGCCCTATAACTGAAAGAGAGGGAATACCCTGTGTACCAAACTGTCATAGAATTTTCTGCTTCATGAAACAATTTATTATGCTAAGTTGCTCTATATAGTTTTCACCAGAGATTATTTATTTAACCTCTGCCTCATGATATATTTGTCAACTCAATTACATGTTCCATGAATTTTGTTTTAGCCAAAGAACATTAAAAGTGGTATAAATCAAAATTTTATTTTCCCCTTTTAACTAATACTTAATTGTCTGTTTTCTTTTTTCACCTTTCACCCAGGTTCCTTTATTTGGATCTCACACATAGTTTAACTGATGAAGAAGGCTGGCTCCAAATCCATTTCACAGTTCCTCTGGGGCATGCCAAGACTAGCTATTTAAACCATGTTTTTTTTCTGGATAAGCAACACAAGGTTAATTTTCATAGTTGTCCTTTGCTTGAATGTGGTATGAGCTTTTCAGTGCTACCTAATCAACCTCATGAACATTAGGCCAGCAGCAACAACACAATGATATTTCCACACTTTCATCAGGGAAAAAATTAAAGTGGCCCACCAAGACTTTGG
The DNA here is from genome assembly GCA_032353885.1 of Nothura maculosa. NCBI lineage: Eukaryota > Metazoa > Chordata > Aves > Tinamiformes > Tinamidae > Nothura > Nothura maculosa. The sequence continues at coordinate 1,155,613 of JAUBOD010001115.1, read as the reverse complement.
GGAGAAGTCAGATCAACTCTAACACTGTAATTGTGGTAGGCTGAGATTCAAACTTGGGTGAAACTCTTCAAACCTATAGTAAAGCTAAAGCAGTGACTTCATGCAAAATATGGCAAAACCATAGAGTTTGTTACCACATAGATTAATTTCATAAATATTTCAATGATTTTAGAAAGGAACTAATAACAGTGGCTACATCAATGCTGATAAGGAATTAAATCTAATGTTTTGACTGACCTCTTTACGCATATTTTGCAAGAATATGAGTGTTATACATATGGTACTAATTCCCCTACACCATTAAATTAGATACTGTACGTCCCAAACTCAACCCATCCCTCTCACAGTTCCAACCTACAATTACTCTTCAGGCACAAACTCCATTCCAGAATAATGAAGCTCTCTGTGGCAAAGCCATTTTTGGAATAGATTCTCAAAGAGTTTCAGGTAGGAAAAACAGTTTTATAGTCTTTCGTTTCCTGTTGTGTCAGACCACTCTGTCTTTTCTGATATCGAGTTATGATTATCACCCTTGGATATGAGTCGTAATGATTTTGATGAAGAGAAAGTGCCTGAACATAAAGCAGTGCTGTACCTAATGGGACTGATTGTGTTGCCAAGATAACTGCTTGCAAGCTGTTTTGAGGTTTTCTTCCAAATGGAAGGACCTGAAAACATTTTATTTCTAATAAAAATCTACTGCCAATCTATATGGATCTACACAGATATGGTCTGTCACAAATAGATAAATCTTAGGTATACATTTTTGGATCCTGGGACAGATTTATAACAGTTTGCAGAATGATTTCCATCTTGCCCTGCAATCTGCCTGTGAGAGTGATTGTTAGTGCACAGGGAAGATGCCAAGGAAAGTGAATTTTTTCTTTTACTCTATTTCAGCATCCTACTGAAATCAACAAGTTTAGGATGTCCTGAAACTGTTTGCCTTTGGTCTATCATTTTTAATAGCTCTCTCTAGACTTCCATGAATTTCCCTGTTTCCCTTTTCAGCTAATCTATGCTTTTAGACTCTAAAATCTTCTATGGAGATAAAAATGCAATTTCATTCTGTGGAAAAAAAAATAATAAAAGTGTTTCTTAAATCTTCTATGTGATATTTTCATGGAGTGCTCCTTTTTGCTTGTTTTGTGAATACAAAAATTACCTGTTCACTTGTCTACAGCTTTTTGATTATTAGTCCTCATTCTCCTCTCTCTGTCTTAGGCACCATCTTTTGAATCTGAAAATGATGTCGCATACTTGTTATATCAAAATGTACCAGCCAGGATAGAAGATATGAATATCAGTTTTGTAAATACAAAAAGAAAAGGATGTATTGTTTTAAATACAATGAGCACAATATCATTCCTGTGGTCATCCATGTTCCTTACGGTTACTTTGGAGTAAACCCAGATAACTTACCCTCTATATTGACTCCTATTCATAGACAAGGCTCTGTGATATGATTTGTATTAAAGATGTTTTAAACCTGAGATAGCTGAATGTGTAGTTTGAGCCTTGACTGGAAACTGATGTAATTCTGTAAAGATGTATTTATCCGTGCTGTTAAGACAATCACCTTACATTTTATTTCATGGCCACTGTCACTTAATACCACGATACTCAGAGAAGGAACTGCATGTGGATATTTTGAACTAGTTAGCCAATAAATAAATAAGCTCTTAGATAGCAGCTCTAAAATAAGGTTATTTTTTTCTTATGCTAATTTTATTTATCTTAAATATTCCAGTATACCAAGTAATGCAATTTCTATTAATGAAAGACAGAAGAAGAAAAATATATTGGTGCTATAACACTCATGATTGTGATCGTTTCTCTTAATTAAGGTTTTTAAAACTTTGTTGCACAATTTCAATTAGAAGAATTCCAAGTCCAGAGGACATGTTCAATTAGGTAAATGAAATGGCAGCAGAAAGGTAGATCAAATGAAAAAAATACACTCCACTGAAACAACCAAGTATGATTATTCCTATAGTGGAATACATCTCATCTACCAAAGATGGCATTGTTCCAAGGCTGCTGAGTGACTTCAGTGACCAGTTATTTTGGCCCAAAAATTCCACATATATTATTTCATAGCAAATCAATTTCTGAATTTGGGCAAGGCCAAGATAACTGTGAATATCACACTTCTAGGATAGTTCCAGAGTTGCAAAATTGCTATATTATTGCACATAAATGCAATTCCAAAAGAAAATGGTAATGCTAATACAGAACATAGTACTGAGGCATGTGAATGACATTTTAACGTGGCCTCAATTCTCTCTTGATTTAATTCAAGTTTGTGAGGCTCTTCTTGCAAATGCAGAGACCACTGAGAAACTTATAATGATGCTGATCAGCTGAAAATAACCAACATATCATACAAGAAAGGTAAAATATGTTATTTTTAGTCTGTGTGTATGATAAGAAAGACACAGATTTTTCTTACTGTAAACTTTTCAGATACTGTATATCTGAAAAGTAACTAGGATTTCAGTACATGATCAAGTATGAAATAAAGGTGAATCAAATGCCTGGTGAAGACATGTTAATTGTGCATACCACTATATTTTGAATTTACAAGTTCATGAAATTTACCGAAGATTCATACTTTTCAAAGTAGCATGTAAAACATAGGGACTGCTCATAGAGGATGATTATAAATATGAAAACTGCAGAAAGCCGTCATTATGTGAAAAGTTCTTTCTCAGGGAATATTAAAACATGTCCAGGAGAATCTTATTTTTTTTTTCTTGAAAACAAATAGCTTAGAGAACCAAATATAAAAGTTGCTTTGTGTCATAAGTTTATTTTTTCCAACAGAAAATTTCATACAGTTCCTTTTCCAGGGGTCAAGATGGGGGTATTTTGGCCTTACTAACATTTATGAAACAGCACTGTTTTGCAGCCAGAGGTTAAGAAACACAGACATATTATTTATTCTGTGATTGTAGCCAGTGTGAGTTTTGTTAAGAAAGCCAGCGTAAGAGGCCATTAATAATCACTCACACCCTCAAAAGCATTGAGACTGACATCTGTGAGTTAAAGGGGAAGGTACTTGGTTGCGGTTGGCTTCCTTTCCAGATATTTAGCGATCACACACTTCTAAGTGCAAGTGTCATAAATCAGCTGAAAAACATATTGGCAAAAAAGAGAATCCCAGATGAAATTAGCACAGCCCAAGGCCCCCAGTTTGATGAGGAAGAACAGACATGATTTATGGACGTGCATAGCTTTAGTCACATCACAACTAGGCTATGTTATCTTCTTGGATGAATCAAGAGGCTGGGGGAAACGTGCAATCTGCAAAGCACACTCTGAAACTCACCAGCCTAAGATGTTCTGTTGCAGAGCAGCTCCTGTCCCTTCTACATCGCAGACATTCATCCCAGTTTTATTGACCTGAATCTCTGTGGGGATTCCATGGGACAAGTTGACAAGTGTTAGTCAGCCAAACCTGGCTAGTGCAACTTACCTTGATTATCACTTTGACCAAAAGGAAAGCTTTACTGATTTTGAAACAAGAACTGAGAGAGCTTATACACACTTCTGCCACATGAAACACCCTGCTTGGATCCTGAGCATTCCCAAGCTAGAGTTCAGTGTTCAGATAAGAGGAAATATACATTTTATGTATCCCCTATAGCATAAGATTATGTAGACAGATTCATTTTTCCAATCACACTGTCACCTAGATCTATGAGTTCCTCTGGGGTTATGCTGTTCAATTCATTGTTTCTGTTGAGCTTTTATTGGCTTTAATCAGAGTTCTGTGGTTATAACTAAGAAGATAATTAGGTTCCTAAGTACATAGACCTTAAAAGACAAAACCAGTAACCAGGTGGGATTCATCTGATCTAATCTCTGCTGTAAGGCATCTAGTCTCAGTCTTGGCTATTATTTCTCTGCAGTCAGTGGAAACAAAAGCACTTCTGAAAAGAAAGCTAACTCATTTATCTTAATAACTTGTTTTAGGATTGGATGAGTCCTCCTGTGGGGACGGCTCTGTCTCTATACTGGCTATAAAGAAAAAGTGGATGACTAGCTTTGAGAAAATGCCTATGTTTTAGACAACTAAAACACACCATCTATCTTCACTCTTGCAGAAGAATTTTTCTGAAAATTTCCCATGATTTTCTGTATGTTACTGACAAGTCATTTTCTTTAGTACTGTAACAAAAGCCAAAAAGTGAACAGAGAAGCCTGAAAATTTTAGACACTTACTTACATTTAAGTGAAATAATAGACAGGATTGCAGTAATACTTGTTATTACCTGTCTATTCACTTAAAGCTTACCTATTTACTACCATGCAAAATACCATACCAAAATCTCAAGGTATGCTAAAATGTTTTTGAGAGCATTTATGGGAATTTTGTTAAACTGTGAGTTATAGTGGTATAGTAGGTACAGACCAGCAAATACTCTGGCACTGGAAATTGAATGAAAAAATACTTTATGGGCTACAGTGTCTATGGGCAGACTCTCAAGTGAAACAGATACAGTAAGAGCCTGCCTCTCTTACTAGATGAGAAATATTTGGAGAGCTCTGACTTTTGCTTCTACAGGATTGTCCTTGGATTTCTATCCAATTAACGCATCGTTCAAAAGAATTAGGATGGTTTACTTCTTCTCTGGTAAGTTCTCTTGAAAACAGACATTTTTACCATTAGTGTCAATACACTATTTTCACAGAAATTTCACATTGATTTATAAGGAACTAAAATGGCCTAAAACAGAGGCAGTGATTGATTTGAAGAATAACTAGAAAGAAGTGGTAATGAACTGTGAGTAGTTTAAATTTATCTCTGATAGTGCTTTAAGCCTAGTACCCTAGTAAGTATATTTTATGAGATGTATTCTCAGTACTTATTATAGGTAGGGAAATTTGGGGGAAGGTGGCCTTACACCAAGACATCAACAAAATTAGATACCTTAACTTCTTTTACAGATATTGGGGACTGATGGAGATTTCATATACCTAGGGAAAAAAAAACCCTATGCCATTAGTTTAGTGCTGCAGACAATTTAAGTTAGAGAATCTGAATATATACTTACATGTAAGAATATCATAGAATCACAGAATCATAGAATGTGTAAGGTTGGAAGGGACCTTAGAGGTCATCTAGTCCAACCCCCCTGCACACGCA
>JAUBOD010001115.1:1138227-1150361 GCA_032353885.1 Nothura maculosa | reverse complement strand
TGTCGTCCACCATGACACCCAGGTCCCTCTCTGCGGGGCTGCTCTCCAGCAGGTCAACTCCCAACCTGTACTGGTGTAGTCAAGGTTGCACAGAGAATATGTACCAGGGCAGGAAATCAATCTGGATTTTGTGTCTCTCCACTTAGTGGCTTAATTGGAATCCTTTTTTCCTTGTCAAAAAATTAGGTTAATGACACTACTTCAGTATTAATAGTTTAAGGCTGTATGAGGAAGTCAGTCTCTTCTGATAAATAGACAAGTTTAACCTCAGTCTCACCTTTACACTAAACTCACAGTGGTTCTAAACTTAAAGAGTCTGTCAGGAGCCAATAAACTGCTTTAAAATCCTTTAAAACTTCATAGGGAAAAATGGAAGTCAAATAGTACTATTAATTTTATCATGTATGCAGAGATCAAAATTTAGTTTTTCTCAGGTATAATTAAATGATTAAATGTGTTACATAGCAAGACATAGTACTGGATCAGATTTTTTTTCTATTTCTGAGTTTCTAAAAGGTTCTAATGATGCACTTAATCTTTTTTTTTTCCTCCTTTTTTTTTTTCTTTTTATTTTTAATGTAGGAGATCCATCTTGGAAGGATCTTGGAAGGAAGGACTTGGAAGAATCAAGTGTTTCAGACTCTCACGTCATCTTATACTGATAAAGTATAAAGGTTATATTTACTGTCTCCTGTCCCAGAAGAGATGACTGCTGTCTGTCCTAAAGGAGTGTTCAAGTATATGCAAATGTTATTCCTCTCCCAAAATCTCTCTTAATAATTGGTTATATTTTTATGCAAAAAAAAATGGTAATGAGCATCAGCAAAGCTTGTACTTTGTATTAAGGTATTTCTCCAGAAGTATCAGAGAAAACCCGTTAATAAAGAAGGAGAAATGATTGATTCCAATAAAATACAAAATATTTTTACCTGAAAAATATATGTCCAATATAACATAACATCATATTTTGAAGATTAAAGATTCATACTGTTTCATACTGTTATTGACTAGCTGTGACATTTGATCAAAAACTCAGTGGATGTTCCAAATAACCCATAATTCAGAAATGGTTACCTCTCTCTTAATTTTTCTTATTCAAACATTAAAATAAAAATAAACAGGTTGGTTAATTAAAATTAATAAAAATCTTGTAAAAATATCTGATGGTAAAGAAGAGGAAAGGAAGTACTTTAGGAGCATTAACATACATAGAACAGTGGGAAAGGCAGAATAGCAGGGGAAAAATCCTGGCCACGTGACCTACAGGAATGTGTGGAAGTGCCAAAAAAAAATTGTTCTTATCATTTAAACCCAGTTCGGACAAAGCACCAGAAACTGTGTTGTTGGGAACAGTTTTATATTAGGTTGAGAACTGATTAATGACTTAATAAATCTTTTCTGTATCTAATCTCTATTACTCTAGGATTCACAGCAGTTTTATACTTCCAAAACCTCTTCAGTCTTTGGATTCCTTTCCTTCATACTAATAGCAGAACTTTTACCAGTGGACATTAGCACAATTTTAGTTATTCTTAAGAAAATAACAAATTGGAAGGTGATTAAAGGTTTCCACTTAGCATTCATCTTAAAAATAGTAAAAATGTCTGCAAGTGTAGCTGGGCTGTTATTGAAAGTTTCACCTGAGTTAATGCTACTTGAGTTTAACAAAAATTCTCCTACTCAGCAAAATAAGGAAACTAAAGATGTCAGAAGTCCAAGATGAATGAGATACAAAGCCTTTTTTCCTAAAATGTATTTTGGGTGTAAATAGGTCCTGACTAAAGTTTATTGCTACATGACAACTACTTGGCTTATTTTCCTCACTTTTTATTGATGACCTTCACTTCACCACTTACCTTGGCAGTGTTTTTTTCTGTACTATGTCCAGTTCTTCTATTTTATGGATTGCTGCTGTTGTCCACTCAAAAACTAACTCAATTAATATGGTTACTCCTGAGCTCATTTTTTTGGTCTCTACCACTCTCATGCTTCTCAGGAAGATGAGCATTACTCATTGGAAACCATCATAGTTTATGGAATGAACAGGGCCTTGGTTCATCCTTGCAATTTCAGGTTCTCAACTGAGTACAGAAGTAGAATTAAGCCACCTTACCAGATTTTATGGACATACTGGAAGACTTAAAGCTGCAAAATGCAGCAGGCTAGATGAGAGCATGAAAGAAATTATTATGGTATGCCACCTAGCTCTATTCTTACAGCCTTTTATAGAGAAATGCTTTTGATCATTGGGGCAGATAAAATTTTGGTCTCATTAATAAGTTTTTTTATTGTTTTGTATGATCTGTGGAAAGAGTGTAGTTGCAGGAGCTCAGGTTTTCTAGTTTAAGTTCTGGTAGGAAAATACTTTCCCAAGTATTAAAATCTCAAAAAAAAATGTGTAGACTAAATTTGGTAATTCAGTCACTGTACATCAAACATTTGAATGAGTTTTTATTTTATTGAAACAAATTATTATGATCCTGCCAAAACTGTAGAAATTAAACAACAGTCTCTTCTACAAAACAATACAGAGATGCCATTGGAAATCACTTCTGTGGAATTCGTAATATCTTCTGGTAATTTATATTTAGTTTTAGTCCTAGAATACTGGAATGATTCAAGTTGCAAGGGACTTTGGAGGGTGTCTAGTACAACCTTCTACTCACAGCAAGATCAGGACTCAGATCAGGTTGCTCAGAATGTTCTCTTATTGGGTCTTGGACACCTCTGATGACTGGAGACTGCACAGCCTCTGTGAGCACCTATTTCCAAAGCTTGATTATCTCCATGTTGCAAACGAAAAATAAGAAGTATATTTGGGCATATTTAACTTGCATATCTCCAAGATGGATCCTCCTATTTTGCCACCTCTTTCTGTCAGTTTTCATGATTGATTGGTGAAATAACTCCCTCTATGTTCATATGTCTCCTAAGTTGCTGACTTCTTGCAACATCTTCTTTAGCTTTCCATTATGAGAAAGGACTATAAACTTAAAATTCAGCTTGCAAAACATGAAACTGGGTAGATCACCCAGGATCAGTCCAGATCAGTCATTAGCATTCTTTTTGCAATGATGATTGAGAAATAACTATTTTCAGGGTGACATCTAATCTCACTCTGGTTGTTTGTAATAAAAGACAAAAAAGGGAAAGTAAAATCCTTTGTATCAAGCATAAGGACTATTCCACACACTAAATTGGTAGAAATTTCTAGAAAAATTTGCACAACCCATAAAGGATGGTATAAATAACCTTTTTGAAAATGATCTTTCCATTGATGAATAAGGCAGCCTAGGCTCTTAATTACAGAATATTTGTAACTTTTAGCTGGCTGAAGCTAAAGATCAGTATTTTCACTCATGATATTATAAAAGATGTTGCACTAAGACAAATAAATAAATAAATAAGAAGCAAACAAAAACAAATGAACAAAACAAGAAGAGAGGAAGATCTCTCACGCACTTCTTCATGCATTGTATTTTTACGATATAGTACTTATGCTAAAGAGTCATGAATAAACAGACCAGATTTAATTTGAATTTGTATTGGCAAAAGATAAACCTACATACATTTAAATTCTTATTAAGAATCAGAATCTTAATGAGTCAAAATGAGTTCTCAAAACTCATTTTGGTGTGGAAGCCCTCTTCTGTAAGATAGAAATTGAGTACCCGTGGATGTCTGAGTAGGGATTAATAAATAAAATAAAATGAAGATCACACTTGAAGATGAAGATTTAGCATAAGATATAGATGCATTTACGCTGGAGAAATGGAAAGAAACAACATTATGATAATCTTGTCCAAAAAAGGCAAGTTTCATTTAAAATCATATAGGGAAATTGGAGAAAGAAAGATGCATTTAAAGTCCTTTTTATTGTATACTAGTCAAACCAAATGAACAGGACATTTTGAGGGGGGAGGCTGCTGGAATACTATTTTTACAATATCTTAAAGTTTCAGTTTAATTTACCACATAACATTGAGTCAGTAAAAAAGTCTGCAGTGTTCAATAGGCCTCAAAATGCCTCACTCCCTAATTGTGGTCCAGTTATTGGATATTAAAACATCATATAAACCATTCAACTGCAGGGAATTAGGGGAAAACCTTAGCTGTAGGAAAGTAATTTTTCCTCTCTCTCCAAACCACCTGCTACAGGGTTTTGGTAACCAAAGGAGAATTTACAGATGGATTAATGCCATGTTCTCTCTAGTTCCCTGCATATAACCCTGTCAAAGTAAATAACCTGTATGCTATAATCAGGGCAGAACCTTTGTGATTTAGTAATTCTATAACACTTACCTGTGTCAGGTTTTTAAAAGGAGGAAATTGATGTTAAGGTAGTAGACCATAGGTTGTACATTATAGAAGCACAAGAGGATAACCAGGCATAAATTACTTCTTCAACAGGACAGTGATTTGTGCACTGGTCACAGAACACATTTGAGAGAAGATAATTGTTACACAGCTGCCAAATGCCCTATTAACAGCTCAGGAGCCTGTAGAAATGAATAAAAACCATGCTGTTAGAAGTGGAATAATGATTCTAGATTTATGATTCCGTCACCCCTCAGTGCTCTTCTACATTTTACATTCCTCATTTGCTTGCAGGGTTAGATGTAGTATAAATAAGTAGGTAAGATGCTTACCTACTTATTATAAAACACAGAAGTCCGTGGAGATTGTTGAACTAGCAAAGAAAACAGTGCCCAAGTCTGTTTTCTGACCCTAACACTAAGTGCAATGGCCTGTCTGCTTCTGTACTTGTAAACTGTGCTATCCTCCAAAATTGGGTGCCTACGTACAGCTACATAATGGCTTTGCTCTACCTCCTATACCATGCCCATAAATCATCTAGAAGAGTATTTTTTGGCCCTGAACTTGCAAAGGACCATTCAAGCATTTAATTTGACCTAGTTTCTCTGTCTTTAGTAATGAAGATACACTTTTGAGTACAAACCCGGGCTGTGCTGAAATAAAGTTCTTCAGTACCTGTACCAGGTTCCTCCCTTTCCTGCAGTCATTGTTCCTTGTTCTGCATAGACATGCTGCAAGGAGAGGAACATAATTTTTAAGTTTGCTCTCTAGCCTTTGACTTAGTTTGTATGCAAGCAGGTTACAATCCTCTCACCTAGGTATCTGCATGTAGACATTTGCGTCTTACACCATTTACACTTGCTAAGGAGAAATAGATCATTTGCCTTGCTGGTCCAGTTTCTTTAAGAAATCTGCGTGAGGATAAGATCACTCATATCACAACCAGGAACCAGGAACCAATTTTCCTCCAAAGGGATTACCCAGTGCTGAAAGTGGATACAGAAGTCTATGTTTTAAACACATCTGTTTTGGCAGATCAGATTGCCCTTTCCTGCTTTGTTAATTTTCACCCTTTTACATCAGTAATTCCTTTACTTCACTGCTATAGCAGAAAGAACATGCAAGATTTCAGTGTTTAAAAAACGCTGAGAGACAGTTAATAGCTAAATAGTTGTGTTTATCTATAGTTTTGTCATAGATGTCTGTGTGTGTTAGAATTGCAGCAAGGCCATTGTGAACTATAACTTTATAGAAGAATATATATGTTATCTGCCCTTTTACATTGGTTCATCAGAACTTTATCTATAACTCTGCCACATAGATTTGGAAGTGGAAAAATAAACATCTACCATCTGCTCTGTGTCGTTTATGATGATTTCTCCAATTAGGTCCAATTAACTTGCTGTCAATGATTAAATGTAATGGGTAATAATAACTTGACTTCATCATTACCACCAGTATTATTAGCTCATTGATTGCAATAATTTCAAAAATTGCCCATCAGAATAAAATATGTTTAGCACCTGGTTTGTCTGTTTGGGAACATCTGCTATAAATGTGTGATTTATATGGACTTTAATGTCTCTTGATGTGAAAGGGAAGCATATAATCCTTACTTTGAGAGTTTGTCCTTGCACAAATTTATCGTTAGACAATGCAAGGATCAAATAAAAACTGGTCTAAAATTTACTGCTAGACTCACAGAACTGTCAAAACAGGAATGGACCTATCATATATTTACCAGCCTAAATTTTCATATGCAGCAAGTGAAGAGTTTTGTTCAGATGATCTTAATTTATGTGCCTATGTTGTACTATTATTTGTGCTCTCATAGGTGAGTTAAGAGTACATTGCTGGACAACCAAGCTGTCTTTAGCAGTCTGGTTGATGAAGATAGCTACTTCTCTCCAAATTCCCTAGGTTAGTTCACTTGGTCTTGCTTGAGGTTTTGCGTGGGATCCTTACAATAGTGGGCTGCAGCTTGGGTTTTAAGCTTCTGTTGAATCTTCCTAACCATGGGATAGAGTAAATGGAAGTATAATCTTAATTGTCCTTCCTGTACCCCAAAGGCAGTAGTTTTCTCTCACTATGTTGTTTCTCGGATCTCTGGTTCCGTGCAAACAAACTTTTTTGTCCATGTTGACCTGCACTTGCCATTGCCTAAGTCTGCCATATGTTTTAGGTCAAGTGTTGCCTTGCTATCATGCTGTTCTTGTTTCCCTGTAACCATATGGAAATGCCAGGAATAAGTGCTGTCTGGAATAGCTCACGACAGACTCTCTTCAGACAGTTAATGATTCCTCAGCCTTTAAGTGTGCCAGTTAGTTCCTCTTCCTGCAAGAAATCTTTTTTTTTCCCTGAATATCATCAATTAAAAAATCTAATTCTCCTCTGATTTACATCTTTCAGTGAAGCCAAGTGGGCTGTTTATAAGAATAAGATTTGACCTTAGTTATAATTGTAATGCTCTTAATAACTTCTCAAGAAATGTTCAGAATGTTCAGAATCAATATTTTACAAGCATATAAGCACCTAAAAAACAAATCTCAGTTTAGGATTCCTGAAAACTGAAAAATTCGGAGAAAAACTAGTAAAATGTCTGGGTGCTATTTATGCACTGAATGACTGCTTAGTGACTTGCCAGATCTGAGAAGCTTTAGTTCTGGTAGTATACTTCTTTGACTACAAGAGTTTGAACTACGCTTTTTTAAACCTAAATGGTCTTGGAAACACAAGCAAGTCTTTGGCTGGTCTCACCCCTTTTCTAATATTTCATTGCTTATTTTCCCCAATTTTGACATCTGGAATGTAAATTAAGTTTTTATTTTCTTAAAAAATTGTGTTTTATCAAATTTTCATTATTTGGCTATTTAACAAAATGCAGATTGGTAAGGTAATGCTTATTTGCTGTGATTATTTCATTGGATATTTGGCAGAAAGTCTTCAGGAAATTTAGTAGTCTAGCTTTTAAACCTCTGATCTTTTTCCATTAGTTGTTTCTAAGAAATATTGAATGACTAGAAGCTTAACAGCTCCCTGCATATTATCTGACAGCTTGCTTTAATGCAGAAATGTAAAACTTTCCCTGCCCAAATCCTAGTTAGTCTCCATCTCCAAAGTACTGCATTGTAGAAAGGGTACTAGGCATGATCTATTAGGTAGATGGGGAGATCAATTCATCAGATTCCCAAGGCTTCCCTGCTCAGCGGTTATTGCTATTGCTGAAGGATATTGCCTGGCTAGTCACGAACTTTAAATGTTGGGTCAGATTTTCTCTTGGTACTTTATTTATTTACAAGAGGTGAGGAAGAATCCCTATGTATATTTTACACCTGCAGAAAACATTGGTAAATTGGGTCTGATGCCATGTCATCTTTCCTTTTAAAGGAAAACACTTTTCTAAAAGTACTTTATTTTGAAAATAAAGCTGCAGAAGGAGGGAAGAGGCTTATCCCATGGAGCTGCTTTTCATTCTCATCCTCCACACTCACTATTTGCTTCAACACTCAGTATATGCTACTCCTGAACCAGAATTAATTCAGGTATTTCAGAGATCAAGTCATACACTATACCAGGTAAATACAGTTTTCTTATTTTTGGAACAACAGAGAGGCAATCTAGTACTGGTGTAAAACAGAAATAGTTCCATTCCAGAGAGCTGATTATTCAAGTGAAAGTGGAAAATGTGAGGAAAATCAATCTCTTTTGATTTACTGATAATCAAATACTGAAAATGTAAATCTTAGTTATGATTTCTGCATGTTTATTAAACTATATCCAAAAGCTGACTGGAACAGTCTGTATAAATTATCGTCTAAATTTTGGATTGAACATTTTATTGTTGTGTCTATGTACCTGCCTGTTTATGGTGTTTTGAAGATTTGAGGATCTGTCTGCTTGTTTCATTTTGGTCAAATATTGGTCCAAAATTATATTTGAGACTGTCACAATATTTCACTTGGATTTGCCTCTGCAGTGCTGATTTAAGCTCAACAAAACATGAATGAAGTTCCAGGTCCTGCAGCACCACAGATTATAGCAGCACATCCTGAAGAATGTGATAAGGTGTCACCTTGTCTTTACTGAGGCCAGATCCCATTTTGCTCTTCAGGAGACCCAGTTCAGTGAGGGAACCTGAACTTTTGCTAAAAGGAAGAGCAAAGGTCTCTCTGAAACATCACAGATGAAATTTTACAAGAAAAGAAATCATTAAAATTTGGTTTTTCAATTTTTTTTTCTGCAGGGAATATGGAAATTCCCACCAACTCTGATCATGCCAAAACAAATCTCTTCAGTGAGAAAAATACCTCACCCTATTTGCCTATTATTATCATATTAACCTAAAAGCCTGTTCCTAACTGATTAACCCCATTGTGAAGTGTGTTTTCCTTAACATCTTTTTCTCTAGATGTCTATATTGAAGTTTCTACACCTGAAGATGAATCTCACGACTACTGTCCTCAGAGATTTGGCTGAAAAGGTCTGTATCTTAGATTCATCACACCTAACTTTGGCACTGCTCTGAAATACTAGTCACCTTGAGTGACTAGCATATGCTCAGAGAAAAGTTACTTACAGATAAAATCTCTGGCTGATCTATGACTTTCCTATTACTAGACCAACTATTGTCTTTTTAGGAAATGTAGATGACGACTATGTTTCTAATGCAGACATCTCAGCTACCTAAGGGATGGTGGACAGAATCAATACAAGGAGTCAAACTCGTAGTGGGTTTTCTTTCTTCCAGTCTTAGCTAATATATCATTATTCAGGAACAACCTTCTTCATTATGTCAGCACAGTAAGAGATCAAATACATCCAAGGACACATTAATATGAAAGTCTGGTCAAAAAGATTTGTGACGACACAAGTAGATGTATAGTTCCTCTGATTCACAGCAAGTGAGGGCTCCTCCTATACCTAACATGCCATGTATATATCTTTCTGTATAAGAATATTTTGCACATCTATAGATCTTCACCCTTTAAGCTTTCAAAGGAATTCACAACCTTAATACTTTAAAACTCATGAAAACTACTGCTTTTATTATCTGTTTAACAGGAGGGAAATCTGGAACATAGAGACATTAAAAGAATGTACTCGTTAGCATGGGCATCTCTAACAGATATAGGAACAGACCCTCTACTGAAAAAAGTTGTGAGACTTTTCAGTTTTCCTCAAAATTGTCCATAGATTTTAAGCTAGAGAGCCCTAATGCTTTGATATGTTAGCTGCCCCCCAACAAAATCTCTTGCCTGATTGTTAATTATTACTTTGAAGACATTGTATGTACAGATCACTGTCCTTACTGGATATTTTTTTTGGCCAAGATATTATCATTTAACTTCAAGAAAGGTTTATGTGGAGGAAATCAGAATGGCATATAAGTAAGATTCGATGGCTGTACTCATTTGTAATCACTCACCCTAATCAGTTAATATTTTAAAGATAACTGATGTATGAATAACTCCTGATTTACTCCTTGATTCACTTAGCAATTGGACACTCATTTTAATAAGTTTGATAATATATTACACACAGAAAGGACTTTAAAGTGATAGTTCTTATTCTGCTTTAAATCTTTCTACATAAAAAATCCTTTTTTTTAAGAATATGAAAGAGTCTTTCTTTCATATTCTTAAATCTCATTTCTATCCATCATTCTTTTAGCCTACTTCCTCATAACTTATTTTATACATTCAACCAAGTGTTGCTATACACAGCCATTAAGTTCCCTTTCTCTTATCATGGAGGTGGTGTCTTCAAGTAACACCAGCAGATCAGGTCTATTATTTATTTATTACTGGCATTTATAGTTAGTTAAACACAACCTGCTTGATTTTACTCTGCTTGCACTTAACCAAACCACTTTCCCAGGTGTTCTTCCTACTGCACAGTGTAAAATTTCCAAGATTTCCCTTTAGCAGATGTTAAACTCACTGGTCTCTAGTTTCCTGGTCTTTAATCTCTTGACCCTTTTTAAACTAATGGAGTTGTATTTGCCACTTCCTAATCCTCAGGAATCTCCTCCTCATTTTTAAGAATGTCAGTTAATTTCATGCCTTTTACTAATGCTTATGAAATCATGTTGTTTGGACCCCAGGCTTTATCTGCTGTAAGTGCACTCAGTATTTCTTTTTCTAATAACAAATTTTGGTTTTAACTATGCACTGTCTTCCTTTTTTTTTTTTTTTCCGGACAAAAATGGATCCATTGTGTGGTCAGAGAATTGTTCCTCCTACTTCTAACAAAAAAAAAAAAAAAAAAGAAGAAGAACTGTTTAACAGATCTTTTTATTCCCTTGTGCCTCAAATAGTAAGATTTACTTGCAGAGAGGAAAATGTGGCTGCAGAAAGAAAGGCTGTTCCCACACATTTTATCCTCTGTGGGACTTCAGCATTTCTAGCACTACTCTAGAAGTCTGGAGCAGTGAAGTCATATCAAAAAAAAAATCTGATAAGAATCTGATTAAAAGATGTGAGATAGCCAACAACTAAGAACTATTGAGTAAATGAAATAGCCATGGAATAAATGGTCTCACCACTTCTCGTTGGTTCCCTTTTTTTCTATCTAGTCTTAGTGATGGAACTGCTTACTATTCATAAATTAGATCAAATGCACCTAGATTAAGTGTTACTTAAGCCCACATCGGTAAAAGTGTAAAGCATTAGTACGTTTTCCTTGATACATGAAACTTTCTATAGGCCTCCCTCACCTTCAGATAATTATAAAGAATATTTCTAAACTGAGTTTTTCATAGACTATACAAAGAGAAGTTAAAAATATATACGTTAACTGTTCCAAGCAGCATATCTTGACTTTTTTTTTATTGAGTGTCATGAAACATTTTTCCTTTTGGTACTTTAGGATCTCTTTCCCCAGTTGCAAGGCATTTTGACCTTATTCCTTGGAATCCTATCTCTCATAAGTTCTTCTCATTAGAAGATCTGCAGTCCTAAGAGTTAGATCTACAGAAGTGGTAGGTATCCAATAGGATATAGATCATATTAGATTTTGGATTCAGCTGCTAGATTAAGCAGCTGAAGCCAAATTAGGCTCTAAAAATGCAAATATTCTATTTCCAAATGTTCTTTTCATGGAATATTTTAATGGAACTGCTTTGGACACCCATTACATGCTTTGGACAATAGAGAAATTTAAAAACTAACTACATTTCGCACATGCTTGGTGTTTCAGAGGTTCTAAGTGGGAAACAATTTTTTTTAATCTAAAATAAAAAGTATAGCCAAATTTTTCTTATTTTGAATAAATTTTATATAACTTGGAATTATCCAAGTGATAAACTTGTCCAATGCCATTGTGGGCAAAAAAGGACTGAAGGCTATGTTTATTGGAACAACTTATCAATCAGGACTACTAAACAGAGTAATCTCAAAGTTCTTTGCTTTCAACACCTGACTCTCACAGGAGAAGTTAGTGACATTATATGTGTAAAAATCAGTTATAAGTTATATTTTTAGAAGAACAGGAGTTTTAACTAGTAAGGTATATTCTATATTGAAGAGGAATCTTAGAAAAAAGGAAAGTGCAGCAGAAAATCCAAGAGTGCATTTAATATATGCATCATTCAGACTATCTGTCAGATTTCTACTATTTTATCAGATATCTTTCTGATAAAAGACTCTTCAATATCTCCAATATGCATATATTATTCTTCTTACACTAAAAAAAGAAACACCGAACAACAGGGGTTGGAAGAGAAGATATAAAGCTGTGCCCTCAGGCATAGCAGTAAGTTAGTTAGGAAAAGGAAAAAGGGAATAGGAGGGAAGGGAAGGGAAGGGAAGGGAAAAGGG
>JAUBOD010001115.1:1117184-1138127 GCA_032353885.1 Nothura maculosa | reverse complement strand
TTTTTCTTTTTCTTTTTCTTTTTCTTTTTCTTTTTCTTTTTCTTTTTCTTTTTCTTTTTCTTTTTCTTTTCCTTTTTATTTTTCTTTTTCTTTTGTTCTTTTTTTTTTCTTTTCATAACATTAACAAAATTTCCAACTCAAGTTTGAATGTATATGATTTTCCTTGGATTTCACAGCTATAGATAATATTGCTGGAAAAATTAGTTTTTTATTATTTCCAGTAGAAATACTCTTCTAATTAGTATTTTTGTAATCATTATATTGCAACTATCAATGATTTGATTTATATTAATAGGAATGTGTCGGAAGAAAATGTTCAAATGGTTTAAATGGCTTAACATTGAAATTCCATTTTCACAAGGGATTTAGGCATTGAAAGATAGCAATAAGTCTTAAACATAATAAATCATTTTTGAAAATGGAATGTAAATTCTTAAGTCATTTTAATGCCTTTGAATATTTACACCTTTACATAAATCCACAGGTTCCAGAGTCTAAAATCTGTTTTCCCATCATCTTTTTTTCCATGTATTTTTTCCTGAAAATACTGTAATATTTTTCTTGGTACATTAGCCATATACTAATATTCCTATCTTTTTATTTAACATTAGTCTGTGTTAGTGTTTTCTGTCACCCTTCCTCTTCCCCTTATTTCCTTATTTCTTGTCATTTCTCCAAACCCCAGAGAGCATCCAGATTTAAGACGTCCCTCTGACTCCCCACAGAACACATTCCTTTGTTAGCACATGTGCTTTTCATTCATCAGTATTGTTATGCATTCAACATTTTTTCCTTTCTCTTTTTTACTGCCACTACCTTGTTGGCATTGTAAAAGAGAATACGTTTAATGGGCCCCGAACCACTGTCGTTACATGCTCCAAACAGCAACCCAGGGTGCAACTGGCACCTCACCATAAGTAGGAAATGAGAAATTCTGGGCTGTAATGAGTGCTATTGAATTTTTTTACAGCAGCTTAACATAGGCTATTTAGCTCAGGTGTTTCAGTAATGGACACATGGAAAATGCAATGCTTCAGTCCCTCAAGGTTTTTAGTCTCTCTTTCTCTCTCTCCACATCAGGATGCGAATCAATGCAATTCTCATGCAAGTCCCAGTAGCCATGGCAAGATATAATTGCAAATGTGTGTTAAATAGCTGCTTATGTGCTGTATGTCTTTGGGAGCTACTTGAGTATAGGTTTTCCCTTGGTCAGCACAGTGAGTTCCTTTGGCGCTCAGTGCAGACATTTGCCTTTTATGAAGCAGGTATCCTTTTCTTTCAAGCCTTTCCAAATATTATTTTAAAAGTGTTTTAGTATTTTTTTTCTCTTTTTGCTTGTTAAAAAGAAGGGATATTTTCGCTGATTAGCGAGGACACTCCACCTGTCCCTTGTATTCTGCAGCCATATTGCCTTCTGTAGCACAGCTGTGAAGCTTGTAGGACTTGAGAATGTGAGGAGAGAGTTAGTCTGGGCCCCTCTGGTTTCAGCAAAGCTAGGATTTCACCCCATGTGCCCTGAAACTGGAGGTCATGGTCAATGTCTGAAATATGAGACTGGGATGAAATCACTAATCTAATCATGACATAAGCTTGCATTGGAATTCATGTCTTCAGAGTGACAGATGCAAAACAAACCAGTTTAGGGTGGAGCTAATAAACCAATTAAAATCACCAAACTGGCTTCTCTAGTTTTGCAGTTTTTTGTATTCATCCAAACTGTGATCTCATGGAAAGACAATAAGATGCCAATAGATTTCTGATTTAAAAATACTAGAATTTTGACTTGGTTCCTTAAAAAAAAATATTCTTAAAATGTAAGCTGTTTAGTACAGCAACTATGCTATGTTTATAAACCTTTTGCCTCTAAGAAATCTAGACAATAAGGACCCTTTTTTCTGAGGCCTTTAGAGTCAGGAAAAAGTTCATCATGACAACCAAAATTAGAATTCTTTTAATATTGAGAAAATTGCTAAAACCTGTTCCATAATTTAAAGACATTCAAGGAAAGAACTTAGTTGGATGTGCTGTTACTCATCACCACTTCTAGTCTGGAGTTACTTGTGTATGGCAGGAGGCTGTGGGCAGCCATTTACAGATTATGATTTTTTTAGCCCCCAAATTTCTAAATATAAAAAGGAAAAAATGCAAACAGTTATGTATATGATGCTTGGGTAATAGGTCTTACCACCCCTACTTATTTTATAGAGGAGAATGAGATATTAACGAATAATGAATTTATGAGTAATTTATGAGTGTTATTTTGAGTACTGCTGGAATGTACTCAGTGATGCTTGAAACAGACAAAGTAGGAGAACAAAAAGAATAGCAGATCATCTTTTGTCCTTGATGAACAATCTGGCCACTAATTTTAAAAAGCATCAGAAAAAAAAAAAAAAAAAAAAAGGGGTTATCTTTCATGCTCCTTTTTGGGAAAAAAATAAACCTACCAAAGTGGTGTATACTTAAATGCAGGAGAATATTCTACATAAGTTTTTTACAGTATCAAAAAGTGACTAACTTTGGCACATTTTCAGAATACATTAGAGCACATGCACTATGGTGATGAGTATCATAGAAATACTTACAAATAAACAAAACAAATAAACAGACAGGTACCAGAATTCTCATCTCCTGATATTGGGAAAATCAAGGCTCTTGGGAGCTCTTTGTAACATATTCAGAACACTATCCATGAACTCATGTAGTGTTCTATTGTAATACTTTCTCAATCTTTTAGTTAAGAATATGATAGTGACGCCAAGAAAAATGTATGTGTTTTTCTTCTAATAGAGCAAAGTACAGTCATCCAATTAAAGCACTTCATAATGTACCTGGGGGTTGTGATTTCTGGAAATGTTTATTATTATTTAATGTCAACAAATGTGTCTTTAAATATAAAAGCACATTTTTTGTCCTGAGAAAGTAGTTTTGTTTTAAGACTCCTGAAATGCACAAATGACGAAAAGGAGAAGAAGCGATATCTCCACTGGACTTCTTATTTTCGACATCTGGCTGTGGTCCTTTGGGAGAAATGTAAGTAACAGTTTACCACATGGATTACAAATGTGCTGAATTGCAAGAATGAATATTAAATGAAAATATCCATAGCACCTGCAGCTTGTCCGGGAGAATTCCCCTTGTGTGTTGTGGGTGGGTTTTCTGCAAAACCTCTAGTGAGATGCAAACTGCAACTGCAGCTGCTTGTAGTAGCAGCTCATATAGTGTTACCAAAGAGTTTGCAGATTCTATTCCATTTAATGAATCAACATTGATCAGGGCTGCCAACACACTAAAAAAAGAAAGGGAGGGAGCAGGAGTATTGTAGGGGAAGGATTATGATCATTAGGATTATTCCTTTGGGTTTTAGATGATCAGGAAAATTTTAAAAATACTGTTTTTTAAAAAAACACTAAAAATCAAATGAAATACATGATGAAAGATAAAGCTAGTTTGATGTATCTGGGTGAGAAGCAATGTTTACTCTGTCAAAAGGTCAGGCCTGCTTTTCTCTCAATAGAAACCCTGCCATTGTGTGTTTTGCTGACTTCACATACTTTCTGTATATACTGAGCAGTATATGCATGTGACACTTGGCTAGATTTCAGACACTGTCCTAAGGGGGATTAAACTGCAGAAGATATTTCTCCCTTAGTAATATATATTTTTAAAAATTTTATTTTAAAGAAACTGAGCTAATTCTACATGCATTTGTCTTGAAAACAGAGAGGCTTATTAGAAAGTATCAGAATTCCCATTTTGATTTTATTCTCCAGATAAATGGTGAAGAATTCCTTCTGTGTACTCTGCTTCTTGGTATCTGGTCTCTCTGAAGTGCACTTGCATATTTAGGCATAGTAAAGTAGAAATCAAAGGCAGATCAATACTGGCAGCACACAAAAGGAAATATTACTAGGTTTTCCTTTGGGTTTTATAATGTCAAGATAATAAAATATATTAACATCAAGTGGTACTTGTTTTTTTGTGTAAGAAAATAAAATTTTTAGCCTTGAGAATCTGCCAAGTTATTCTGTCCTGGAATTTGTGTAGGATCTTGAAAGAAAGGAAAGAAAGAAGGAAGGAAAGGAGAGGGAAGGAGAGGGAAGGAGAGGGAAGGAGAGGGAAGGAGAGGGAAGGAGAGGGAAGGAAGGAAGGAAGGAAGGAAGGAAGGAAGGAAGGAAGAGAGAGAGACATCTCTTTTTATGTCTTTGATCGTGTTCAAGGAAACTCCAAGTTGTACAGGAATTACAAAAAGGTTTGTATAGCGAACACCTGTTACTGAGAGGCATCCTGGCTAAGTGATTACCCCTAAATCAGTTTCCTCTGGAGGTGAAACTTGCATTCCTGGTTCTGTCATGTTGTGAAAATATTTGGAGCACTGGAAATTGGAAAATTTGGAGCAACTGTTCCAGGTTTTGTATTCTTAGATTTTATATCCCTGTTTCAATTGAATGCAGACAACTTACAGAAAATACCATCTCAGTGGTGGAGAGTCTTGCTGGACTCTGGTCAGTGTGTGTCCTACTTTTGCACATGTAAATATTAAGGTCTTCATCCTGGAGTGGGGGAATGAGTGAATCAGAAGAGGGAGCTCTAACTGTGATAATGAGACCAGAGAGGTACTTGTGTGAGAGCAGACCCAAAAGAGAATTTTAAAAAAGTAATCATTCTTTTCATGGAGGAGAAGCTGTGTTTGATTCTGCCTCTCTGTAAGTCCATGTTCACATCCTACTTTAATAGCTCTCAAAATACTCTCTGGCAACCTACAGTGTTGTGCTTCTCATTGCCTTCTGCTCTCCTCCTCCTCTCCTAGGAATACCCCATACTAGCAAAGACTACAGCTTTCCAGGGGTGTAGATGAGGAAATCTTACTGGTTTTGTGAGTAGCATTTTGATGAATCCATCTTATCAATCTGAGAGGTCATATTAAGTTACATAAGGGGACTTCTATATAATGTCCCTAGGACACAGTGCAAAGCTGGCACAACATCTTTAAAGGTAGTAGTAAGTAGTAGTAGTAAAGGTGGTAGTAGTAGTAATATTGAAAATGTTTCCAAATAAGGGACAAATGCTACCTGGCCTTTATGGCAGAGTGAAAAGTGGGGAGAAAAAAAAAGGAATTTCCTCTCCTGTGCGACTTTAATTAGACATTATTCTTCCACTCTTTTGTCACAAGATGAACAAAAAATAAACAGATTGGACCAGTATTGTGTTACATCTTGTTTTGAGTCCTGCTTTGAGTCTGGCCTAGATGCTGCTAGAGAATTGACAAGACCACAAGCAGGAAAAAGGCCTTTTTCTGGATGCTTTGAGAAACATTTTGTATGAGGTCCTTGAAGAGGAGCCACTGTACCCAGCCCAGCCCTGTTAAATATCATGTTGGGAAGGGATTGTAAGGAAACAGAGTCTGCTAAGAAATACTGCTAGCTGATAGTACTTTTGTATATTTCACTTTCAAAAGTCACTTAAGTAGTATTTTACAGTGGAGATTATATTCTGGAAGTTCAAATAGGCTGCATTGCTCTGGGCTAGATACAGTTTAACAAACCAAGAAACCCAAACCCAAGAAACCTGTATCCATAAGTTCTGCTGTACCTGCATCTGGATTTTGCCAAAGAGGTCCTCGTTGAAATTAAAGAAATTTTGTCTTTAAAAATACATTTTATTTGTGGATTTCATCTCTACTCTGCTTAAATTATTTTTTTCTAAAGAAATTGAAAGTAATATCTTTTTGCTCCCGATTAACATATCATTAGAAATTGAATTAATCATTGTGTTTAGGAAGTTGTGTGTTATACAAAAGTTAATAAGAATTTTGTCTGCTCTCCGCAGTCTTTCTAGAACACACTCTTGTGTATATGCCCATAAAGAGATGCCCATGACATGAGACGTTCAGTGTGGATGAGAGAGGCACCTTCAGGGTCAGATGTGGTCCTATGTGCTGAACTCTTGCTCAGCTCTCTAGGGAAGTCTCTGGTTGAGCTTCCAGCATGAAACTCAAAGATTTTTTTTTATTTAGTTCATATAATAAATGAGAGCAATCCAACGTTTTCTTATACATATATATAGATCACTCTGATAGGCACCTTTTTTTTTCTTACTCCACCTTGTATAGGCATCTGCGTATGGATATGTGGCAGAGTTCATGCTTTGGCATACAATGTGCAGGGTAATTGGAAGATTAGCAATTTCTCTTTCGGATTGTTTTCTAATATTTAACTATGAGTTTCCTGGAAGTGTGCAGCGAAGATCTATATTACCATAATGCCTACATGTGTGACTTTAATGGACAGAAATTGAAAGAATCTATCTTTCTGGTTAGTGAGAACTCTAATTACTCTGCTCCCTACTTGTAGCACTCTCCTTGGAGCCTGCTGGAGAGCTACATAGAGGTGTTTCTTTTACAAGGGCTATTATAAAGACACCTGTTAGGATTGATATAGTTAATGCTGCATCAACATTTCCATTGATTTGGTTTATGACACAGCTGTAAAAACTCCTTAGTCTGAGACTTGATGAATGACGACTGAAGCAAAGGACATAGGAAAAATAATGGTTGTAACTAACTAGAGGGCAATATCAAATTAGAGGAACTAGAGAAAGCCTCCATAAGGAGGTTTCAGAATCTTGTTTTACATATTTACTGTATGAAAACTATGTCTTTTCACAATGAATGTTTGGAACTTTCTTAGAATGTTTAGTGGTCTAGAAGCTTTCAGAACATTAAAAAAAATCAGATGATGTAAAGTGGAGAAATGGATCCTACGTACATTTGTTAATTATTTTGCTTTAGGGAATTAACTGGTGATTTAGCAGAGAGTTAAGAAAGAAGCTTAAGTTAAATTTTTCTGTTTTGGCCTTTCTATCATGGCTGGATAGGAAAATCTTCTGAGTCTTAATGGCGAAGGTGATTATCACCAATCTTCTCCTCTACAACACAGATAAGTAGTAGGGAAATCTAGGCCATCTGCCTAGCGGCTATTATATGATGGCACAGACATACTACACATAGTGTCCAGAGAAAATCCACAGGAACAAGTGACCATTATGAAACAAAAATTTTGTAAAAAGGTTGATCCACATTAAATAATTTTTCTCATCTCCCCCTCCTCCCAGGGTCTAAAACCACAAAATGTAACCACATGTTTGGATCATGTTCTAGCAAAGGTGAAAAGAGGACTGTTACAGGAGAATAGATCTGTTTTTAAACTCAAGAGAGTTAACAGTTACAGCAGTAACAGATGCTATTCTGTGAGCAGTCCTAGTGAGGACCATGTGTCCAATCTCTTCTGTGGTAGAGATGGACACAAGCACTTACAAGCTGGGAGCAGTTTTAACCCCAGAACAAGGTCTGGACTATAGCATAAAGGACAATGGCACCTCAAGGATGGAAAATCTTGGAAGGCTTTGTCTGCATATCTGAGATAATGAAAGTCCCTTAGAAAGCAAGGAATGATGCATGTGTAACTACTGATACCGAACCTGAGCTCATTCATTGCACCTGACTTGGGGTGTGCACTGTTAATTCCATTACACTACATTGTAACTTAATATTTACACACAGAAATATTTGAGTGAGTAGCCTCAGCCTAGATGACTTATGCTACACTCATCAAGGCAGTCAGTTCCTGGAGGGTTCCAATTTTGCTTAACTCCTATGGGTTTGCTAGATGTGATATATATAACGGGGCAGGCATCACTTTCAGTAACAAGATTTTTATAGTAAAAAATATCCATTTTTGAAGACAATGTTGTCTAAGTTAAACTGTGAGAACTGGGGTCTCTAAGGATGTGGAAGTTTCAGAAAATGTGAGATCTAATCCAGAGTTCACTGAAGTTATGGAAAGATCCTCTTCTCCATCAGTGGATATTAAATGAGCCCCTTGGATTAATAAAAACTGAAGTATCAGAAAAAAGTTATCATGATGAATCAAAAAGATGGGAACTCAGAAAACTAGTTAAGTGTGGTATATGGAATATAAAACTAAGGCTTTTTATATCTGGCATTGTAGACCTCTTAATTAAAGGACAGAGTCGAAGTATTTAATACCCAATATGAGGTTTAGACTTCATTTTATGATCATTACTCACTTTCAGTAGCAAATGTTCATTTTGTGTTTTTCAGAGAGATGGTCAACACTTTAGTGTTATATTCCTTGTAGGACCCCAAAGGAGAATTTATTTTGATAGTCTAACCATGGAAGGAGGTAAAATTGATTTATTAGAGCCTTATTACATAGCTTTTTACATACAATTTCAAATGATGAACATGATTATACTGCACACATTAATTCTGACCAACTTTTAGATGAAATAAATAGTTCTAATTATCAAGGAACTATCAAAGAACCATTAAAATTTTCTTGCAAAGATGGCTATGTCATTGTTTATATTGAACTCAAATTAATCAGAGACTGAGGTGGACCCAGAAGAAGGAATATTTTTTGGAGGAAATACAGGATGAATGTGAATTACAGCACATAAGTCAGCTTTGTAGGGGGTCAAGATTTTAAATCACATTTGAAGTCAATTTGCAATCCAGGTGAAATAGATGTTTAAAGGTACTTAAGAATCTAGGTCTCTGTATCCAGTATGGATAATTTTGAACAAAGTCCCTACCTGCTATTTTACAACTCTAGCAAGAATGTGATTCTATTTTATGTCATGGGAATATTCTTTGAAGGTATCTTGTCACATTTTTGGGTAAAGAATGGTATCAACAGCTTTGTGAGGAAAAGCTAAGGATAAGAAGGGAATATAGAGAAAATATTCTTATCTTTCTTATGTTATGACACTTCTGCCTGTCAGAGACCAGTCTAAATGAGATGAGGAAAAAAGTGCAACAAAAGCAGGTTCTAGTAGAGAGTAAAAAGCCCAAACTCTCCCGTTCTCTATGTTAACTCATCTATTTCAGAAGCAGGACGAAAAAGATTTTTTGTTAATTTTATAACTCACCTGGGAAAGATAGTCTGATTAAATCAGAGTGAGAAGTCTGAAAAAAGCAGGATGTTTTTATGCATCTTTGAATATAAAAGAGACATCCTGAATTTTTCTTCTAATGAGCTATATTCCACTTTGCCTGGATAAGAACAAAGACCAGTCATATGAAAAATAATGAGTATTGCTTTATTTTAATATTATTCAGGTAAGAAAATCCTTAATATATAATGTATTTTTCCTTAAGAATATGTGGACTCTGTGTTAAATATTTTGAGATTATTAATTTAAATTTGCTATTCAATAATCCTAGGCAATGTCAGTAATGCTTTTTGCTTCATCTTTGCTTTCTGAAACCAATTTATAGAAACCTTTAGATTTACATTTGAAACTAATTTCAGTAGGAAGCTCATATTCAACCTTTATCAAGTGTCGGCAATGTGTTCTTATCTGTTTATACAAGGAAAAAATTCTTTCCATTTCTGTGTTTGAGGTCATAATGGACTTAAAAGTTTAAAGAAATAAAGAGAAGTAGCATTTAAAAATAGCAGATTAAGCTAGTCTCTACCATAAGACTTCTAAGATATAACATATTCACTGAATCTTTCCATGCCAGATATTTCTCATATTTCACCTTTCATCAAATTTCAGTATTTCAATAACACTTAAGATTTCCTGAAGAATGAAGAAAAGGTGATTGAATTGAATTAACATAATTATGTTTGATGAAATCAAACTCTAAAGTGAGATATTTGAGAACTAATATATATTACTAAATGAAATCCTTTCCCATTTCTTCTAGTTTGCCATGATGCGTTCTCAGATAGGAGTTATGTTTATGATCAGAGAATCTGTCATCAATTCTTTGATATAACTTAACCTTCAGTGAATAAATGAATGAGGTAATAAACTTCAGCATAAAAAAAATCAGACCACTTTAAATTGCATCACAAAAAGCTTATAGCCTGTTGTGTGAGAAATAAAAAAACGTATTCAGTCAGTGAATGGGTTTTTTTCCATTATTGTAATGACTGCCACCCTTCTAGAATTAAAACTGTAAATGGGCAACTTTTACCTAGCATAGAGACTGAGTTTTAATGACTGGAAAACATTTTATTTCAGCTTCAGGGTACAGAGGTAATAATCTTTGAGGTTCAATTTATGACAAAGTCAAATCATAACCAGTGTCATTTTTTGTATTATCCAACATAAGAATTATTTAGGCAGACAGACACAAAAAGAATTGGAATTTGCATTACTATTTAGTTGCAATCTTAATATTAATTGTGGTGTTATTTTCATTATCAGCGACACCAATTTGATTGTAGTAATGCAACATTTTTTTACTGTTTCTAACGAAGTTTATGTGTAGAAAAACCAAATAATTATAAAAATAAATGGATTTAATTTTAATTAAATTTGAATTTTTCAGTAATTACAGTCAGAAAAAGACAATTTGTTTTTTTGGGTCCAGTTGGAGGCCTGTGGCCTGTGGTGTCCCCCAGGGGTTAGGAGTGGTCCTGGTGCTTTCAACCTGTTCATCAGTGATTTGGACAAGGGCTCAGAGGGCACCCTAAGCAAGTTTGCAGATGATACCAAGCTGGGTAGAGTGGCCGACACTCCGGAGGGCTGTGCTCCCACCCAGAGGGACCTGGACAGGCTGGAGATTTGGGCAGAGAGGAACTTCATGAGGTTCAATAAAGGCAAGTGTAGTACGGTCCTGCATCTAGGGAGGAATAACCCCAGGCATCAGTACAGATTGGAGAGTGACCTGGTGGAGAGCAGCTGTCAAGGAGGGACCTGGGAGTCCTGGTTGACAGCAAGTTAACCATGAGTCACCAGTGTGCCCTCGTGGTCAAGAAGGCCAATGGGATCCTGGCCTGCATCAGGAGGAGCATTGCCAGCAGGTCGAGGGAGGTGATTCTGCCTCTTTATTCAACTCTAGTGAGGCCGCACCTAGAGTACTGTGTGCAGTTCTGGGCTCTCCAGTATAAGAGGGACGTGGAGCTTCTAAAGAGGGTCCAGTGGGGAGTGACAAAGATGATTAAGGGACTGGAACATCTCTCGTATGATGAGAGTCTAAGTGAGTTGGGTCTATTTAGCTTGGAGAAGAGAATGTTGAGAGGGAATATGATTAACATGTATAAGTTAATGAAGGGTGAATGTAGGGTCCCTCACTGTGAGGGTGAGAGAGCCCTGGAACTGGCTGCCCAGGGCAGTTGTGGAGTCTCCTTCTCTGGAAGTCTTAAAAACCCACCTGGATGCCACCCTGTGCCACATGCTCTAGACGTGCCTGCTTGAACAGGAAGGCTGGACTCGACAATCTCTAGAGGTCCCTCTCAACCTTAACCATTCTGTGATTCTGGAATTCTGTTTTCTTAGTGAAAAAGGAAGATAAGAGACTATGTATTTTTAGGTAACACTTAATCTAAGAGAAAAAAACCAATGTAATATTCTATTAGAAGTCTATATGAATGGTTACAGAAATTACTACGGTACATATGTCTTGCTACTGCTATATTTGTCTTGTTTTCCAACTTTTCTTAGTCAACATAATTTCAATGTTTTGTTCAGGAGTTCTGCCAGAATTACTTTTGTGATTTTCTGCCTTTACTAGGCCAGAAAGGCACAGGTATCCCACAGATCCTGCGTCAATTCTGCCCAGCCTTGTCAGATATCACAGGTACGCTCCACTATTTGTACTGCCTGGTGAAAGGCAGCACGTGCCTGTTGTGGTTCCATCCAAACTGAATCCAAGTGCTTGTTCAGTCAAGTGGCTCTCAAAACTTATTTGAGGAGCACTAGACACTTAGTGTACTTCATCACATACCTACATGTAAATCTCCTAGATCTGCATATTTTAGCCTGTAGCTGAATGACTTCCTAGGCTCTGAATAGATATGCCAGATGCCCTTGATAGCTTCCCTCTACTTCAAATAATATTAGCTTGTGAGGGATGCTTACAGAGATTCTACATCCTTTTACTGTTTTTTTAAATTTTTCTTTGTCTTTCTGAGAATATTTCTGTGCAATAGCTTTTATCCAAAAGAGAGAGGAGAACATAAAGTTTTCCTTTTCTTTAGATGTGGTATTTATGGAAGTTAGTGCATCATTTTCTAAATCATTTGCAGGAGTGCCTGGAGATGGAGAATT
Source organism: Nothura maculosa (assembly GCA_032353885.1). NCBI lineage: Eukaryota > Metazoa > Chordata > Aves > Tinamiformes > Tinamidae > Nothura > Nothura maculosa. The sequence goes on along the minus strand of JAUBOD010001115.1, from coordinate 1,126,040 downwards.
GTATGTCAACAGAAGCCATATCCTTCATTAGCTATATGCAGAACTGTTATGTTGTGGGCTTACTATTACTCTGCATTCTTTCCATAGTAAATGAAGCATATAGAGTTTTTATTAGGGTGATTGATGTTTTTAGCTGGGGCCAAACTCTCCTGGTTGGTGCCACTGACAGGACAAGGGCTACAAATTAAAACATGGAAAGTTCCATCTCAATGTGAGGAAGAACTTCTTTCCTGTGAGGGTGACAGCACCCTGAAACAGGCTGCCATTTTAAGTGATGGAATCTCTTTCTTTAGAGATCTTCAAAACTCACCAGAATGCCGGGCTGTGTCATGCACTGTGAGTGTCCCTGCATGAATAGAGTGGGTTGGACTAGATGATCTCTAGAGCTCCCTTCTAACCTCAACCAATCTGTGATTCTGTGAGCTTTACTCATGGATTTTAGGCACTTGAAGGTATCCATGGGATTCTTTAAGAAGTTGCCCGCCTATAAAAAGGCCTGAGGAAAAACAGTCTGTGAAACTCTGAGCTAAACTGGATTCATCTGGAGTGCCTTGCCCGAAGAATGGCACCTGGTCTGTTCGATGCTTAATCTCTGAATGCTTGTGACTGGGATGGAAGAAAGATTCTGCTTCTGCAAATACAACTCTTCTCATGTTTGGTTTACATTCACAGTTCAGAGTAATGTTACAGTCTTACTTGCTAAGAACAGTCATTTTTAAAGCCTTGAGTTGCTCTTGCTATGTCAACAAAGCTTCAAATAACCATGACCCAATCTAAAATTAGATGACATGAACCTGAAACAAATCACTTCTCCATTGGGAGTAGCAAAAATGCTGCATTTTAAAATAAATAAAAACCAAGGTCCACTTGCAATTTTTGAATTTAAAAAAAATGGGTGACATACATAGAAAAAATACATTTTTTCTCACGAGTATAATATGTCCATGACACAGGTCCTCGTTAAAGCTCAGAAAGGTCTCTCTCATCTTCAAGTTTAGTCACTTTTTAAAAAATAATTTCCCAGAATTTGAATGTTCTACTGATCCCTTCTCACTCTTCTGTTTTCCGGTAGCATATCCTTTTCATGAAATTTGGCTTAGGAGTGATACCAACTTTGAAGAAAGAGAGGTAGGTGATTTTAGTAGTTTGTTGTCAGGAGTTTGACTATTATTCTTTTGTTGTAATTACCTTATCTATGACTTTTTTGAGCTAACTAATCAAGTTATACAAAACAAATAAATATGCCACTATGATGCACAATATTTCATTGTCAAATTTTGAGAGATTTTTGACATAAATTAGTTGGTATGATTTCTTTCCTGATATCATTTCTTAGGGTTATTATATATATATATATATATATAAAAATAATTATTTATGTTACTTAAGTAACATAAATTAAGTGACCTAAGAAAAATTCAATCATCTTCAAATAATTAGAACCATGTTATACACATTTATTAGGTCAGCTTCACACAGACACTATTCTTCTGTTTAACTGATCTTCCTAAAAAAGCATATTCCAGGATAATTCATATTTCAGACTCAGTTGAGTTGAGTTTGGCTTCTGTTCTTCACTTGCATTCTGTATTGACTGTGACTTACACAGCAAATGTGTTATGTCCCATCATAACATAGGTTACAAAATACTCTAAAAGAATAAATAACAGATGATTTTGAATTAAAGGCTTGAGTTCCAAATAGGTTAATTCTGGTTCATTTACAAATTACAAGAGGGACAGTCAAGATAGTTTGTTGATCATGGCAAGCAGAGTCTGATGACAGACTTAGAGACTGCTCACTCAAAACACTTTTATTATTGTTATTACATGAGTTCATAAAGGGACAGACTATGATAATCTTAGTTATGCTAAGCAATATGTTATTCTACAAGTATTCTATAGAGGTCTTCTTAGTGACAGCTATTCTGGGAATAACATGTTCTTAAACATGTTGCAGTAATAGATCAGTCTGGTCCTTAGTGCATAGGTCAGCATTACTACAGGTATATTTGTGTGAAAACTGCTGGTATCATAAGATAAATGCTATACAGAAATGAATTTATGAACTCCTTAAAGTAAATGAAGCATTCTCTCCTTTTATTACTTTATATTTTTATGAGTTAAGGTGCCCAGAATTTTAGGCTATTTTTCTAGTGTTTCATATTTGTTATTATAACAGATTTGCAGAAGGCAGAAAGAGCCTAATTTGTAGAGGCTTTTCTTTTCTGTTGTTGTTTTTTGTTGTTGTTGTTTTACAAAAAAATGGAAAAGATGACGCTTTAGACTGAACAACACAGTGCTTCAGAAATATCAGTGTAGCTGTGCAGATTGAATTCATGACTTCAGACTTGTTGCATAAGCTTCACCTTTTTATGTACAGAGATAGGCAAGTTTCAAAAGGCAAAATATCAAGCAGATATCCAGTCAATTTAGTCAAGAAGAAATGAGGAGATGAAGAATGAGAACAATGGCTGTGAGTTAAGACCTACTACTCCAGATACTACTGTAAGTAGGTGTCTTCCTGCTGTTCAGAAATTCCCGTAACCAGGCTCATGGCAATGAACTGTAATGATAAACAAAAAGCCTTACATATAGAGTACCACCTATTTTCCTGAAGTATGGAGGAGGAAATTCACTTTTTACCTCTCAAATCATTAAAAATTTCCTACAAGAACATCATCTCTGAGGCTGAAGACCCTCACTTAACTTCCTTCTCTGTCAGAATATATTTTATTAGGAAGAACTATACTTACAATATAGGTCAAATTTGACTTTAGGATGATGATCAGTGGTGATGAGGTGGTATAGATGATCCTGACGTGCTGCTCTCTCTCATTACTCATTACAAAGGAAGTGTTCTAGGAAGGAGGTAAAGAAGGGAGAAAAGCACATAGTCATTTACCCTCTTCAGTCCTCCACAAAGCTGCTCATGTCAAGATCTTTATTACAGAAGTCTTCCAATTTCTGACTAAAGTTTATAAACTTGTAATCAGTTTTCACTGAAAGATGGATGAACAAGAAATTGAATGCTAGTTCTTGGTTCATTTCTTGATTAATGAAGGAGCCTGGAAAGGATAATCTTATCTATTAAGAGCACACAGTAACACATTTTTTGTCCTTTCTCCTACTCCATAGAGAATGCAAAGGATAACACAGAACTAAATGTCTTAACATGTTGAACACTGAGGCCAAAGTAATTCTGGAGTTTTCTTCATTTCATTCCATAGCAGAATACTTAGAATAGATTTAAAAAAAACTGTAGGATTTCCATCTCTGTTGCAAAACTGATTTAGCTACTACTTGTATTTTAGGTGCTATACTATGAAGGAATGGATTTAAATGGGATCTTACTGGGAAAAAAATGTAGAGTTTTTTTGTATGAAAAAAAGAACAAAACCACCTGCATAAAAACTGCTCATACACTGTACAATAAATGCAATTTATCATCATTATGAGCAGGCTAGAGTGAGCTAAGATTTCCAAACACTGTTCTTGCCATGGAATGCAGCCATTCTTCATGATAGTCTTCAGGGCATAAGTATTTCTAAATCCAAAGTGTTTCACAGCATATTTTAAAAAATCAGTCATCATATTAAGTGTTCTGAGTAACTCCAGTATTTCTACATGAGCTACTTCTTATTACAGCAAATTTACACACAACAGTAAAGAAAAAAATATTTCACCCTCAAATGCTGATTTAATCAAAATTATAAGTATTCTCCCTCTGTTATTCTATTCCAGTGTATGTTTCTGAAAGCATATAAAAGGGATAGACATTAAAATACAAGCTTATTCCACAGAATTATCCTTGGAGTTCTAAAACTGGCTAAAATGCAAATTTAAGTTTTAATATATACTTTCTTGATAAGGAAAACCATGAGAGGTATATTTTGATCTGATACATCTATGCAAGAATATTCGTGTCACATATATCCACAAGACAACAGATCCCCCATGTTTTATATATGTATTTTAAGATGAAATGAGTTGCATTCTGGAAAAGTCTGTTTATTGATCACTGTTGGCTAAAGAAAGTACATAGATGATGAGTTTATTGAGTAGTTCTTCCTTCTTATATCACAAAGTTTCCATTTGCTAGATATTTATGAGAGAATATGTTGCTGCCTAAAGACTGAACGATTAAATTATACATGTGACAGAGCAATGACAATTGGATACACTGTGCAGTAAAAAGTGTCTTACATGTGCAACATAATCAGACATATCCTCTAGATACCTCTTTTTCTAGAGGATGCAATAACTACAGGAACTATGTTTATGAGGAAGAAAGATAAAAATAATATATAATGATTTTTGCTTGTTTGTTGATCCATTTGCTTTTACAAATATCCTGGGAGATATGGAACACTTTGGAAGAGGGATTTGAAATCAATCAAACAGATTTTCTTCGGCTCACTTGGCCCATTAGATTCAACTTTGAACCTGATACTATAAAATTTAATCAAATTATCACCAAATTGAATGGAAGTTTGAGTTCAGTCAGACAGAATAAATGAGACTGCATGTCAGATAAAATGATGAAGAAGATGCTGAAATGAAGTTTACAGAGCTACAAGGAATATATTCTGCATTACCCTAAATTATGCAAAATTTACATGATTCCATGTTCAATACAAATATTAGATTTTCTGAAGCGAACTTCAAGTCCAATTTCAAGTACACTTTGGCTGATTTATACTTTGTATTCTGACATGATTTTGATAAAGAACTAGATAAAACTTGGCAGTTTTGACTGTGTTTCATTTTGAGTTTATTTGGACCTGAAATCCAAAGCAAACTGTAGATGTGAACTCACACAGAAAGAGTCTGAACAGAACAGCGACCCATAAAATTAAATGGTGGAGTTTTGCATAATTGTGACATATAGATGTTAAAATTAGATGAGATAAATCCCAGAACCACTACACTTAGTGACCAGGAGCACCCCAAAAGAAAGCAATAATTAGCATCACAAGCATTCACATGCTTCGGAAGATGCGTTTCCGTATTTTTCTCTCAGTTGTCTGTTCCAGACACTTAGATGAAAAGGCAGAACTTCAACTTGTCAAGAACCCAACTACGTCTCTACACAAATGTCCTCATCTTCTTGCCTTGTACCACTAACTGCACTCACCCAAATCCATTCCTTAATCTCAGGCATGAGTTATCACAGCAAGCTTTTACCTTCAAGAGAGTTTCTACCTCTTGATCCTGCTCCCACATCCTCAGCAAGAAATATGAGTCTTGGAAACAGCCGGGTTCTGTCAAGGATGATGATTCTTAGATGAAGAATCTGCAGCTCAACTAAATGCCTCCACCTAAACACAACTGGCAGCTACTGCTCTTTAGTATTGCTGCACATGTACCAGTCTGGAAATTTTTGCATCAGACTAAGTGAATCTGTGTATCAATATTAGTTTTCTAACTCTTCCAGTACTCTCACATCAGGCTAGAGATCATGATGTTTTGGAATGATGTTTTTAGTTTTGCAGACATAAGAAGCAGGTAAGGAGAGTAAAAGACAGAACAATTCTCTGCTCAAAGGAAATTGAATTAGAAGGAAAAAATAATCGATATGCAGATTTTATGACTAATTTCAAGTTAAAAATAGTTTATGCATGTATTTCCATTTATGCCAATGGATCACATTTTTGTCATTTTAGCTATAATTACAGGTAATATTAATGATAATCCATTATGCCTAAAATAACCTAAACTAATTGTTCTTTCCATTATATATTTGAGGAACCACTACTAGTTCATTATTGTTTTCAGAGCTCCTTTTAAAGGAAAACAAAGGTAACTGGCCAAATTATATGTGTATTACTTTATTTCAAGGCTCATCCTGGTGAATATATCATTTTTTCCTACTGTTTTTCCAGTTGTTCTTTTCTTTAAATACAGTTCGACTCCAAGTGTTTTATATCCTTCAGGATAAAAATAATATTAATTTTATACCTCATATAAAAAAATGTAGGATGAATTCCTGTCAGGAATTTTTGAAAAGATTTTGTCTAGAGCTGTAAGATTTCCAAAGGAATCAAATACTATCAGCAAGAAGAATATATTCAACAAAATGCTAATGGACAGTTGTATTTTCACAGGAATGAACTGTTTTCTGATGTGCATCATTCACATGTGAAATGCAAGGAATACTCATGAAAATTTCATTTTGCTCCTCAGAATCTCAAAGCATATCAGAAACTTGAGCATGGAAGCATAAAGAAGCATCATAAAAAGGAATATTATAAGCAATTTCAAAATACTGCCTTTATTGGATTAAATGGCTCTGGCTGAATTGTGTAATAAGGTCAAGAGCCTTAGTTCATGCATTAAAATCGTAGTAAGGGAGAGAAAAAATGAAGCCTGTACCGTATTACAAACCTTGTTATTTCTGAAATGACATAAAAAGGAAATCAGTTGCATCTCAAGGAAACAGCTCTGACCATTAGCAAGAAGAGTTCCTATACCACGAAGAATTTCAATCATCTGACTCGTTCAACATAGGGGACAGTTACCTGCACACACATAACCACTAAGGGTGGAGAAAAATCATTAAGTCAGCTTCCCAGCAATATCAGCTCTTAAAAGCTGATAGGACATTGATGTGAAAAATAACCTTCAGCTGGTGGTGAAAAAATAATTTAAAACTGCACCAACTTTCTTATTTCCCTTTTCATTTTTTCCTTCATCTTATTCCATACTTCATGACTGACAGGAGGTGACTTAGCCAGCAAGCTTACTCAAAAGCATGAAAAGAAGATATATAAAGTGCTTTTTGTGATGGAAACCATCATTTCTGTTATCCATACTTTCATTTATGAAGATCTCATTGTGAGCCAAAAAAGATGCATTGAACAATTCCAATTCACCAGGTGACATTTTTAAAATATCAGGACAACCCCAAAATGTTTTCACCAGAATTCTATGAATTCAGAAGGCAGGTAGTGTGCTAATAATGGGTTTCTTTGGCAAGAGGTAAACTACAGAGAGATAACTTGTAATGCCAAATTAACTCATGCCGAGCACTATCCTTTTGATGAGTAAAGAGCAACAAGAGAAATGGGATGCAGAATGCCTTCTAAATATTTTTCTGGATACAGCCCCCACACTATTAAAAAAAAAAAAAACAAATTTTAGAAACATAATTGAGCCAACAAAGAACTGGGTAAAATTCTAAATATAGGAGTGCAAATGAGGCAGAGTGGAAATCAAAAATTAAACAAGTATTTATAAGAAAAAAAAAAACAAAAAAAAAACTCATAACCTCTTCCAGATGTTAAAACAAGTAAACAGAATTGGATGATTGTATTTTACTATTTAGGCTGGTATTTGAATTAATTTTCACTTGCTTTTCTTCCTTTTCTCCTCATTGAAACTATTGTTGGAAATTAACACATTTCCAAATGTGTTAATTGTAGCTTTTCATTTAAGGTAAACTTGTGCACCAGGTCACTTTTGTTGTAGAATAAGTAAGATTTAGTTTAAATGTAGCCCTGCTCATATACATCTTGGAATTTTTTATATTTTAACAACACAAACAACAAAAATGCTGTTCCACATTGCACTAGTATCAATGGCAATTCATGTAAGTAATACAGTTAGCACTGGTAGCTGAAGTTGTCCACGAGGAACTGACTCAAGATAGATGATCATAAAAAGTGGAGGGGAAAAATGTGTGATGTGGTTAGAGGCAAAAATCTCACTTACTCAGGTTCTGTCTTCACTACAGAGTTATTCATCTGATGCCTTCACTTTGGCAAAAAGCAAAGACTTCTGAACCAATTCTGGTGAATCCTCTATCTAAGCAAGCTGAATTGCAAAGTGATAGGTCTGTGATTTAAGTCTTCTTCCTATGCATATAATTAGCTTCCTTTGCAGAAAGGATTCAGACATCCTTCCAGCATCCCACAGTTCCCCCCTTGTTTAATTTTATTGACACACACACAAAGCCAGAAGAAACAGAATCCTCCAATTGTCTTCTCTGTGCAAAGCTAAAAAAAGACAAGAAGTTTCCATGAAGGTCCTGTCTTACACCTTTGGCTCAAACCCAGCTATCAGTATTCTGTGCAACATAATACACAATCGGTTAAGTTATTGGTGCAACGAAACAAGGCAAAGAGTATATGAGCAAGAACTGTGATCTCCCCTCACTTCAGATATATTTAATGAAACAAGTGATTCATCTGATCTATTTTAGGTCTGTGTCTGTGTGACACTGAAATGAAGATCAGTAAAAATACCTATTCACTGTCTGTAGAGTGACTTGCTTATGTGTAGAATTTAATTGTTCTGTTGTTAATGATGATTAGACTAAGCTGCCTGAATTCATACTAGATTGGGAAACAAGGGAAGTACTTGTAGAGAAAGGGATCTATTTTATTAAAGAAGTAACAAACCTGATCTTAGTTCAGAGTTAAGCAAAGAACTGAAGGACTGGGGCATCTCACATATGAGGAGAGGCTGTGGGAGCTGGGCTGCTTCTGGAGAGGGTCCAGCAGAGAGCAACAAAGATGATTAACGGACTGGAGAATCTCTCGTACGAGGAGAGACTGCGTGAGCTAGGCCTGTTCAGCTTAGAGAAAAGACTAAGAGGGGACCTTATTGACATGTATAAATACATGAAGGGAGACTGTAGGGAAGAGGGGGCCAAGCTTTTTTCGGTGGTGGCCAGTGATAGGACAAGGGGGAATGGGTGCAAGCTAAAGCACAAGAGGTTCCATCCACAGATGAGGAGGAACTTCTTTACTGTAAGGGTAACAGAGCAGTGGAACAGCCTGCCCAGGGAGATTGTGGAGTCTCCTTCTCTGGAGGTCTTCAAAACCCGCCTGGATGCCGCCCTGTGCCACCTGCT
>JAUBOD010001115.1:1099822-1117084 GCA_032353885.1 Nothura maculosa | reverse complement strand
TGCCCGCTCGAGCGGGAAGGTTGGACTAGATGATCTCTAGAGGTCCCTTCCAACCTTATAGATTCTGTGATTCTGTGGGATCTTTTCAATGTAAACAAATACCTTAAGAGCGGATATCAAGAGGACAGGGCTTGTCTCTTTTTAGTGTTGGTCAGCAATAGGACAAGAGGCTACAGCCACAAACTGAAACACAGGATGTTCTGCCTTAGTTTAAGGAAAATTTTATGTATTTATTTATTTATTATTTATTGATATCAATATTTTGATATATTATTTATTATTGATATTGTTTGATTGTCAGTATAACAGAATCCTGGAACAGACTATTCAGAGAGATTGTGGAGTCTCCTGCTCTGGAGATCTTCCAAACTTTTGTTTATGACAAAACATAAACAATAGTAATAATCTAACTTCAAAATTCAAGCACCACTAAAGGCAAACTGACTCTGCAAAACTATACATTATCTTATCTCATATTTGAGCAGACAAAAGCAAGACTATACCACTTCCCCATTTTAGGTGTGGGTAGACCCCAGGCCATAAAAATCAAATAAGACTCAACTCGGAAAAAATCTGGACTAATGAAAAGCGTATGTTAGAAATGAGTAAACTCCATTGGGCCAAGTACACATTGATTTCATAATCCAAACCCTCTAAGCTGCTTTTCCATTAATTGGCAAAGCATTCTTCTAAGCTTTCCCTTGACTAGAAAGTGCTGTTTTTAGAATGATAACAAGCTTAGTATCAATTTTTATGTTTGACCTAAGCAGAATTAAAACAGAAGTCATCAGAACAATATAATCATGATTTACTTGTACTTATTCTGATCAGTTAGTTACAACCAGCATAGTGTTAGCTATATCAAAACTGCTCATCTATGTACCATTTATATTGTAACATTGCCTAGAAAGCTCTGATAAGCTGGAACACCATATTTCTCCATAGATTCCCTTGAGGCTGATGAGAATCATTTAGTCATGAATACTATTTGTAGGTTGCATGCGTTTTCTATGAGTATGGTGCATTTCCAAAAAGCATGATAAGAAGATCTATATGGCAAGCATTTTTCTATTACTGAAGAGCTTTCACAAGACCCACTAATTGACATGAAAACTTCACGTTTCACTTGCTTGAAGAAATTAAGACCGTCTCCCTTGCGGACCTGATACTTATGAGTGATGAGGTTTGTGAAAGTTAATAGTAAATACTTAAAACAAAAATTGCAATAGATAATGTCTGCAAATGGTTTTCATCATGATCTGTTGATGGACTGAACAATTCTAGTTCCATGGTAAAAAAAAAAAAATATGTTAACTGTATAAAGTAAGTCTGATGCAAAGTACATTGGGTTTAAAAATAAAAGACACTCTCTGATATTCTCCATTCTGATACACTTCTGATATTCTCCATCACTGAGGAGCTGTAGATTTTTATCAGGCTGTTTAGGATATTTTTTGTGAACACTGAGCCCATCATTTCAAATCGGCCTAGAACTGTTTATAAACAGATAGGAAAAAAAAAACAAAATTCCATGTGGGAATTTATCATGTTTTTTAGGGGCTTAATAAGGTAGGGAGCTTAGCTAAAGTAGATAATATAGTACAGCATAGCGCATAGAGCATAGGGAATGGCGTTCGGAAGATCTCACAATGTCACGGGAAGTTAGGAGCATAATTAATTACCTTATTGATAACCCCATGCCAACTAATTGGGCAGTAGGTGAATCTCCCCACCGTATGGGGAGTATATATACAATTCGAACGACGCAATAAAGGCCATTTGCTGCATCCTCATATTGGTGTCTGTGCTCTATGGCCCTGGGGCAAGTAGAAGCCCAGGCCAGTCCAGCTAGCAAACGAGGCTTGCCGACCTCCATTTCGGCAACAATTCCATTTGTGTACCAATTCTATTGGTGTACCAAGGTAAACTGAGATATAGAGTTTTCAAGAGTCTTTGTCAAAATCAAACACTAAATCACTAAACTAAACAGACTCACAGACTTACAGTTCTACATCCTATGTTCTTACTTTCATCACAGACTTTTATCCACACATTGCAAAAGCTCAAGTGCTTTGAAAAAGTCTGTGGTGTAAAGATGGGTGAATATAATCAATCTTGTGTGATCAATTCAGGAACCAGGAAAATATACACATTCTGACACATAAAAGAGGTAATTCAACAGGCGAAGGAAACCAACAAATCAGTGTAATGCACCTTCTGGAAGAAATGGTGGGGCAGATAGTGAAATAAGTTTTTTTTTATTGAATTAAAATAATTTATTTATATATAACTTTACCTGACTTTATTCTAGTAACCATTCATCGTCTAATGGTGAGTTTCCTATAGACTACTTTCCCACTCTAAAGAGACACATTTCTGACACTAGAGGAAAACTAGAGGAAAACTAGAAGTGTAGTATATGAGGTTCTGAGGATTACAGCATCTCTACCTCATGTTTTTATCAATAGAGCAGATATTCTTAACCTCCTTGGAACAGAGACCTCTTCAGAACTTTTCCTAATCACTTGCTCAGGTGATGAACTGGAGTTTTGAAATCGAGGGAAAAAGATGGCAAGATAGTAGCACCATTAGCCAGGGCAATTTTCTTACTGTCCTGACCACTGTGATGGAACAGGCCAACTTCTAGCTGTGTCAATGGCTGGTAATCATTCTCAAGGTCTCAGTGCAGCTCACTGTCATGTAACATCAGTCTATTAAACCAAAATATACTTAGAAGTAACTAAGATCAATCACCTAATTACGGATACCTGATATGATTTTTTTCAAGACTTTTTCCACAAGTATTAAAGCCTGGACTGTGTCTGTATGTCTTCTACCCCTTCTGCCTTTGCCTGATTCTTGGGAGTCCTTCTCACACTGAGTGCTTCTCATGAGTACTCTAGAGGTCACAGGAGATTTTGGAGAGGATCACTAATTGCTGGAAAAGACTTACAAGTATTTATAACAAATAAAGTAAAAGATAGTGATGACCAGTCTGAAGAGCAAATTATCCTGATACCACATTTAAAACATGAAACTTTTAATTCAAATTTTAATTCACTTACTGCATGAGGGATTAGCTTATCAGTGAGTACATAGCAAATATACGAGCACATTTCCAGAAACAGAAAACTCTTCAACTTATGCTTATCATGTCAGGGAACAATAATTCCATATGATCAAGTGAGATTTCAAACTAAAATTGATACCATTCAACATCACATTTTTGTGATCTCTCAGCTGAGAACTTAGGTTTTGTGACATAAATGACCAATAGCAGCCTGGGTGGCAGGCTGTAATGATTTAACAAAACTCTTCCAATATGACAGAGTGCAGGGTCAGGGAACAAGAATGACAAGAATAATCTGACAAGAAAAGGGCCCAGAATATTAGAGTTTCACTGGTTCTGCGTGGAAAGATGGGAGATGTGGAGTGATGGGCTTTTCTAAGTGGATGTATTTGCAAGCTTTAAAAGCTTTGTTGCGAATTTAGATTCAATGAAAGGTGAAAGCATGAGGTTACTGGAGCAGTTAGCAAATGTTCTGCCTATTAAAGATTAGTCCCAAAGACCACACCTTGCGATGACTAAATTTCACTGACACCCCTTCAAGCATGCTTTGCCTCTCCTACCTTGTTATTGTAGTGATGGTGGCATTGTAAATTATAGTCCCAGCTGGATGAAGAGCCCTTCTGAACTGATCCTAGTGCTGTTCCCTATAGTATTGCTAATGATTACACAGCTGCCTACTAGGTATTCTAGAGTGTAGGCTCATGGGTCCACCTCCAGCACAAGTTGCAATAAAGTTTATTTTCATTGAAAACAAAATATATTGGGATTATTGTCAGAACAGCCCCAGAGGCTTGCACAGGGGGTCTAGTAAGCATTGGTAAGAATACTAGAAGCCTTGAGGTTATTAATGTTGCTAGAACAGCTAGCTCAGTGGCCAGCAGAGGTGTAATTTACCTACACTACCATCACACACTGGAGCAAGGCAATCAAATAAGAGGTCAGGGGACTTTAACATAACAGAGGATAGACATATAGCCCAAAGCTTTTGGGGCCAGATTCTCAGCTGCTGTAAATCAAGGTAGCTTCACAGGAATCAGTGGATCTATACAGTTTTCAATGTGCTAAGAATCTGGCCTATATTCTGTATGAAAGTTATCCTGAGATCTGAAATGAATGCAGCAGCAAAACTCAATTTTCATTTTTGCTTTGTTTTAAAGCCAACACATGACATTTTTAGCTCAGCTGTGCATCAGCTTGGAGAGCAAAAATGTAGTTTAACACTTTTGGCAAGCACACATCTCAAAATGGTCATGAAAAAGCTGATGAGATTCCATCAATATACATTAGCTAATAGAGAGAAAACTTAAGTAAACACAGAAGGAATGAATATCTATTTTTAACTGATTAGGAACCAAAGTGCAGGTGGCATTTAGTTTTTTGCCTTGAACTGTGGTTTCTAGTCTATAAAACAGCAATTCACGTTCCTATTTATAAAAGAGATTTATCACATGTTTAGTGAAAAAATAGTATTTTTTTTTTTATGTAAGTGACATGGAAGTGTGCTGTGCATTCAGAGTAGGGGATCCAGTGATGAAGCTGGCAGAGATAGAAGAGAGTGTGGGCAAGACACTGACCAGTACTATGTATGCTCCAATTACTTGTGGATACACAAGGCTCAGTCTGTCTCCTGGGTATATATGGATATAGATCCAAGCCACAACTTTAATTCATGGGTTAGAGTCCAAGTCTATGTCTCATAGCAATCCCAAAGCTGATGGAGTTTCAGGCAGCTGGGACGGGAATTGTGTCTAATGTTTTTGTTCAGAATAATTTGTGGCAACTCATAAATATAAATCCTGTGGTAACACTTGAATCTCTACCAGACACTTTAGCCTCCAGCACTACTGCTTCCTGTTCTCAAGAAGTCCTTATATTTACTGATTTATCACAGTTATGTATCAGGCTTGTCACAGACAGAAAATCTTACTACCTTTCTCTGATGCAAAATGTAAAGTTATGTACAAAGAAACTCCAAAAGAATAGACATTTTACTGAAGAGAGAATCTTCATCCTTTAATCAGCCAATTTACCTTTCTGGTATATCTCTAGGACCTGAGACACTTATGGGTTTTGGTCCCAGTTCTAATGTGCTTTTTATCTATTCTTGTCCTTACTTCAGACAATAATCTGGCTCCAGTTGTCCCACAAGAGGAAGTGCAGAGCTGTAGTTTGCATCAATGCATTGCACTCTTGGACTCCTATTCTGTATGTATTGAAAGTCTTAAGTTTCAAAACCAATCTGACATTAAATGCGGCGGACTCATTAACAGTCTTCTTCGATACATATGTTATTTCTTAGCTCTGGACTTTAATCCAGTCACATTTTCCAAGTCAATGGGGTATTAAAAATTGGAGATCCTTCCTTACTTTCAGTCCAGGTCATGTACAAAACTGGAACAGATAGTTATTTTGCAGGTCAGAATTGAAAGGAGACATCGTTTTGTCCATTTCAAAGCACCTGATAATATTAGAAAACCAATCATCCAAACAAAATTCTAAATCAAGAACAATTTAACTAGCTAACAGTACCTGCAAAGTGATAATGCATCTTGTGTTGAGAATAGACAAAAAAAGTACAGGATAACAGAAGGGAATAACTATTTTCTCCTCTATATCCTCTCTCTAAGATTCTAGACATTCTGGCCAGCAAGAATAGGAGTCTGTACCTACATATCTTTCCTTTCCTTTATTTCCTGATCACTTGCTCACAGTAAATAAAATCAATTATGAACCCAGTGAAGCTTGGGGGAGCCTTTGACCTCTTCTAGACTCTGACAAGATGGATTGAGGCGAACCCTGGACTGAGATGTTCTATCTTGCACCTGTCCATTCTTCTGCTCTGTGGTGGCTGCTCCCCAAGCAGCAACAGCAGAGCAGCCTCCTCAGCTACCCAGGTTCATATGGCTCATTAACATAAACTGAGCTCAACTGTGACTTGAACTGGTATATCAGACAGCCAAGAGCAGTTATTGTGGAACCAAATGCATTAGCTGTTCTGTTGCCATCATTGCTGCTGGGGAGGAAACATCGGTCAAACCACTGAAGAGAATGATTCCTAAGCTACTGTGAAATGGACCACTACAATGCATTTGAAAACTTTTGGTGTCACAGTCTGGGTAGCCCTGGAACAGAGTTATCTGCACAGGATTGGTTTTGCCATGCTATTTTGTGAACCCTCTCCCCTGCCTGACTCAACTCATCTCCTTAAAGGATCCATGCTTTTTGGAAGCAAATCTGCCTTCCAGAAGTAGGAGCAGGTCACAGGATACTAGCTGGCATGCTTGTAGCCATTTACAGGAAGTCTGCCAAGCAGATCAGAATCTAAATTTGTCTGTATTACTTCAGGTATTGTGAAAACATTTTGTCTCTGGAGCACTAAGGATGCTGGGCAGTGAGCCACTCTAAAGACTGAGCCAGGAGGTTGTCTACCAATGTGTTCTATGGAAAGCATATAGCTGATTCTTTCCTATCTGTTTATCTGCTATCTCAAACAAGAGGTAGATGTTTGAAGTTTTAACCCTTCCACATGTACACAAGGAGGTGAGATAGACATTCATCGGCAATCTCAGAACAATTCTCTAGTCAAATGCTCCTAACTGCTCCTGGCTCATCAGGGTGTAGTCCTCAGCTGCATGGTATACAAGAGCTTGTTTTCAATCATCTGTGAGGCATTTTGCCTGTCAATATTTATGCAGAACTCTACCCATAGTCTGACAGAATGAGATCGGATCCCATAAACAATGCAAAAAGTATCTCTTGATGACTCCCAAAGCACTTACATGCACAAAAGAGAATAAAATATAAGAGACGAATGGGAAGCCTGAATGAAATAGGAATTGTAAACCTTTAGGCAGCATTTTATTCTGCAGAGTTCAGTCTCCTCTTATGAACAGACCTGGATCATGGTCAGTGGAGGGTCACAGGTAACGTCACAGCAAGATCAAAATATAAACATGGTCCCTGTGTTATTTTAGCTAGACCAGGAACAAGTCTGGCACCATTAGTCTCTAGCCTTTCAGCTCTGACATGGCAATAATGGTATTAATGACAGCTGGCTATTTGCTCTACAAGAATCAACAAGTTTCTTAACATGCAATGTCCTTCTATCTCATGTGTTGATTGGAGCAGTGAAATATTTACGAACTGCCATCAGTGTCCAGCTTTTGAATTTTGACCCAGTAAAGGATAAATACGGGACAACTTGCCTTTGGCCTTTCACTTTGGCTAGCAACCAGCTTTCTGTCCATTTGTGGTTTCAACTGGATGGGGAAACAACCGTCCCCTAGGTAAAAACCTTTCCATATCTGTGACTTACTCCAGAAATAAATGATTTTAAAACCAAACACATCAAGTGAGAAACAAATCCCACACAGTTGTCCAATGGCCTTTGACCTCTTGATGGCGTGATGCCATCTGGCTGCCAGCTGGCTACTTCACTACACTAGGAAACAAGTTTCTCACAGACAACACTCCTTTCCATTTTCATTCCCACCAAAAAAAGAAAAAGCAAACACACCTTCCCTACAACACCCATTCAAACCAAAAAAAAAGCTCTCTTGTGACATGTGACACAGGTGTCTGCTGAACTTTCAACTCTGAGTGGCAAGCTACCAACCAGCTACTGCTGAACTTCACACATCCATAGCAAAACACAAAATTTGCCCCGGTAGATATCTGTCTCATACTTGAAAAGCAATATTCGAAATTAGAGAAAGAGAAAAAAAAACTTATTTGGAGTGGAGATATTCCTTCCTATTAGTACATAATAAGCAGTGAGTAAAGATATGTACTTTTTGGTAGATATATGATGAACTAGACTTTACACTTAGGCTCTGCACAAAAGTGTTCCTGCTTTGCATAGGAATTGATGCAACTGAGAGAATCTTGTGAGGAATTTTTGCTACCTGATTCTGCAGACATCCACCTTGCTCCTGAAACTAGACCAAATGTCTTGTTTCAATAGTGGCTGCACAATGTTCCTGATTCATCCAGCTGCCCAACAAAATATTCTTACAGCCAAGATCCATGAGATTCATGCTAATGTCCTGCAGCTAAAGCTGAAGGAAAGAGGCCCTGGAAATAGTTTGCAGGTAGGCGATAACAGAGGGTCTCAGGAGGTTCAAGTATACTCTTGCAGGTTGAGATTCGTCTACACATAGAGTTGGATTTGAAGATGACCTGATAATACAGCTTATTTCCTTCCACAACTGGATACTAAGATTATTGGAGAGTCTCCACATCAACATACACACTCATATTAGAGAGATGCAGTCTGGGAAATATATCCATATTTTTCAAGAACAAGGGAACACCTGTAGATTAATTTTATAAGGATATAACTTCATATGGATTAGGTAGTTAAGGGATGTGCATTTTTTTTTCCTTAGGTATACATATAAAGTATCAGAAATGGATGATACAGTTCTTATTTCCTTGAGCCAGTAAATATAATAAATATAATTAGTGTTAGCTTTTAATATTCCAAAAAATATTTTGAAGTCACTCATTTCTCCTTTCCCAAGACTCCATTTCTCCTTTCTGCCTTTTGGACCATGGAATACTTGTGCTTCACAGAGGTAGTGTACTCCTATTCTCTTCTCTGCCTGTGAAGACTTGAACTACTGCAGGAGACACGACTCTTATTGTTCTTCTATAGCAGATTGTCTTCATTGTCATTTACATTTACAATCTGAGTCCAAGCCCATTTATAGACAGAAAAGTCCTTTCATTGATTTCTATGGCTTTTGGATCGAGTCTTTATAAAACACATATCTACCCAACCAGTATTTATTAACACGAGCTGGCCATGAATGGGGGAAAAAAAAATCAATATCTTTACAATTACCCACCTAAACCATCTAACAGGCTCCAAAGGCATGTCTTTTGGCCAAGTAAGCACCGAATCAAGTTGTTTGACATTTCTAGAGTAAACCATTTTTCTGTTCTAAAAACCCAGAAAAAAGGGTTAGGAAATAGTCCAAAGAGTGAGAACATCCCCATTTTTGGACAGTAAGATCATCCAAATGTCCTATCCAAGTGGCTTCAAAAGTTCCAGAAGCAAATGTGTGTTCTGGGATTAAACTGCTGACGGATGGTTAAAATTTCAGGTAGGTCAGTTTGAAGTTGGCAGATAGGGCAGAATTTAAAACGGTGTTACCTTTTTTTTTTCACGTTAGACATGTTAGTGTTATTCACAATCTTTCTGAGTGCTTAGACAGCCTTGAATTGTAACCACCCCACATTTGGCTTCTTACTTTCTGATACTGCAGTTATTGGACAAGTTTTGCCTAAGGTTATCTTATTTTTTGAATTTAGAACATAAACTCAAAAGTTACTTTTCATTCTCTACTAGAGTTAAAGAGATGGAGTATGTACAGTCACAGAGGACAACCCAGTGGACTTGGAAAGACCTTAAATCACTATAATCTTCATGAGGTGCCTCAAAGGTCTTTCTATCCTTTTATCAGAAAACAGTTCTAAGCCAAAGAAAATGGATCCAGATCTAGATAAAAAGTTCCTCCCAGGACAAGTTTGATGAGCATAAGTATTTTTTTACTGAAAATCCATGTCATGTAATTCTAGATGTCATGGAAGACAAGAATATTTCCCTTAGTATATAAGTTTTGCATTATTCATTTTTTCATTTGTATTATTTTTTTAACTTTCTGCAACGTTTTTTTCACTTTCTACAACAAATAAACCATTATATTTTTTTTAAAAAAACTATTTTGTTTTTGTCTTCTACATGTTATAGCTCAGCTGGGTTTGGTCCTGCTGAAGCATGTTTTACCTAAAGCGTTTTGTTTTGGAGGCAGATATCTGCTACCAAGTTGTTTGATCTTGTTCACAAAGACCAAGATTTTTAAAAGTAAATGTCAAAAGGGAGGTTTTTAAGTCTTAAACAAGTGTATAAATAAGTGCATTTCTGCGGGTTTTGTTTAGTTGCTCAGTTATCTCAAAACCACCTTTAGCAATTCCTTATGAGAGTCATAGCTGCATAGCTGGTAGAATTAGGTCATCTTTTAATTAGCTACCAACTGAACAAATGATGACATATGTATTTTGTTTGTTTGTCTGTTTGTTTATTGATTTGTTGGGTTTTTTTTTGGGGGGAGGAGTGTTGTTACAGCTGCAAGGGTTAAATGTAGGATAGTACTTTTGCAGATGTGAGAACACACACTTTTTGGCAGGGCAAATGCACTAGGCAACTTCTACATGTTTGCTCTTTGAGTAAGGAGACCACCTGTTTCTAATGTTACAGGAATATGTTGGCTAGTGGAAAGGCAGACACCCTTTTTGACTAATTGAATAATCTGTGCATCCTATCCAAATGTTTCTATTCCATGATTACCTGGGAGTTTCAATGGCATATATATATATAAAACAAACAAACAAACAAAAACTTTCAAATTTGATTTCCGTTTGGTCTAAATATTTTATTCTTAGTGCAGAATGATGGAAAAAATGGATATCAGATGAAAGAAATGCTAAATAGGAGGCAATCCTTTTATTCAATTCTAGGTAGGGTGCTGTTTTGTAGGTAGGTATATTCAATGGTTTGGCACTAGTATATGGAATAGCAAACACATGTAGCAGTTAAAATCAAGCCTGCATTAATGATTTCATTGCCTGAACTAAATTTGTAATGTAAATCATTCAGAGGTGCTCTAAGGCATTTCTATTCTTAGAAGAAAAGTCACAAACTGGAAAGTACGTCACCTTTGCAATCAGCACCCCCTTTAGCCTATAATGTAGAACACATGGTGGTTGAAGAGGTTACAGTGTTACAGAAATGTCATTACAGAATTTCACTGTGTTAACATGTATCATCTGTCACATAATTGTTTGTTTTACAACCCATACCTATAATGGGCTAAGTGGGGACTATTTATATCAGTTAACAATGAGTGCCTTTAATTAGTATTTCATGCAACTGGAACATGTTAAAGATTATGACACAAATCTGGCTTGGGTTGCTAAATTCCATATGAATTTCATTATGAAATTGCTAAGATATTACAGTTGCACAGGTACTGAGCTTTATAAGTGCACTTCATCTGTTACAAAACTAGAGCAAGTTCAAACTATCTATTCAAAACATCTTGATATCTGACACAGCTGAATGGAAGTTTAAGATAGGAAAGATGAAAAACAATATTTGAAATGTGTCTCTACTTGCTCTAAAACTGCAAATATGTTAAAATTTTGATAGATAAAGCATAATGTGCTATGGATAGAAGTGTAACAATGGAGAATCATATTGTACATAAAAGTGGTACTGAAAAAATATTAAAAATGGATCATTCAATAGGATTAGTCATAAGCCTTTGCTAGTGTATGAAGTGAAGAGACCATCTTCAACCAACGGTTGTAGTTGGATGCTTAGAAGAAATGTGACTGCTGGTCTGTCCTACACTTCCTGAATAAATTTAATAAGCAAAATAGTTAGACTGAGATCCTTGCTCTCAGTCTTTTCTCTTTTTGGTGGATAAAAAAGACAAGTGTGCTATATTTCATATGTAAGGAGACCATCAGCCTCTGTGGGACAGGTCTCTGAGACTTTCCTCCACACGCACTTGCATGTGCATGGGAAGCCTGTACTAGGAAATAGTGTAATACGCAGGAAGTTAAGCAAGAAAAAAATATTTCAGATGTTCCTGTATTAGAAGATTTTGAATATTGTCATGGTCCACTAAGACAGTCTGAAAAATATACTAGGATCAGGCATACATCAAGTTAGAATAGTTTGGACAAATGAGACCAGGAGAGCAAAGGATGACAGGAAATCCCACAGCTTCCTGCCTCCACATTATGCTGTGACGTTGGACAGTCTCCATCCTTGTACTCTTAAAATCCCCAAACTAACTGTGTAATTTCATTCTATTTTTTTTACTAGACTTGTAAGTTCACGTATTAATGGCCCACTAATTTAGCATCTGCATCTAAAGTGATTAGCCTTAATGTTTTTTTCAATATTTTTAGACCTTGAATTAGGAAAGGGCAAGAGACTGGGATGTCTTTATTTTCTTCTCTTATTTTTCTCCCACATCTCTTCCCTAAAGTGTCTGTAATTCTCTGTCAAAATCAGTTTTTGACTCATTATCCTTGTTGTTAGAGATGACAGTAAATGCTTCTCAGCATTCATGAAAAGAAAGTCCCTCCCTAGAGGAGTTCTCAATTGAACATAAGAAAAACATAGAATTTAAGGAATGGAGAGGAGTAACAGGCACTTAGATTATCATGAAGTTATTTTGCATCTTACATCATCACAAAGTAACTTTGCATATAACTTGAAACAGAATATCATGGTTTATGCTTAATCTATCAATTAAAAAAAAAAAGATTGAAAGTTGTTTTTTTATTTATGGAACCGCAAAAGCTGATAGGTTGGTTATTCTAAATAAACTTCTTGTGAAATTAGCAATTCAGACACCAGGAAAATGTCCCACAGTATAGCAGACAATTTATATAACATTTTAATAGATTAAAAAAAAAAAGTCTGTTTGTCCCCACATAGTATGTTAGCTGTCTTGGACTTAATGGACTTAAGCAGTGGTTTATTACTTTTGTTAAAGAAAAATAATTTTTGAAACATATTTCTGGAATTTCAGACTAGCCTAAGTCTTAAAATGCCATCTCTATCATTTTAAAATTATTTTTACATAATTCTTTTAAAATTTTTTATTAGAAGATTGATATTAGAGTTACATTTAGCTTCTACTGTGAGTGCCAAAATTTGAACAGCTACTGTTTATGTGTAGTGATATTCTCCTCCTGCTTCTATTCACCTGATTCCTTACGAAATGCTTTGAAAAGTTCTATTAGCAGTAATAGCTGGGATAGACAGAAAAAAAAATGGTTAATCATCAAAGAAATAAGGGCTTCCAAAATGTTATTCTACCACCTCATGTGACTGCCTTAGATTTCTACATTTCCTCTGTTGGTCTTAGTTAAACACATATTTAAGTTAAATTTAAATCCTGGTTGAGCTATGAAGAACTCTTATTATTTTACATCATATAAAGAAAAGGTTCTTCCTACAGGAATTCACAGATGTAGGACGCCATGAGAAATTCTGTCTTGATTGAACAGTCACTCTGTAGAAGAGAATGGGTATTTGAAGACTTTCAGCTGCAATGAAAGAACATACTAAAATATCTGAATCAAATATTCCAAAATCTGTCCATGTCAGATTTTGGCCAGATGATAGTTTCACCTGTACCCTATTTGTTTTCTTCTCTATCTTCCTTCTTTCCTCTCTCATGCCTACATATATTTTTCTCATAAAACCTGTTTTCTGATTAATTGTCTCTGTTACTTTGACTAACAAAGAAAACTATCTGAACATTCATGAAAGGAAAGTGCCTGTTCTTGTACACTAATAGGTTATAAGGAAAGATTTCCAGAAAATAGCAGGAACAATAGACATCTTGCTAATTAATTTGTATGTATATAAATTTATATTGTTCCTACATGCATGTGATTTGAGTAGTAATTTTAAAAGCTAAAGAATAAAGAATCTTTAACTGAAACTCATGAAATGATTTTTGGACATTGGGAAAAAAAGTATTTTCTATAGATAGTCAATCAGAATTCAGTACTTGGAAGATTTAGTGATCACAAAAGAAACTGGTGAACAATCATGCAGCTGAATTGCAAGGAAAAAGTGTGAGACTGGTAACTGGCAAGGCTTGATCCCCAGTGTCTATTGAAATCTGTAAGGAGGAATAAACTTCCTCAATAAGGATATCAGTGTAAAACTTTGAGAGAATTGTCTCAGTGTTCTTGATCAGTTCTTTGTCTTGGCTTTTTTTTTTGTTGCTTTATTTTTGTTTGTTTATTTATTTTGTAGTATTCCCTGCTGGCCACACAGAAGTGCTCATGCCTCAAAGAACTTCAAGACATGATTCACCACCACATGTTATTGCACTTTCACGTTATGGTCATGCTTAGGAAGAACAGTATTTATCCTGGCAAATTAGCTGGCATTAAAGCTACAGATGTATCTGGCCTGTGGAATGAGGGTTCTCAACCAGTGGTGGTGTAGTCATTTGAAAAGTTAGTGTCTAAACCTCTCAAGTTCTCATTTCCTGCCCACCCTGCCATAATTTTTTTCCTCCCTCTCTATTATGTGTATGTTGCTTAGGTTTCCAGATCTCTGTTCCTAACATATACCCTTCTGCACATCTCTAAAGCCATTGGAAATAAAACATACACAGTAGTTTGTAAATTAAATATGCTTAAGTAGCAGAAAACTTCAGTAACTAGGCCTGATATATGGACTTGGAAGACTAAATCCAGCTTTGTGGATTCAATTGTAATTACAGCTGTATGAACTGGCGCAGTGGCAAGATGAACCTGCCAAGATTGGCTTGCTAGAAACCATAGCAAGGCTGACCACATCGTCAAAGAATAGCTCTCTGATGACATAGTACCTGCAGTTCTCCAGCGGATGGCCCACAGGTCCAGCTGAAGACACTAGCAGATTTGGTAGGAGGAGAGAGAAGGACAAAGATTGGCTGCTAGGGTCAAGGGTAAGAGGGATGTTTCCTCTTAGAAAGTTCAGGGAGAAAACCTAAGACTCCAGAACAAAGAAGGGGAAATTACAAAAATATATTGGATTTTGTAGGAATTTGGATAACTGAGGTGTGTCAGAGCCAGGTTACAGTTACTTATTAGGGAGAAAAGGTTCAGAAAAGCAGTGCTTAACACTCTCCCCAGCTCTGCTAAAATATTTATGAAGAGCTAACTATAATTAAAAACCCAAATTTAAAAAATAGTAAACCAAAAATTTACTTTAAAAAGTGGGCAGGTGGCCAACTATTTTTACTGAGTAGCACTGGAATGTTAATGCAGAACATATGCAAAGCTCTTGTGAAATAAAATAATGAATAAAAATACACCTCTTTAATGCTAATATCCAAACAGAATAAATGATAATTGTTTTAGCTACCAACTGGGAGCTAGGATAGGCCCCTGAGAACTAGGAACACACTATGTGTTAGAGGATATTTGTTACTGACAGAGCTACTCTGGGGCATTTTTCTAAAATAAAAAGAAAAAAGAGGAGGATGAAACACAATTTCTCCTGTAGAATGAATGAATCTGTTCTATCAGTTACTAATAATCTGAAAAATACCTCTAATTACATCATTCCTAAAATTTCTTTGATCTGAATTCCATGGGATGTGTATAACCTCATACCAAGTAAAAGAAGTTGTGAATAACGTACATAACTGTTGTTCCAACCCAGATGGTCCATTTGGTTAAAATTTTTTAAAAAATAATCACCTAAATCAGCAGCATGATTTTGCCCCTTAGCATGTACCTACATGGACTCACAGGGAGAATTTATGGTGCATGGAATGTAATTATCTGACCCGGAATTTGCCCGAAACATACGAGGTTAATAAAGCAAGGCTTTCCCAGCACATATTCCATTTCCTAATCATTATATCTCCACGGTGGTCTTGATGAGGGGTAAGCTAAAATCACTAGGGTGAGAATTAAGGCAAAACATTTCAAAAGTTGAAGTCAAAACTCAATCCTTACTATGTATTTTAGAGCAGCCACACCAGAGTGGTTCTACAGAATCAGACTTCCAGATGACACCTTCCTGACCACTGAAGGGAATCCTGTTCTTGAGAAGTGCAGTAGGCAGCCCAGAGGGTAAAGCTTTGCTGAGCTAGTGCTACTTCTGTCCAGAACCTGCTGCGGTGCCAGTATATCCTGCTTCTAGAACTCGGAAATGATGTGAGTAACTCTGCTTGTAGTCAACTGGTCCACCAAGAGCTCATAGTTGTGTCTCAGCACAGATGTTGTCATCACTAAAAACAGAGCCAGCTATGGAAAGGGTGAAGATCTGCATGCTTGGGAGGAAAATAAAAAGATGAAGAGGACACATTCTTCAGGTGAATAAGGAGAACACTGAATCCAAAGCTAAAGGGAGAGAAGGATCAAGATACAACTTATTTTAAACAAAATTTTGACATTCAGAGTAAAAAGAAGAGAAATAAAATACTACACCTCTGTACAACTCTTTATAAATACAACATACATCTTGAACTGTGTTTAAGTCTAGCTCCAAATGCCCAAAAGGTCATGAAAGAACTAAGGAAAGACTGATTAGCAAAATTGATTACGGATATGGTACAACATCCATGCGATGGAAAAATTAAACTAGGAAAAAGATCAGATAAATCAAGATGTAAAATTTTGTTTATGGATAAATTACGTATATAAAATCATGAGACATAAGGAAAAGGCATGATTTCTGATTGCATCATAGTTTATAAGAAATAGAGGTATCAAATGGAGCCATCGGGTAGAAGATCCAAGACAAATAGAGTGGGTTTTTTTCATACAACTGACAGTGTAACTGTTGAAATCAATTTCATTGGCTGCTAGACATGATGAGGCGCATACAATAAAGAGGTATTGGATACAATTAAAAATAAAACTATTACGTCTAATTTGTGAAGCTCCTAATGCTCTGATGACTGGAAGTAGGGGAGGCTTGTTGGAAAAAGAGCTCTTCATGCTGACCCTACTTTCGAAGGCAAGATACGTAAATGAAAATATGTTAGTCCAATCAAAAGCGCCTTTAATTTTGATATTTTTATTCTGTTTTTATTTTGATATTTCATGACAATGTGCAAGCAGGATGTTTGCAAATGACAGATAGTTCCTAGAAGCAGTAAACTTCCTCACAGTTACACAACTTTATTGGAGCCATTGTACATTAAGCCTAGTGCTTCCTAAATGGAAATCATCAGATTTCAGCCCCGTATGTATTTCTAGGTATAGAACTGAACTGGAGATGTCCAACTAGTCAAGACTACTAACCATATGGAAATCCTAGATAAATTTATGAAATCCTCAAAATCTGCTCAAATAAAAATTCTTTGCCAGAAAAGGAAGATATGGCCAGGAATGTCCAGGTTTAGGTTAGTTCAAAAGGTACTAATGTATTCAGAATACACCAGTGAGAAAAAAAGGAATAGGAGTTTGTGATTTTCATTCATCTGTTTCTATGTCATATAAGATAATTAACCTACAGCCTACTAAATGCATATTCTTATAGATAATCACAAGATATCATGTACAATTCACAATGAAAAATGAATGATGTGTTGAAGGAAGGAATGGAAGGGAAGGGAAGGGAAGGGAAGGGAAGGGAAGGGAAGGGAAGG
>JAUBOD010001115.1:1040049-1075383 GCA_032353885.1 Nothura maculosa | reverse complement strand
TTTTTATTTTAACATATACATAAATATAGGACAACATATAACCCAGGAATCCTTCAGCTTCATTATCTAGCTATGTTTTGGGGCGGAATTATAGCCCCGCAACTTGCTTTGATTTAAAAATATTTTTCGTGTGGAAATCATTCACTGTGTATCCCTTCCCGTCAGATGTTGAGATTTTTATTTGTATGTTTAAGTATTTATTCGGGAATTACTGTCTCCATAACTGGATTTTTTTGGTCCCTTAAACGGAGCCCGTGCAGGTATCATTGCAATATTTACCATCTCAATTAATCTACTTTATTTCTAAAGAGAATTGTAATTTTTGTTTTATTAGTATACGCACTCATCCCCAGCCATACAAAGAGCGAGATTCTTCCTTTGGGAACACAGAAATCTCCAGTTAGAAGATTAGATCTCCGGTCTATTTCTTGGGTTAGGGGATCCTATATTCCTGTTCTGTCAACAGAACTTAAAAACTGCTAGCTATTGGGGAAAAAAAAAAAAACACCTTATTCGAAGGCATCCGTTTACAGCATCGGCCACAAGATCACACTCTCGACATTTCAGCCCCAGAAAATAGGAAAAAAAAAGATTTTTTTTGT
This sequence comes from Nothura maculosa, assembly GCA_032353885.1. NCBI lineage: Eukaryota > Metazoa > Chordata > Aves > Tinamiformes > Tinamidae > Nothura > Nothura maculosa. Next base: position 1,074,781 of record JAUBOD010001115.1, on the reverse strand, counting down.
TGGAGGGGGAGATAAGGAGGGAAAAAGAGAATTAAAATGAAGAATAGCTTGAGATGAGGGAGCAGTGAAGAAGTCGTGGCAGAGGAACGTCTTTGCTTCGCCTCTGCCTCTTAAAAATGCCACTCGTTTACAAAAGCAGAGAACGAAAATCTGTTCCTCTGCCCAGCTCTACTACAGTAGAGAAAGAAAAAAAAAAGAATGTTGGACCCTAACTCTTCCCCGAAATAGTGATGTTCTTGGTATGAAATGTCAGCGCTCAGGTTTATTTCTCCACGCTGTCGTGTCCATGAACACCTACTTTCCAGAATTATAACGCCATGAGTAGTTGTTTTCTCGTTGCTATTTTGTTTATTTGTTTGTCTTTTCCTCCGGAGACGGGGGAAAAAAACCCATGTAATCTCGTCAGTGACATGAACAATAAAAATAACACGCGTATTCCTGAGTACGGTACCATGTTATCCTGGCGGATCTGTCTTCGCTAGCGTATTATATTACCCTGGTTCTTCAGGACAATGTAACAGACCCAAGCGGTTTTCCCCACCTCAGAGTTCTCAAAGAGTGTGAATGGATGGATGAATAGGAAAACAAATAAGCAGGGAGGGAGATGATGGTCTCAGGATTAATTATAGAGCATGTTTTATATTTTTCTTTCGCGGTCTGCTTTGTTTTGTCCGCTTCGCCTGAGAGCTCAGATATCCCTGTGAGTCTACACAGGGTTCCGCACATCCGGAGGATCCGCGGACCTTGCGAGATGCAGAGGAGAAACAGGGATGAGCCCGTCCGGGGGCAGGAAGGAGGGACAGACAGGAGGACGGAGGGAGCCGGAGAGCAGGGAGCGGAGCCCACGAGGGAGGCTCCGGCCCGGTGGTAGGCTCAGCACAGGTACAGGGATCCAGTGGATCTCAGCGGCGGCTCCAGGGAGGCAGGACAATTCCTAACCCACTGGATCCTGTCAGAGGGACCAGATCTCTCCCTCTACACCTCTCCTTTTCCCCTTTTTTCCTTTTTTTTTTTCTTTCTTTCTGTTCTTCTCCCAATTCTCTCCCTGCGCAGCCCCCAGTGGGTCCAGCCGTGGCCCCTGTCCCTTCCCCGCGGCTCTGCGGGGAGGGGGCGCAGCGAGGCGGGCCAGGAGCGGGAGCGGGCGCGGGCGACGCTGCGCGGCTCTTGTGCGGGCAGCGCGGCCGCGCAGCGGGGCTACCCCCCTTCACCCCCCCCCCCCCATTCCCTCCCCGCTACCCCTGCTCGGATCTCGCTCCGCCGCCGCGGGGGCCGCAAGTCAGGGGTTCCCTGGGGAGATTCCCGGGGGAGGCGGGCGGCCAAAGGAGTGGGACTGTGGCGGAACGAGGAGGGGTGCGGGGTGTGTGTGGAGGGGGTGTTCGTATAAGGAGGGGGGTCGAGATCACACGTTTGCGGGCTGCGAGTTTCTGGTTGCCGCGGCGGCAGGAGAAGCGCCTTGAAAAGTTGGTTTTTCCCAGCCAGAAACTTTCTCCCTGCGTGCGCATGCCCGGCGTGCGGTGGGAGGCGGAGGGGGGGAGTCGGGAGGAGGGGAGGGGGGGCGGTTGAAATAAGGAGGAGGCTGGAGGGAAGCGATCGGTTCAGTCGGAGCGCGGCTACTCCCGGGCGCGTTGGCTCAGGGAGCCGGACGGCAGCAGGGGAGGGCCGGCACCTCCGCAGCCGCGCACCGGGACACCGGGACACCTGGTCCGCGCAGCGCCGGCTCTGCCGACCCCTGCCCGAGGAGCAGCGGGGCGGGGAAGGGACAGAGCCGGCCCCCTGCCCGGGCCAGCACAGGCACTGATCTAGCCAAAAGCTTTTATTTTTTATTATTTTTTAAATTTTATTTTACCAGCTCAAATTTAGCCCGGGATCTTTTAACTGCTGCCAGCGGTGGAGCGCAGATTGCGATTAGGTAAATAAAATGAACGTCTTATTATGTTTGTTTTATTGTTGTTTGTTTGTTTGTTTTGAAAAGTATCGGGGGTTGGGATCCAAACGCCTCTTTTTCTCTCTCTCTCCTTTCTTCTGCCTTCCTCTTTCCCCTCATCTCGCTCCCTCAATTTCTTACCATGTTCGGGTGCAGAGTAGTGCAGAATTGGAGGAGTTCTGGCTCACATGAGGATGGCTCCTCTCCTAAGGGAGGGCGGAGGGCTAGGGGACATCTCCGCATGGGGCTTGGGTATTTTGATGCTATTTTAAGATTTGTCTTCTCCTTTCAAACTTGCTTAAACCCCCTTGTGGAGGAGCTGTGCTTTTAACTCGAGCTAAAAAATGACACGTGAGCTGCAAAAAGAAGTTAAGGACTTGGACGTTCAGCTCTTCCATCTCCTTTTCCCTCCTTCTTACCTTTTCTTTCCTTGTTATTTTTTTCTTTCTTCCTACCCCACTTTATAGTCATTTCTTAGTCTTCTAGGATCCGAGTAGCCTTGTCCGTTCTCTCCCAAGGCCACAACAGAAATGAATCTGATATTTTTATCTGCCTAAACGAAGGGACACAAGTTCAGTGCAGGGAGAAACGGGGTTTCTCTCGAGGCTGAGGCTATAAAATGTCAGTATAAAGCCACTGATTAAGGCAGCGTTGTTATTTCTGACTTTCGAGGGGGCAACTAGGGAAAAAAAAAAGACTTTTTTGGGATGACCCTAAAGCTTCAGGAATTGTCCGATAAGCTGCAGCCAGAGGAGCACGGTGAAAGCCATGTCCCTGACAGGTGCACAGTGAGTCGGGTTTAGTAAACCCGAAACCAAACGAGGGAAAACACCAAGATCAGAGAGCAGCTCAGGGCCCAGGCCGAGGCGGTCGTGCCTCTCGCTGCCGCCCGCGCGGCCAGGCCGGCAATGCGCCGCGCAGCCCTGCGCGCCCCGAGGCGCTCCGCCATGCGCCCTTCACACGCTGTGCGCGCAAAAGCCGGGAGTATCCAGGGAACAGATCCTCGCTGCAGCGGGTCGCTAGGAAGGGCGATCGGTCTGCGTGTGGTGGAGGAACCGGGGATTTACAGGGGGGAAATAAATCGAGAATGAATCCAGTATTCGGGGGCCTTTCTACCACTTTGAAGAATTAAAAAAATATTACAAATATACCAGTCCAGCCCGAAAAGTTCTGCGCCGGGGAAGCTGGTGGAACCTGGCTGCTTTCAATGGCCCCCGCTGGCCTCACCCACGCTCCCTTCCCGCGCAGCGAGGCTGCGCTCCCGCCCGTGGCCTTCGTAGCCACCGTCCCGCTCGGATCCGCACCCAGAGATTTCTAGTTTGTTTAGTTTGTTTAGTTTGGCTGTCCCGATCAGTGCAGAGATCGCTGCTGCAGCTGAATCCTGGTCATTATTATTATTCAGGGGCTAACATCCGCCGCCTTCGTCAGCATTCGCAATGGTGGTCTGGCGAAACTTGTCAACACTGATTTCGTGATAAAATGTGAATGATGATTTTATAAGGATTGAGCGGAGATATCCAAGGCACATGCTGACTGAGTCCTTCCAGTCCTCATTAATGTTAGCAATTAACTCTTTCACGCTCAATTAGTCACGAATAAACCCTCTTTAATAGATTCTGCACACTTCATTAATACTTGGAAAAAAATCCCCGCTGAACAATACATTTTATTCCTCAAGAGCACCACACTCGAATAATGTGGAATGAAAGGGCAATCTTATTCTCTTTCCAGTTAGTTTCCCAAATACAGACGAAATGTAAGCTCTATTTCCTCTGTTAAACTGATAGGAAGGGGAAAAAAATCTCTTCCCCGCAAAAAGGGACGAAATAAGTAGCCAACCCGGTAGCAAAATACTGAAGACCGATGCCCTACGCTAGAAAGAACACTGCTACCAGACTTTAAAGGATTCAGGAAAAAAATAGGAGGACTTCTTTTTTTTTTTTTTTTTGACAGATGAACCTGATTGCTGTAGTTTGAGGCTATCCCAAGAATGTAGCGTTTTATGCCCGCTACTTTATCATGTTTGTAAAAATAAGCAACGTTCTCAGGGTGATTTACCTCCTCCATTCTCCCATGTGGAACTAATTAGGAAACCTCATTATTTATGAGTCGGGTATTTAATGTAACAAATATCCCTTTCAAAGGACACATCGGAAATTGATAATTCAAGGTAGAAAAGAAAAATACCTACTGCTCACAGGATTACTTAAAAATCCGTTAAATTTCACTTTGCGCTATGCTACCGGCAGCAAAATGGCTGGGCTGTCCTTTTCTTTTCTGGTATATAATACAGATAGAACTTAATCTGGAAGGTTAATATTACAATGGTCTTAAAACAATGACAACTGGACAATAGCATTACCGTATCTTCAAACAGGACAAAGGGTAAGAAAGCTGGAGACAGATGTAGTCTTTCAAGTTTATGATCCTATTTTGCAGGGTAAATTTATCTTGGCATGAGTGGCTTTTGTTTCAGTTAGAACACAAGTGGTTTGTTCTTAATTATCCAGCGAGCGAGTTTGTGTTTTTTTTTTCTTTTTTTAAAAAAAGTCTCGCACAATTTTGTTGTGGCAGAGGAATTCAACCGGAGAACTCACGAGGTCTTCTTAAATATACATATATATACATATATACATATATATGTATATGTATGAAATGTCGATAACGATCTGTTTACATGAGGAAGAATTAAAGGTGGAGGTGACACCGAAATCAAAGAAAGAGTAATCTCTCTGTGAGCAAGCAGGAGAGCGGAGAATTACTGCACTGTGAAATACACTTTCGCTTTGATGTCTCGAACAGAGAGGACTTCTCTGTGAAATACTCTGCTCTTCATCTATATTTTTGACTATCCTGGTCCTACAGAGCAAATGTGTAGCTTACATTTCTGGAAAAGTGCCAAGAAACTTGTAGTAACGTGAACACTCTGCTTCCATTTCTCTCATGAAATGCCCTCATTTCTCTTCTTCTTCTTTATTTTTCTTTTTTTTTCTTTTTTAAATTTTCTTCCTTTTTATTTTTTTGAACTTTCTCCCGCACTTCCCTCTTTATTTTTGTATTTTCTTTATTTTTTATTTTTCAAAAAGACAAGAATTACTGTAGAAAAAAAAATCATCGCGGATAATGAATGTTATTATGATCTGGTTGCATTTCTTCTTTGTTTCTCCCTTTTTTGTTTGAAAAATTTTAAAATTGAAACTTTTTAAAAAAATGTTATCAATTAGGCTTTTCTCACATTTTCATGGTAGATTCATGGTTTCATATTCCAAATACAAAGTTTTATAAGCATTTAAAGATGAAGGTAGGGGTAATCCCAGAAATGAACTCAGTTTGCAGTCGCATGTTTCATGTTTCAAAGATCTTGGACTACCTAATAGAAATATAGTCGTTGTGACATACAGAAACAGACATTTCAGGTATCTGGACAAGAGTATTTTCCTCATTGTTTGTTCTCGGATTCGTTGATCGAGGTGTTTGTGCTGTGAGATGGTCACGCCTAGCAAATGAGCAGTACTAGCAAAATAAAATCTATTTCCCTTGTTAAAGAACAAAAAAATCTGGTTAGTTGGTCTGCCCATAAAAAGTTTTCTTAAAAAAAAAAAAAAAAAGAGAGACAGAGGAAGGAGAATACACTCTGTACACTTTTCAATCAGCCTCTATTCAAAATGTATCTAATTAAAAAAGGCAAAATGTCAAAAAGTGTTTTATTCTGGGTCATTGCGATAGAATTTCTCTAAGTTTGAGGTCTCTCTTCCTGCTGCTGATTTATGCAAAATGGTGTGAAATGTGCACTGGTGTGCATTCTTAGGCATGAGTTTCTCTCACACTAGACACAGCTATTCCATCTATCCAGGAGGCAGGAGGCAGCCTGCATATAAATTGGAGCTCTACCAGAGCTTCCCCCTGGGAAGAGCCCATTAGGGCTTTTCACCAGTGTTTTCCCCTTGCCCCCAGCCTGAAGGGACAATTGGTGATCTGTGTCTCTTTGCTACCTTCTTTTCTCCAAAATAGCTTTACTTAATGCAAGAATAAACTCTGTTTGCCTGTCATATTGTTGCAAGACCATGCAGAGATCTTCCTGGGATCATATGGAGGTCTTGTGGATGATCCCATGGGGATATCCTGAGAGTGTCTTGAAGGGATCCTGCAGGAACCTTGCAAAGATCTTACATAGCTCTTATGGAGACCCTACAAGGATCGTATATGACCCTTATGGAGCCCTTGAAATGACCTTGAAGGAATTCTGTGTAGTTCTTGCTGGTCCCTACATGATCCCTTCTTGGAGTGAAGGAGGCCAAATGAGGGCAAATCTTGTAGCTCGCTGGGGCAAGTAAGTAGTGGGCCACAGAGGAAAGAGTGCAAGGGTGTTGTGCCTCCAAATCTATGGGTGCTCTCCCACACTCACTAAGAAGGGGATCTGCCTCCCCACTGGCTCTGGGAAGCAGCTCCTGCCAAACGGTTGACAGCAGCCAGGGCTGTGCTGAGGGATGAATTTGTGGACAGGGCCAGATGTGCCTCCATGCTGATTTCTGACAGCATTTTTCCTCCACCTCATGGCGGGAATGGGTAGGGATCTGGCCCCAGGGGACCCTATGGCTTGGCAGGACCCTAAAGCACAGCAAAACTCTGGTACTTACAGAAGAGCTAGGGAAGAGCTGTGGACCAGCCACTCCTTCCTGTCCTATGAAGCCCTGCAGGATCTGGCTCCTCTGGATGGTGGGCTGAATGTGGAAAGAGTCTCCCTAGACTCTGCCTTTCTCTCTTTTGAAGGACTCTAATTAAGCAATTGCCTAGATTGGGACATTGGCTTCAAGCCAGACACTTCCCACTGCGGTGAGTAAACGGCATATCAGATTTGTCACCCGCGCTCAATATTTTCTCTTTATTTTTGTAGTAAGTGGAAGGACGGCTGATGTTTCTATTGTTTCTTTCCTCCCATTTTATCTATCTCTCTGTCTGTCTTTCTATCTATCTATCTATTTGTTTTTGAGGAGAGAGGATTGGGCAGCTCTGACCACCCAATTCCTCCCACCATCCAGGAGGCATAAGCACGGCTAAGGTCAGGCCTGCAGGGAAGTGTGGCGCAGCAGAAAGGCCTCTACACTCCTTTCCTGCAAAATCTAGATTGTTAGGGCTGAAGGCAGTTTTAGTGGAAAGAGCCAGTGGTGGTAGTCTTCCATTTTGTAAAGGTTTTATGCTCATGCAGAAGTGCATGATAAAATGCCTGTGAGAACCTGGAGTTTTGAGACCCAAAACAATATCTCTCCTCTCTTTCTCCACCGAATGCCATTAGAGGTTGAGGGGCTGCTGCAAGAGTGCGTTTGTGGATAGCACATATGTGATGCGAGGGAAAGTTGCAAAAGGGAGGATCTGATGGTCTGCAGGATGCCTCTGCAAGTGAAAGGCAATCTCCTTCTATGGGTTTGGAGAGAGAGACTAGTGAAAGATGAGAAAACTCTTTTGCTTATATCTTTCTATAAATCCATCTCTCCCTCTTCTGCCCCTCCTCCATTTTTATTTTCCAGATCTTTTCCTCCTCTGTTCCTGAGATCTTCCTCCTGAACGACTGCCATGGGAAGTAAGACCCTGCCGGCCCCTGTGCCTATCCACCCTTCCCTCCAGCTGACCAATTACTCTTTCCTGCAAGCATTCAACGGGCTGCCTGCTGTGCCTTCGGACCACCTCTCCAACCTCTATGGCTTCAGTGCCCTGCATGCCGTACACCTGCACCAGTGGACTTTGGGGTACCCAGCTATGCATCTGCCCCGCTCCTCCTTCTCCAAAGTGCCCAGTGTGTCAAGCCTGGTGGATGCACGGTTCCAACTGCCCACCTTCCCGCTCTTCCCACATGTCATCCAGCCCAAGCAAGAGGCCACCAATGTGACCCTCAAAGCTAAGCCCCGCTTCGACTTTGCCAACTTAGCAGTGGCCGCCACACAAGAGGACCACTCTAAACTGGGACAAGTAGACAGCCAAGGCTCCCCACCAGGGCTGGGCTCTTTGCTTGAGGTAACTAAACTCTCTCCAGAGAAGAAACCCACACGAGGAAGGTTACCATCTAAAACTAAGAAGGAATTCGTGTGTAAATTCTGTGGTAGGCACTTCACCAAGTCCTACAACCTTTTGATCCATGAAAGAACCCACACTGATGAAAGGCCCTACACATGTGACATTTGCCACAAGGCATTCAGAAGACAAGATCATCTAAGGGATCACAGGTAACCATTCTTGTTTTCTCTGTCCCTTCTTCTGCATGCATCTATATTCTCCCAGTTGCCCAGCTATGGTCATGGGGTACTTATAAGAAAGACCCATGTCCTAGGCAGCAGGAGATGTTCCCTTTAGGCTTTCCTTTCCTCAGATAAGTCTGGAAGATAAGGTTGTTTTATTCACCCATTCTGAAAACGTCTTGCACAAGCTGCTAATTTATATGAACATTTTCATCCTCAGTTTGCATCATCCTGCTTGTGCTGCCCTTGTGATCATTCAGAACTGTCATGAAGACCTTTGGCCTAGTGACCATGAAGCTCTTTATCTCTAAGAATGGCACTCTTGTAAGCCTACTACACCCCCTTTTCTTCTCACACGCTCACACACACATACAGACACACAGATGGTTACTGGAGTGTTAGACTCCAGTAATAGCGGCTTTAGAAACTGATGTAAAAGCTTTAGAGTGGTCTAAGTTCCCAGGCAGGTAGATCACCGCTTAATTAAAAACATCTTTTTTGACATCTTAATTTTATTTTTCTCTTTAGATATATACATTCTAAAGAAAAGCCTTTTAAGTGTCAAGAATGTGGGAAAGGATTTTGCCAGTCCAGAACACTAGCCGTCCACAAGACACTGCACACGCAAGTAAAGGAACTGAAACCTACCAAAATTAAGTGCTGAATCTCCATCTTCCATGAACTTTTCCTCCCCTTCAGACTTTACACCAAAACTAGAACAGAAACAAAACTGCCAGAATGGGAGCACTGAACTTTGTGTTTTAGTTTTGTTTGTACTTAAAAATAAGCAGAATCCTGCCAAGCAACTAACTTCTTAAGTTGTGAGTGAAAAAAAAAATGTGTTTAAAATATACATGAATGATGCAGAGAATACTGGCTGACTTGTGTGGCTTTGATAAACTTTATGCCAAAAGGTGGTGTTCACATGTTGGACAGGATCAAACAATCAATCAAACAAACAAATAATCAATCAAACAAACAAACCTGCAAAATCCCCCTTCTGACTCTCCTCTTCAAAAAAGAAAAAAAAAGAAAAAAGGAAGAAAAAGAAAAAGAAAAAAAAAAGAAAAAGCCCCCAATCATAGCTTTTAAAAATATTACTTAAAAAAACCCTCCTATTTTATACTTATTTTTGACTGTATAAAGCTTCTTACTTTTACACTTCAGGAAATACAGAGAGTTACAGAAGACAATTAAGAACAGAAATGGCCGTTTCTCATCCTGGCACCATTAGGACAATGAGATGGGCAACTTGCAATTTTTTTTTGCCCATTTGTTTTCTGAAAAGGAGAAGAAAAATAACTTTTGGAGATGATCTAGATCTCTCAAGTGAGGAGTCCTACTGTGTGCTAGAAAACACATTGAGACGCACAGGTCCCCTGTATTTGGGACAAATCAGTGCTCATGTGACATGGAGACCTTGTTTTTGCCTTGTGGTCTAGTGTGTTGGAAAAGAAGGTTTGTAACTTGTCAGCTTATTTAAAAAAATAAAGGAAATGAAGGACGCATGGCAATACATCAGATGGATGGTATGCACAACATAGTTTTAGTGGTACTTTAAAATCTGAGTGTGTCCTCGTGAGAGAGAACAAATCTCAACCTAAGAGCATATTTCTTAATTGCTGGCTTTCTGAACAGTGTATTCAAATTAAGAGACATTCCAATAAGTTTTGTTCATTAAAAAAAAAAATGTATGGCTGTTTGGCACTTTATGCTGATTATTGGTAATTGACATTTATCACTGGATTGTGTGTGTTTTTTTTTTTAAGTATTAAAATAAATCGTTATTTTACAGGCAAGTCCGTGTGGGCTACAGGTGTTCATTTGATTTCTGGTATCTTCTCTAGTAAACCTCTCCGACAAATTCCAGATTTTTTTTCCCCGAATTTACTTGAACTTACTTGGAGTATTTTCAGATTTTTTTTTACAATGGCCCTGCAAAGTCTGTATCTTTCCTTTTCATAAAAACTCTTTTCTTTTCCTTTTTCTTAAGTCTGACAAAAAGTGCAGAGATTTGTAGGCAGTCAAATAATTTTGCTGCCAGTGTGGAAAAAAATCGTCCTGGGTATTAAATCTTGGGTATTAGCAGATAAGATTAGGTGTCAGAAGTGTTATAAAACAAATCAGATGACTAATAGGCAAACTGTTACTGTTCTCACAGCCTGAAGGCATTGCAGGGAAAGCCGCCTTCGCACCCCCTTCTCTTCTCTTGTCAGAAGTGTGTATTTATCAATAGCATCTTCGCCCGGTTCAGTGCTGATTTGGGCGGCCTTTGATTCCCGGCAGCTGTCTTAGATCAGAGATGTTTATTCCACTGCGAAACCGCCTTGGATCGAGACGGGGGAGAGAGCTTGGAGCACGGGGATCCGTCTGAGGCTTTGAAGCGCCTCTTGCTTTCATTTCTCGTCGGCAAACCCCAAACTCTCTTTCCTCGCGAAAAATCAATGCTCCGCCAGGAAAGCCTCCTGCAGACTAGCGCTGTGACACATCCGAAGTGACAGCGGACCCAGCACCGTCGCACTTACGTTTTCAAAATGTAGATATTTGGCTTCACAAGCCTACAGCCAAAGCAGTTCCTTTTCCCCCTTCCCCACTTTGCCTTTAGAAAATTCTCCTTTATTTGGTCAAGGAATCCTGTGAGTGACAGAAGAAAGAGTCCTGCAGTTGTTAATACAGGGATGAAGAGGGCGTGGGGGAGGGGGAAACACCTTCTTCTCTCCCCCCACCCCCAAAATGTATTGGACCTCAATTCGAGGACATCGTAGGTAATTAAAGGTACTTGTGAAGGGGGATGCAGCGCCGACCTTCGCTGTAGGGAAGTCCTTGGAGGGCGCGGCGTGCTAGAATGAAGGCTGTCTGCACCCAGCTCCAGAGGTGGTCCCAAGAGATAGAGTTTGAAGGTGCCTTGTTTTATTTAGCTTCCCATTCTCCTGATTTCCTTCTTTTTAGGATAGAGGTTTTTAATTGTTTCCTAAAAGATAGTTGAGAACTATCTCGGAATAAGATAGGAGTGGGAGGGAAATTATTCGAGCCTGTAGGAAGTCTGGGCTGTACCCCCGCACTTTGAGAGTCTGTCAGGGAAAGGAGAAACACACTGAGGCGCAGGTGTCGCTTTGGGAAACCAAATCGGTCTGCATTTGCCCTGGAGGCATCTCCGGGGGTGGTCATGGGATGCTCTAGCTCTAAGGCTTCCTCCTCGCTCCTCCGCGGGTGTTGACTGCCTTGCTTTGCGCAATCCCAGCGGGCAGACAGCTGCCCGAGAAGGGTTACTCGGAAAAGGCCGCCTGCCCCCGGCAGCGCGCAGGGCGGCCCCGGCGGCCGCCGGTGACGTTGCCCCGCTGGGGACGCTGCATCCCGAGCCTCTTGGAGGGAGCCGCAGCTCGGATTCCCAGGGAATCCTCTCTTCTGCAGGCTCCTCTCGCGGAGTAAGTGGACAAGGATGCTCGCGGTGTCCCCTCGCGGAGAGGGGAGAAGAAGAACTATGTTTCCTGGAGCTAGTTATTTTTTAAGGCTAGCCACTATGAGGTGAATCCAAAGGGCAGAAAGAGGAGCGCGAGGGGAGGCAGAGTCACTCAACTGAGGAGTTCTCACGGTCGCTTCAGCAATGCCTTATCACCGCGATAACGAAACACCCGTGGCGAGGTAAGAAATCGTGCCGGGCATCAGTTCCTGGGAAACGTTACAACTGCATATTCGTGAGGGTCGAAAAACCTCTCCCAGCTGCGCATGAAATGTCTTTTATTTATATGACTGAAGCCTGGTGATCTGCCTGCCAAGAATTTCCTTAGACATATATCTTTCTGTGGAAATAAAAGCCCCAAACAAATAAACAAACAAAGCTCCAGAACTGACAAAGTCAGAATTACAGATGTATTAAAATTATGTGGGAATATTGAGCACAGAAGGCACATACTGCCTCTTAATGTCATTTATACTATATTCATATGTTTGTGTGTATGTGTGTGTATTTCCTCTCCCAAGAAGACCACTTTATTCTCCTTAAAAACAAAGAGTCTCTTTCTGATCATGCTGTCAGCTGCACTAAAGAACAATTCACCCATTTTCTCTCTCTTATTTTATATTATTTTATTTTATTTTGCTAGGTAATGTCAGTATGTTGATTCCAAGGAAAGCAAAGATGAAACTATGAGAGTCAGAAGTTATTAAGTCCAAAATAAAGGAATTCCAAATAAGATGGGAAATGTGACTCTTGAATCAGGATTACAAATCATTTAAATGATTAATTACCTTCTCTTTCTTTCTTTTGCATTTCCCATCTCTCTATGCATATGTTTTAAACTGACATTCATGCAATGAATATAACTTAGACTCCTCTCTGCCAATTGAGAGTTGGTTCTGTTTTCACAGTTGCTTTAAATTTTTCATTTTCATCATAAAAATATCACTGGATGAGAGTTCGCAGGAGTAAAAAGCAGGGTACCTGACTTCAATTGTCTATTTCTAAAGATTTGCAAGGATTTTTTTTTTAACCATTTCTAGTTACAGGAGAAAATGTAAAGATATCTTTTCATATCTCTCTTTTCCCTCTTCTTTGCATTCCAGTCATTCTTTTTCTGCTCATAAACAGTTAATATTCTACAAGAGTCTGATTCTGCACAGCCTGTTCAGGATTCTGCACAGCCTGTTCAGGCTGGTTTTCTGTTAGATGCAGAAAGAAGTGCTCTCAGATGGGATCTTCTGTGAACATTCAGGAAGCAGAGCAAAAGCCTCCCTCTGATTGTGTATTGGAATGGCAAATGGCTACTTCTTAACTTTGGATTACATGCCCTTCTGAAGAGGGGATCACAGATCATTTGTTTTTTAAAGGATTGCATGAGTAGTATATTAATCTCCATTTCCCTGGGGCTCAATTAATCCCAGCTTCCCAGTACTGCTACAGACAGTGATTATGTTGTTGAGGGCAGGGAGAAGTGAGACAGGGAAAGAAGAGGGGAAATTATGAAGATGTATCACAGAAATACATGGCCTACCTGGCCACAAGACATCTGTGCTTGGGTTTCAGTATTTCCTCTACATCTGCTACCATGTGAAGCAAATCACATCAGCCCCATGTTTTGGTTTATTCATCTGTAAAATGGGAATTATGCTGCTCCTTATTCTCCCAGGAGGACTGGACTACTCAAGTGTATAACCTGTTGTGTATTACTGCTGCTGGATGCAGTGATTTCTGTTCAGTTCCACTGTAGTGAAATAGCCATTTGGATTCATATCTGGACAGCTGAAGCTAATCTTGGAGGTCTGATAGAGTGTATAAGACAAGTTTGTAGTCATATGTAATTCTTATTCATCTCTGGCAAATCTATTGAGAGATGGAGTCCTACAGCCCAGCATGCATTTCTTTCCTGCATTCTTATCTGGTGACTAAACAGTAGGAATGGCATAGGCCAAATTCATCCCTGATGGGACTCCAGTGACAGCAGTCATCTTTATAGGAGCACTTTGAATGAGGTCAATTGGGTTTATGAGGTCTGAGTTTGGCCACATGCATATTAAATGATCAGAGAGCTGCAGCAGTAAATGAAGTTTTCTTTGTCTTAGAAATAATCTCTTAGGTTGAGAGAGACAAGAAAAGCCATTGATCTGTTTTATAGAGTCAGATTTACCTTATTTAAACTCAAAGAGCAAATGAACTATGTTCAGGATACAGCAGAGCATAGAAAAGACCTCAGCTGTCCCAAAATGCTTATGGTTTTTGAAGAAACTTTGCATTTGTCCATACCACTCTGAGTAGCACCATGCCATGAATACCCAGCAGACATGTTTACATGACACAGGGCAGCACTCTGCAGGAACTTTGGCATGAAGCCTGCAAGTAAAATAGTGGCTTTAACACACTGCTCTGCTGTGCACAATGCTCTTTGGCTCTGCCCTTTATAAGGCATAGCTATGCCAGAATCTGTGTCCTACTTATATGGCTCATCCACTTTCATCTTATATCTCCCTTTAGGAAGCTAACTGAGAATATAATTCAGTTATACCTGACAGAAATGTTAACTTTCACCAAGAGGGATGTTCCTTCCTCCCATCACCAACCTTAACTGCTGGTGCTTATTCTGTTTTGGCCCATTTTGCAAGTCTTAATACACCTGTCAGCAATGCAGGAAGCTGGATTTGGGAACTAATGTGGCTTGAAGCTTACCTAACCAAAAGGATTGTTCTGCAGCAAGCTCAAATCTTCCTCTAGAGGGTCCTTCTTTGTTTACTGTACAAGATATTTAGAACCATTTATATCAGCTGCTTGAGTCTTAGATGAGACAAATGAGGTAAAAACAATTCTTCTGCACGTGAACTTCAGGAACTTTTCAAACATATCCAATACTTGTACAAGGCTTACAGTTTAAAGTGTCTTAGTGCTTTCTTAATTCATAATTCAAGTTGAATTTTAGCTTTTAATTATCATAAATACTGCAACTTTGAATGGGAGATACCCACAGACAAAGGGGAAACTGGGGAACATTTACGTAGAAATACTATTGATAACTTCCTTATTTCAATGTAAGCAACAAGATATCCTTGCTCTTCTGTGCAATGCATGCCAATAGTTTGTAAATATCAAGCATTTTCCACAAAGTTGATGTAGTAAAAGATAACAATCTTTTCCTTTTCTATGAGTGAACACTAATTTACCACATCAGGAGACAGCAAGGTTCCTATTTCTTTTGATTTAGCCTTTCAGTGATGGTCATTGTCATCATATTATGAAATTGTATCTTGTTTCTAAGATAGCTCTTTATCTATCCAAATTAAACAATCACTTGTAAGTACTTCTCAGAGTCTATTCTTTCTTACTCATTCTTCCCAACACTTTTGTGATGTTTTATTCTATGGCCATTTTGTAATCAGAGATTAGCACAGGAAAGGATGGGAGTTTTTTGAATATGGATAATACTGCAGGCTTGATGAGCAAGTCTAAAGATATACATCAGAATCTGAAATGTATATATATATTTCTATTCATATTTTTCCTGAATTTAGAATCATTTTTAACTCAGAAATACTATTTGTCAGCCTATTTTCATCTTATCAGTCAAATCCACAGCTTGAAAAATGTGTCTGAATTTTTTTGGCTGCTGTACTTCTACTGGAGATTGCTATTGCAGCATTTATTTAAAAATGTTAATACTGGTATTATTGTTAGTGACGCAGTAGCTACTGAAAAATAAAGCGAATCAGTCCAATTAATCACAGCAATTATCCAAAGTTTATCCACAAAATTTATCTACCAGTAAGCAGTGAAAAGATTTGCAGGTTTTACTGATTCTTCTTTCTTCTTTTATTTTCTAAAGTACTCAGATTTAACAGTCAGAAAACTGCATGGATACTTTTTACTTTATACTTGTGGAATAATTAGTTTTGGATTGTTTCTCTCTCTTTTGTAACAATTTGACTTTCCTGATTCAAGTGGAGTTATTTTACTTTTGCAGAAAATGTTATGGGAAATTAAGTCTAGTGTTGGTTTTGCTGTAGACACGAGGATCTATATTTTTAAAAGGTATTATAGAATCATAGAATTACTATGGTTGGAAAAATCTTCAAGATTGAGTCCAATCATAAGCCCTTCAACACCTTGCCTTTTAAAACATGTCCTTAAATGCCTCATCTACACATTTCTTGACACTGCCAGGGATGGCAACTCCACCACTTCCCTGGGAAGCCTGCTCCAATGCTTGACTACTCTATCCATGTAGAAGTTTTTTCTAATATCTAACCTGAACCTCCCCTGGTGCAACTTGAGGCCATTTCTTCTTGTCTTATCACTAGTTATTCTGGAGATCAACCTCATTCCTTTCACGTAGTTGTAGAAAGTGATAAAGTCTCCCCTGGGTCTCCTCTTCTCCAGATTAAATAACCCCAGCTCCCTCAGATGCTCCTCATAAGGTCTATGCTCCAGTCCCTTCACCAGGTTCATTACTGTTCTTTGGACATGCTTTAGTGCCTCAATGTCTTTTTTTGCAGTGAGGGGCCCAAAATTCAACACAATATTTGAGGTGTGGCCTCACCAGCAATGAGTACAAAGGAATGATCACTTCCCTGATCCTTTTGACTACAGTGTTCCTGATATAAACCAGGAAGCTGTTGAACTCCTTGGTCACTTGGACACACTTCTGGCTCATATTTGGCAGACTGTTGACCAACATCTCTGTGTGAGATATTTCAGCTATGTACAAAGAGCATCTGCAGTTGGGCTCCAGTGATTCTTCCAGTCTGATACTCAGACGATTAGACTGGGATCTGCTCATGGGCTGATATGGTGGGGCTCACCACTGCAATGAAGCCTTAAAAGATTTTTTTCCTTTTTTTAATGGGACAAATTACATTTTAATTGAACATGGTAAATGGGTAGCTAATTACGTGGCCTTATATTTTGTATTCTTTTTTTATCTGAGCTTTACAGCAATACCATATTGTATTCAAAATGATATTTTCTTTTTACATGGCAAATTTTGTATTATGAGTAAAACTGGCTATTGGCTTATAGGTTCTTTTCCTTATCGATTTCTTTACACACATGAATTTGTTCCTATGTATGGTTTTGAAAAGCCCGTGAATAATCTGAGGCAGAAGTATTATTCAACATAGAAGTTGCAGACCTTCAAGAATGTGTTGCGCTGCTTTCCTTGGAACTGTCCATCAATTCTTGTGGTGTCTATTGTGTACTGCTTTTTGGATTTCTTCAGATGCATTTCTCTTGGAAAATTACTTCTCCAACACTTTACAAATAGCTCTGTCTTGCATCACCCACCAAGTGCATTGCTGGTTGTCTACTGAACATTCAGTTAATTGCTGGATGCTGTTAGTATGCCAAAATTAGATTGTGGGGCAAAGGCTAACGTACAGCATTAAGTGCAGTGTTGGCTGCTGGTCTTAGTAATCAATAAATAATTAAGAAGCTACATATTTGATGATCCCTAAAGAAGAATGATTCAGCTAGTCTTTTGCTGTTGATTTGTTCATTAGCACAGGCTTAACTCCAGGCCAACAACTGGTTTTCTCTTATGCATTTGTTTGGTGACCAAGTTCATGTGGCTTAGGAAACAGTTAGTGTTTCTCCAGCAGTTGAGAAATGTTTACTTCCAGCTGTTTACTTCTCTCTGGGGATTAATAACTCTATTTGAAAGTGATACAGAAAGGAAACTAGTTTTTCAAAATGGGACAGGAATAGATCAGACACAAGGTTTTTATCAAATTCTTTTTTTTCTGCACTACAAAGGAGATAACTCGATGAATGTCTTGGAGTAACTTACCTTCTCAATGCACCTAATATGCGTCATAAAAAACATAATAAAAAGCAAGCAAACAAAAAATTATCGGTTGAAGAAAATGGAGAAATCAGGGAAAATTTGTCAGAATGGAGTTATCTATGTAGCTGTTAATATCACTTAACAGCACTATCACCCTTTGCACTGAAGTGATATCAGGCTGTTTATCTAAATTTGGAAACAACATTAGCTTTCTCCAAGGAGAGCCTCACTCTACTGTCATTTAATCAAAATCCTTGTGGCTCTTGAGATCTTCTGCTCTTTTCCTCAGGTACTTTACAGTTTTAAGACTTTTGACCTTTCATACTGAGATGTGGTATGAAGTGAGTATCTAAAGTTGGGAATATCATGGTTTCTAGTCTGAGCATGAGGGAGGAATAATCTTGATGCACCTGGCACTAGTGACACACTTGCTATATTCCTTTTCACATCTAGGTGGGTGGTGCATGTTTTCCTGTCTTCCTATTGTATAGTTGATAGGTCCCTCAGAGAGAGAACAGAGAAGTCTACCACAGAATCACAGAATGTTCAAGGTTGGAAGGGACTTCTAGAGATCATCTAGTCCAACCTTCCTGCTCAAGCAGGGACACCTAGAGCACGAGGCACAGGGTGGTGTCTAGGTGGGTTTTGAAGACCTCCAGAGAAGGAGACTCCACAGCCACCCTGGGCAACCTGTTCCACTGCTCTGTCACCCTCACAGTAAAGAAGTTCATCCTCACCTGGAGATGGAACTTCCTGTGTTTCAATTATACCCTTTTCCCCTGATCCTGTCACTGGCCACCAATGAGGAATGCCTCACTGGTGTGAGGAATACCTCTATCTGTTAGGAATGCCAATCTGCATGAAATTCCAGAATCAAACAACCATGCATGTTCACTGGCACAGGTTTGTGCACCACTTCAAATGCCCTGGTGTATTTCTCTGACTCATTCCTATGGTTATGGATAAAATGGAAGACGAGTATGAAGAGAGGAGCAGCTAAACCTAGAGGTGTGAATATGGATTTAATACTCAGGACTCCAAAGTTAAACTCTAAACTTCTAAACTTATATGTAAGCAACAAACTGTCCAGAGTGCCAATAGAGACCCAAAAAAGTGGTTGTTTACTGCAAATTTTTAGCACTGGTTTTGGCGCTTGAATTCAAAGTTTCAAGTTGACTTTAAGGCTACCCAGTTTATAAATCATTGCTTCTATTTGGCTTAGTGTTTGTAGGTCTCCATATGGAGAAGAGTGTGACCCAAAGGTATATTTGGCAACTCTGATATGCCTTAGGTCAAACATCTGCAAGGAAAATGTGTTTGATTTCCTTATGACTTCATCATTTCAGTAGATGGTGTATTCAATGCAATATTATATCGACTACTGAAATAACTGCAAATACTAGCAATGTCTGGGAAATTTTAGTTAATAGGAAAATAATCTGAAACAAATTCATCCACTTATGCAGCCAGGAGAAAACAAAAATAAAAGGAATTACTGATCTAATGAAGTAGGTACAGAAATGAAACCCCTCTAGGATTTTCTTTTTAGGTTCTCCAACTTCCATTAATTTAACAAGCAAACTAGGTCTACAGCACAGTCTTCTTACGAATAAATTAATGCCATAGATTCACTAATATTAACTTGGCCAAATATTCAGAATAATTAGGTGCTCTCTGAGCGAGCTGTGGTAGAGCAGCCCTGTATTTGGCTCCAATGGTAATTCAGTCATCTAGTGCTACCATTCAATGTAACACAGCTGTTTTAATGAAAATCTAACTTTAAAGAAAGAAAGACATAATATTACAAAAAAATTAGTTGGCTCTGATTTCAAGTGGGAGTGAGATAAGTCATGAAAATAGCAATTTACCCCCCCCTCTATTTGGGGGTTACACTTATTTAAAAAATATAAAACACAATCACAGAATGGTTAGGGTTGGATGGCACCTCCAGAGATCACCTAGTCCAATGCACCCTGCTCAAGCAGAGACACCTATAGTACATGACAGAGTGGCATCCAGGTGAGTTATGAAGACCTCCAGAGAAGGAGACTCCACAACCACCGTGTGCAGCCTGTCCCAGGGCTCTGTCACCCTGACAGGAAAGTTCTTCCACACATAGAGATGGAACTTATTATGTTTCAATTTAGACCCATTACTCTTTGTCCTGTCACTGGCCACCACTGAGAAGAGCTTGGTCCCTTCCTCCCTACATTGTCCCCTCAGCTATTTGTACATGGTGATCAGATATCCTTTCAACTTTTTCTTCTGGAGGCTGAACAGGCCCAACTCACTTAGTCTTTCCTCATATGAGAGATGTTTCAGTTCCTTAATCATCCTAGTTGCTCTCTGCTGGACCCTTTCCAGAAGTTTCACATCCTTCTTATACTGGGGAGCCCAGAACTGCACACAGTACTCTAGGTGCGGCCTCACCAGATCTGAGTAGAGGGGCAGAATCACTTCCCTTGACCTGCTGGCAACGCTCCTCCTGATGCAGGCCAGGATCCTGTTGGCCTTCTTGGCCTTCTTGGCCTTCTTGGCCATGAGGGCACTGCTGTCACATGGTTAACTTCTTGTCAACTTTCACTCCCAGCTCCCCCTCTGCACAGCTGCTCCCCAGCAGGTCAACCCCTAATCTGTACTGATGCTTGGGGTTATTCCTCCTCAAGTACAGGACCCTGCACTTTTCCTTGTTGAACCTCATGAGGTTCCTCACTGAGCAACTCTCTAACCCATCTAGGTCCTTCTGAATGGCAGCACAGCCCACAATTTTGGAGCTTTCCTATGAGGATGTTATAGGCGAAAGTGTTGAAAGCCTTGCTGAAGTCAAGGTAGACAACATCCATGACTCTTCACTCATCCAGTCAGCCAGTCATCCCATCATACCAGGATATCAGTTTTGT
The DNA here is from genome assembly GCA_032353885.1 of Nothura maculosa. Classification (NCBI taxonomy): domain Eukaryota; kingdom Metazoa; phylum Chordata; class Aves; order Tinamiformes; family Tinamidae; genus Nothura; species Nothura maculosa. The sequence continues at coordinate 1,054,464 of JAUBOD010001115.1, read as the reverse complement.
CAAACATGACTTCCATGACTTCCAGTGATTCCATGCTGACTACTACTGACCGCCTTCTTTTCCTTGACATGCCTAGAGATGGTTTCCAGGATGAGCTGCTCCATCACCTTTCTAGGGAAGCACTCAGTTTCTCAACTCAATCACTCAATCTCTCTACTCAGAGATAAGACTAAGATGTGGAAAGCTAATTTATATCTCCCTGGCATTACAATACAGATATATACTGTACTTTTCAATAACATAATCAAAGATCATATTGCACAATTAAAAGACAGATCACCCAGTACTGTTTTCTGAAATTTTGTCTTCTGTTTTGATGAAGGAAAGCTTATTTACTCTCAGTGCACATTGGTTATGCAAAATCTCAGTAGATCCCTAAAGACAGCACTGTTTAATATAAATGCTATTGTATATCTTGTGTGATGGGGAAGTAATAACTTCTTGTAACACAAGTAAGATTTTACATAATAGATCTAGAGGGAAGAGTTTGCATAAAGTTCAAAGATTGAAACATCTTTGTGTGAATTGCTTGTATATTTGTAGGAACAAAAAGCCATCACATAAATGAATAACAGGATATGCCGAAATATAGCCTATAGAAATGTAGTTATGTTGAAATTATCCACATCCTATGCTAATTAGAGCATTATGTACATATATGTAAATTCCTATAATAATTTTTAAAAGTATATAAAGAACTTTTTTTCATAAACTAATTCTGAATTCTACACTTTCTGTTTTGTTTAATACTACTGTTGTGAGGAGCAAAAGAAATCAAAACCTATTGAGAATACATGCTCTTCTTGAAATAACTGGTGAGAGCAATAATTTCTAAACATATTCACATATGTCTAGGCAAAGCATGGCTCTTCAGTTGCATTCATGCACCATTTTTTATCTGCTGGCATTCTGTGAAGAAACACTGCTGTTTAGAGACTCCTTATCTAAGGTCAGAGCTTACATTTCTATTGTTTTTCAGTTGTTTAAGGGATAGCTTTATGATTCTTAGATGATTATGATGTGATCTTGAGAAGGATTTGTCTCTCAAAATACATATAAACTACACAAATAAAGTAGGCTGGAATTTAACTCTTCTTCATTTTGGGCTCTCCTGAAGTGATGAGTGATTTGCTGGAAAGGAATTTGCTGCAAGAGGGGAGATGCCTTTCAAATAAATAGTAAGGGTAGGCTATAGTATTGAAGACCTGACTACTTCATAGTATAGGCTACCTCATAATATTTCAAATTGGAAAGCTTTTTGTTTGTTTGTTTTCTTTTAAAACTTTTTGCATAGATATAGTTTACAGTGACAAATTGACAGTCACACATCTGCCCACTTGAGGACAGTGTTCTACATATTGTATTCTGAAGAGGTATGAACATAAACAGTACTTGAAATCTAGGATGAACTGGAAAACTTTGTTCAATCTGTCCACTCTTTTCACTTGTAAATAATGTTCGCATATGCACAATATACCAAGCTGTGCGTTATTTGGCCTAGAGTTTATTTCTTGACTTAGATAATCAGTCTGTGGCAAAAGTCTGGCAGAAGTTGAGAAAATAAAAAATATATTCAGGATTTTTTTTAAGCATTAGTCAATTTAACTTACAAATATTGACTCTTTAAGAGTATTAAAATTTTTATATCTTATAGATGATCTCTGTCATACAAATTGTTTGTGGACAGCCAATATTTGCTTTTCAAACTGTCACTGGCTAGATTGCCTGCCTGGCACTATTCCTTTTGCCTGATTAGACGTGGGAGTAGTAATTCCAATGAATATTTTTGCAATGTTCACATAGAGTACTCATATACATGACCTTCAAATCTGGTGTCTCTGAATGCTGTGTCCAGTAAAACTCTTGGAAACTGAAGATTAAATACATTAATTAATAAATCAGGCAAAAGAATATAAATTTTAATAATAATTTCAACTACTTTCCCCATTGTAACACACAAACATCATATCGATAGACAATATAGATACTTATAAAAATATACATAAATAAAACAAATGAATTTTATTTCCTGTTTGCAAGCAGTGTGTGGGTGGCAGCTTATTCTCTTCTCATATTCCAACTGGGTTAGATTCAATTTGGACTTAAGCATAGTTTGCATCTTTTCCTTAATCTTGTGAAATTGAGGACTCGTGAAAAGGGGTCTTTTGGCAAGGGGAAGTGTAATGTTTAGAGGGAGAGTTAGCAGCAGTGGTGAAGCTTAGTTCACTGTGCTCATGAACTGGCTAGATGATGTCTCATTGCTCATCTTATGCCAGCAAATCAGAAGATATGTCTTGTGATTTTTCTTATTTCCAGAGATAGACCAATAAGTGTGTCGCAAATATCTGCATTCTCAAAAACAAAGCTCATGACCCCATTAAAGGGTATAAAGTTAAGTCTAGCTATTTGAGACTTTTTTCATTTTTGAGTCAATGTCCACATCTAGACTTTCATTCCAAAGAGTAATTTGAAAAGAAGAAATAAAATGCTTTAATATTGATGTAATTTTCAACACCAGCTTTTACATTTTTTTCTATATATACATATACTTCTTTGTTATCTATGATATATATATAAATATGAATCATGCAATTATTATAACTTTTTGTGATATATGTAAGACATTGTTTAAAATGGGGAAATAAAAGTGTTGCATTACAAAGGTATTTTTTAGAAAGATAAAAATCTTGTTTCTTATAGCCTCATACTAACAGGAAGCCTGATGCAAGTCCTTGAAAATGATCTTTTTTGGCTATGGTCTAGACTAATGTGATACATTAGAGTGGAGATGTCGAGAAGCAATGGGAAAGACAGTAACAGAGAAAACCCTTTAATAACACTAAATATAGAAAAGAAAATAAAGTGTATGCCATTCTTTAAAAAAAATACCACCTCGTGTTTACAATACACCATAGATGATCTGGAAATGCGTGACTACTACTAAGTAGAGGTTTCTTCTTTTGTTCTTAGAGGTTAGAAGAATATGAGTGCAAAAAAAATAGCCTGCTCCTTTTTTTCCCAGGCAGATTTATTGCCTGTCATGCATTCAACAGTGCTTCTAGACTGACACAGGCACTAACCTTAATTATCTGGTTCTGCCTCTTTTTTTCCACCGAGGCTGCTCAGCCAATGACATAAAACACTACTTCCTTGAGGTGTTTTAGTGTTTCCCAGTTCCCTCAGAAGTGTGACCATAGGGCCCTAAAAAACAAAGTCTGAAGTCCTTAGTAAACATTGAGGTCTATCTGAATCTTTGAACTTTTGCTCCATTCTGCAGGAATTTGAATGCATTACTGCTAAAGCACAGTTAAAGAACATTTCTTGTTTCTAGGGATTAAAAATCAATCTTTGAAAGATGGTCATTTCTCATGTGGGCTCTTAGGGCATACTGAGAACAGATTTAATAGCCTTTTCAAACTTTATGCCTAGCATATTCACCCAGTGGGAGAGAGGGACCTCCTTCCTAGAAAGACATCATACACCACTGTAATTCACAACATGTGCATTACATGTAGGACCTAAAACTAAACTGTCATGCCTCTGGGATTTCGTCTGTTGTCAAATCTAATCCACCACAAAGTGAGAAGCAGAGCTAACCCTGACACTGAGCCTCAGTCCTTTCTGTAAAACTGCAGTGATATGAAATAGCAGAGCTCAAGGGCACGCATTTTGACACCATCATTCTTTAAATTCCGAGTATCTGAAGAAAAACATGATCATCAGGATGAACCCAATCATCAGGATGAGTGATAATAACCAATACTATAAGTCTTCTTTGTCCTACATAATGATTTATGCATCTTGTGCTCTTCACTGCAGAGGGAGGTTACTAGTTCAACAGGTTGATCAGTGGACCTGGCTTGCCATGCAAACTGTTTCTAGAAATGGGCCTGACAACAAAATCCAATAAAATGGATTATTAATGAGAATTAAATGGACATCTGGCATCTAAAGGAATGTATAAATTTGTACACCAACCGAGTGTCTTTTAAAGCAGATATGACAAAAGAGAGTTTGATTCTGTAGATATTTGTTGAACAGAGGGATTACTAACCAAAAGAGTCACATCGGCTTCAGTTGTTTCTTCCTCATGGACAAAATGACTTGTGATCATGAGTACAGTGTTGTGGGACTAGTTCCTTGTAAGTCCACGTGTACAGACACTACAATACTGACTTTAAAGTGAGCAGGAGTAGACCTTTGCAGTGTATCTGTCAGTAAAAGACAGAAAGCATTTTCTTGACATAGAAGATACTTATGTTTAAAATACTTCTAGCTGTAAAAGTAATCTACAATTATTAAAAAAAATCGGAAAGAACTGTTTATTGCACTCCAGCATTCCAAAAAGGGGAATCAATTTATAAAAGCATGCTAAAACCAATCTCTTTATGAAATGTTATGGAGAACTAAGAGAACCACAACAGTTCTACCTTATGTTCACTGTTTCAAATGATAATGGTAGAATGAGAGCTGAGGCTGGTTATCACATACGTTTTAGATATGAATGTTAAGGTCATTTAAAATCTGTTACCAAAGCCATACTGAGTGCCAGCAAAATGTAAACTCATGTTCCATGGCCCTTGTTGTATGCTTAATATATGCTTAATTCATCCCTTTCTACATAAATCACGGCGTAGCAATCAGTTACTCCTGTAAACCACTGAATACAAATGTGAATGAAAGGCTATAAACTCTAAAGAAACCATCATAAGTTGTTGATGTAGCTCCTATTGGAAACAAACAAAGAAATAAAATCACAAGAAAGTTATATTTGTAGGTAAATATATGTAAATTCTTTATTAAAAAAAGTAGCATAGACATATGGATGTATGTTTTTTCATGAAGTTGTAACCCTGAAAATGAACATGCAAGTTAGAAAAGTAATTGAAAACATCAAACAAACTCTTCAAATTCTATTTTATCCATAGAATACATCTAGATGCTTTCAGAAAATTTTCTACAGGCCTGATTTTTATTAACCAAGGAGGAAAATCCGGGCACTATTGAGTTCAATTGCAAAATTACAATAAAGAACAACAAAGCAGCAACTCCACACAACCTTATTTATACCAGGCAAAGTTTCTCCTGTATAAGGACTGAAGTATTTGCCTTTTCACTAATTTGGAGACAGTTAATTATGCCTGGCCATGTGCACATCAGAAAGCCTGGTAAAGTGCAAAAAGCTACCTTATTTTGTGACCTTTGTGTAACAGATAGACAAAGCACATTTGCATCACTATTTATATCCAGAGGCTTTAGCAACCAAAAACTGTATTCAAATATCCCGCAGCAGGTTTGCCACATGCCAGATCACACCGTCAATTAGGAGCAGGGCTCCATGTAGTATCATTTAAGACATCATTGTTGATCTGTGATGATGTTTCTGCTTTAGATACAGATATCAAGTACTCTCCACCTTATACCTAACTAATGCAAAAAAAGTGTAGATCATTCTAAAGCTCTATCTTCTTGCTGGAGATTACAGCTCCTGGGCTCAGATTCTAAAATTTGCCTAAAATCAGTGAAAGTGTGAGGCAAAGCCTCAAGCCACCAGTCTATAATTTTGGAACAGATGGGAATGTGGAAGTGAAGTGAAAGAATTTTCCAAAAAAGTGAAGCACATCAAAAGGTTAGAATGTGCATGATGGAGACTATCTAATAATTCTTCTGAAAAAAAAAAGTGTTTTTATTTATGATATTTCCCAGTAGCATTGTTCATAGCTAAGACAATCACTATGTAAATATGGATTTCTCTAACAGCATTAGCTTTCTTTACAGAGGAACTGAGTGAGAGAGAGACAAAGTAGACATAGTGAGGAGGAAGGGAGGGGAAAAGGCAACAGAAAAAAAACAAGGACAGTGCCAAAGAAAGGGAAATGTGTTTGTATTTAAAAGAAGAACTCAAGACTGTGCCAAATCAGAATTTTCTTTAGGAATCTGAGAGCCAAAGGACTCTTCATGACCAGGCACAAAACATAGTCAGAGGAAAGCTGACTGAAAAGTCACTGTAACAGTACTGTAACAACACCAGGGAGAGACAGCACGGGAAATAAATAAATGGCCATCACTCTAATGATCTGAAAAATGTTTGCTGGATGGACTCTGATCCTTAGCAATTTCAGTTAGCCTGGGTCAAGCAGTCAACTTTTAACAAAACCCAGTAGCAGGCAAAGAATTTCATACTACTACTCTGAGACTAATAAATAAATCAATGAAACATATACATAAACAGAAGTTCTTCTAGTAGATTTGGTTTAGCCCTGAGTTTGTATGTGGAGGCTTCTGGAAGCTGAAATTCTCTGAAACTCTGGCTGTATAAATGGACACACTAACAAGGGTTTAAAGAAACTCTATGCAAATTCACAAGGCTCTTGGACAGGTTCAAATACAGTTCGACTGGATTGACGCAAGGGCTGAATCCAGCCCAGGTTGTTTAGAGATTATAAATTTGTTGCTTGATGAACTGAGATACCAGGCCTACACCTGGTAGACCTTCCCTTTTGTTGGAAAAATATTGTTCATCTGAGAGATGATTTTAAATTTTTATTTCCAGTGCAGCACAAGTCTAGATCACATGTGTGTAGACTGTAACTGTGTCAGCAGAAGTGGAAGAAACTATTTTCTTTTGCTGCCATAAATGACTAGATGATAAATCTTTTCTAATCCAGACCTAACACATGTCATCTCATTGACTGGCTGCATAATTTAAAAAAAAAAAAAAAACTTCCTGAACCACATACCTGTTTCACAGACCTGACAGGCCAGTCCTTAGCTTATAAACTGTTAAACCGAGACAGAACCTAAGACTCCCCTCTCCATGTAAGGAAACAGTGAGAGCCATGGCCTCAGGGTCCTAGTATAAAGTGTTCTGTACATGTAATAAGGGATATTAACTCACAAGAATTAACTGTCTGGGAAAATAAAGACATTTTTCTTTGCAGTAGGCTTTTGTATATTAAGGTATGTTATTATGTCCTTTCAGTCCCTTTTTTTTTATGTGGTAAATGAAGAAGCCTCATATTTGGAGTTAGATTTTGCTCCAATTGCTCCATTCCACATTGTATGGCAGATAAGCAATGGGAAAAAAAATCTATATTAAAGGCATAACATCATCCAGGACCTGTGACTCTGCAGCCCTTTGTCCATGCAAACCATAACATTGGATTGGAGTCTGTGATTCTGCACAACCAGTGATCAGCAGCTGGTGAAAGAGGAGTCTGGATAGCAATACTCCTTGCTATTCTGCATTTTATTCATTTACTTCATCAAACATTAGATAAATGCCCTAGTTACTTGAAAGCCACTGAGAGAATAACTAGAGCTGACTTACCACTACATTCATTTTACACCAAAATAGAGAAAAAAAGTTAAACCATGTGTTATAAGTGGAATCTCTAGAAATAGTTCTTATTAAACTTTACAACTCTCTTCTTCATTTTTCTCCTGTAGAGATATGAATAACCCCCTGAAGAATCTATATGCACATTCTTCAACTTGTCATATACACTGATCAGTTAAAACACAGAATCACAGAATGGTTAAAGTTGAAAGGAAACTTGAGAGATCATCTAGTCCAACCTCCCTGCTCAAGCAGGGACACCTAGAGCATGTGGCAGAAGGCGGCATCTAGGCAGATTTTGAAGAGCTCCAGAGAAGGAGACTTCACAACCTCCCTGAGCAGCCTGTTCCAGGGCTCTGTCACCCTCACCCGAAAGAAGTTCTTCCTCACCTGGAGATGGAACTTCCTGTGTTTTAACTTACACCCATTACCCTTAGTCCTGTCACTGGCCACCACTGAGAAGAGCTTGGTCCCTTCCTCTCTGCATTCTCCCTTCATGAACTTATACACATTAATTAGATCCTCTCTCAGCCTTCTCTTCCCCAAGCTGAATAGGCCCAACTCATTCAGACTCTCTTCATACAAGAGATGCTCCAGTCCCTTAATCATCCTAGCTGCTCTCCACTGAACCATCTCTAGAAGCTCCACATCTCTCTTACACTGGGGAGCCCAGGACTGCACACAGTACTCTAGGTGCAGCCTCACCAGAGCTGAGTAGAGGACTGGGATCCTCTCCCTTGACCTGCTGGCAACACTCCTCCTGATGCAGGCCAGGATCCCAAAAGGGAATTTATATTAAAGTATGTTTTTTTTTTCCTTAGGAATTTTTCTTTGAAGTATACAAAATTTAACATAATCACAAATACTTAAAACTTTTCAGTACTTGATCTGTGAAAGTGACTTTCACGCTCTCATAATAATTCATAAAGTTAAAGACCTTTCTAACTTGCTTCACTGAATGTCTGTTTTCTCTTAGGAATCCTGAAGAGTTAAAACAGCATGACTCTGTCCCTTGTCCCTGATTACTAATTCAACAGAAGAGTCATATAAAGAAAATCAAAGAAATGAAAATAAGTGGCATGACACAGTAGATCCCATTCTAGCAATGTTGCAGCTCATACTGGAAATGGAATCTCTAGTTTCATTTGTTTTGATGTACTGTATAAATATTTAAAGAATGCATGCTGCAATTTTATCCAGTCTTCACTGAATTTGAGAGTGTCATGTCTTGGTAGGGGTTTTAATGCTGATACTAATTAGTGTTAGAATTGCTGGTTCAGCAGGCCACTGAGGGATGTACATGAGTCCACTTCTGCACAGAAAAGCACTTCAGTCAAAATTTGAGTTGAAGTAAAGGTCCAAGTCTCCTTAAAAGGCCATGGAATTCAGTGAGCTTTTCACATATGTTTTGAAGCTCTAAATCTATGATGGACCTCGCTCAATAGTAGTGAAAGAACTTTTTGATCTTACTGACATTCAGTCATACTGTCATGATTTTTTTCTCTATTTCAGGGCATTTTGGCATCAAATTTATATATTCATAGATGGTGAAGTCATTTGTAAGACTGACTAATTTTAAGTAGCCATGTAACTTAAGGCAAATAAAAATGTAATTAAATTACATTTTTGCTGATTTTATACAGCACATGAATTAGTACATGGATATCTCATAAGCTGTTGGCCAAGAAATTATATCCTTATCATATGAGACAGATAGGGCACTCGTTCTCACTAATTAAGAGTCGTGTAAGACCTTGACCTCAGGAGTGGAAAATTAGGACACTAATGTGACAGCTGTCATGCTGCCTGACACACTTGGGATTAAATAGAGGACCTCCAGAACTAAAAATATGAAGTGAAGAGCCTAGGCTTTTTTGCATAGTTTAATAGTAGACTGTTATTCTCCAACAAAGTTATAGCATGGAGACATGTACTTTATTTGGAAGAATGAAAAAAACAGCAACCAAAAAACATATCAAGATCTCAAGAAATTTTTTTCTTACTTGTGATACTTTTTGGAAATAATGGGATTCCCTTTATCATTTGGTTGTCAATCCATTACAATTTCTCACTTGATGTTTCCTAGAGAACCTATGTAAATTTTCCATGTCTCCATCTATGCAAACTTATGCTTCATTTAACAAGCAACATCAATGAAGACAAGTGAAACATACAAGACAAAACAATAAAGCTCCAAACTGTTTGTGATTCCAGCTAGTACCTGGAGAGCCTGTCTAGAACTAAAATGCTATGCTGGAACTCCTAGTCAAAAACGAGTCATTGCTGACGATTTTATTTATTTTTAACCTATAGGTGGCTGCCTTTTAACTCTTAGCAAACTCATATGAATTGTCAAATTAGCAGATCAAATTTGTGGATACACAGACCAAACTACCCAGATCCCTACCTAGACAAAGTGGGTGAGGGTTTTCTGATGTCAATATTTAACTCTGGATACCTCTGTTCTGTTAAAGAAAATTGGCCAAGAAAATTTCTCTGGCCTGAAACTAAGGCTAGACTGGCTTGTTCAGGAGAAGGAGAATGTCTGATTCTGGGCTACCTGCTGGTGCCCAAAACACCTACCAGTGTTTTCTGGTGCGTGGTGATTCCAAGTTTATTTTAACCTCCCCCTCTACTCAGCTGTGAGAAGGCTGCACCTGGAGTATTGTGTGCAGTTCTAGGACTCTCAGTACAAGAGGGACATAGAGCTTCTAGAGAGGGTCCACTGTAGTGTGACAAAGATGATTAAAGGACTGGAGTATCTGTCCTACGGAGGAAAGACTGAGTGAGCTGGGCCTGTTCATCCTAGAGAAGAGACAATTGAGAGGGGACCTGATCAATATACCTGAGAGAATGTAAAGAAGATGGGGCCAAACTCTTCTTGGTGTTGGTCAGTGATAGGACAAGGGTTAATGAGTACAAATTAAAACACAGGAAGTTACATCTCCATGATAGGAAGAACTTCTGTCCTGTGAGGGAAATAGAGCCCTGGAACAGGGAGATTGTGGAGTCTCCTTCTCTGGAGATATTCCAGACTCGCCTGGATGCCACCCTTTGCCATGTGCTCTAGGTGTTCCTGCTTGAGCAGGACAGGGTTGGACTAGATGATTGCTAGAGGTCCCTTCCAACTTCAACCATTCTGTGATTCTGTGTTGCATGAGAGAACACAACATGAAATCATCAGGCACAATGTGTGATTATCCAAACCTGTGCCATGGAGTGCCCTAGCAATTCAATGGAAGAGGTAAAGCAGTGCTTGCTTCTGTAGTGTGGTCTTGTTTTTCAAATGTGTGTGAAGTCAATGGGCTTTATCAGTATAGTCCACACAATGTTAGTGATATCAGAAATGGAAAGGGGAGAGAATGTGTTTAATTTGTCTCCAGTTGCTGGGTTACTGGACTAATTTGTCTCTTAGAATGCAATCCAAACTATAGTTTGGAAAGACTTCGGTAATTTCTGATAGACTTCACCAGTTCTGATGGACTTTACTGCATGGTTCTTCAAAGGTTTCCCAGACTAGTACTTTCAGGTCTTTAAACTCTAAATGTAATTAAAAATTCTGTCTTTCTATATAAAATACTGTCTTTTTCTTTAAGAGTAGTTTAGGAAGTGCAAAAAAAATATTGTTAAATGTTGCTGAGGTAAGAGATGGGAGTGAAGTTCTCTTGTTAATGGTATATAGGAATCTGTGATTCATAAACAAGTGGAAATAAGGGGTTATAATAAAAGACACAGTCTGATCCTAGGGTCTGAGGACTATTTCAGGCAGCAGGGAAATTATTGGGTAGAGCCCTAGAAAAACATTCCAGAAAAAAATGCATTTTTTTCTGAGGAAAAGCATTTCAGCTTTTTTTTCCTAAATCAAATTTTATTATGTTTCTAACTATTGATTTACATTGAAAAATCAGATGAAAAACTATTTTCATGTCTTCATAAACATTTTCCAAGTGGAATCCTTCCCTCCAAATGTTTTCTATTTACTTCCGGGAGAGCACATAATACATCATCTCCTTCCTGGAAAAAAAAATGACCTATCCTTAAGCATGTCAGTAAAACAAAAAGAAACATGGGCCATGGACACAAGAACATACTTCATTTTGACAAAACACCAACAAACCCAGGGCTGAACTGCCTTGCTTCTCTGACATATAAGCAAAGTTGACGCCTCTTTTCTTTGAATGATAGCCCTGTTCTTTCTTGAGCTGTTAAAAAGTATAGTCTTATGCTCCTTTTTTAGCTGTCTTAATATTAGAGAATGCATTATAGCGAGACTCCATGCATGGCTTCATGAGACTTAGGTAATTCATAGTGCTATGTAAATAGCTCTTGATATTTGGCATATGGTCAGTATTTTGACTCTAACACCCTTCTGCATATGTAAGGTCTGAACTACAAATTACTTCCTTTGAGGAGTCTTCTGTTATCAAAGACAGGCCTCCATTTTGTTTCTAATGCAATTGAAAATTGCAAAGAAGTTATACAATGTTCTGTCCCAGTCTTCACTCCTGGACTTCCTTACTTTGCCTTTTTTCCTAGTTTCCAATGTCACAGAATTAATATCAAGATTCTTCTTACTAGGATTAATATGCAAAAAGCTCAAAGTGGAGAAGAAGTAAAAAAAGTTCTTAATTAGCTAGGAAAAATAAGGATTAAACTAAGGATTAAATGGCCGATATTATGCAATTTATCTGCAATAAACTTATAGTTAAAAAAAGAACATTTGGAAATATGTATGCAAAGGTATAACAGACTTGTAATGACATTTGCCCTGAATCATTGTTTATAAGCATATTCACAGAGCTAGTTTATGAATCTGCTCTGAGATTCTTCTTTTTGAAGGACATTATATAAATATAGGGTCATTTTCATGCAACTATGACCATATTATGTCTTGTATGTTGCATGATCTGAGAAATTAAAAGCATTAATGTAAGAGATGTGCCATTAAATAGAATATTAATAGATGTGTTGTCAAGAAAATTAACATATTAAGTACAATATAAAGTGGAATTTGTAGTAGAAAACAAATTGTTGCACATGACCTAGGTTTGCTGCCCTAAAAGCAGAAACTTAAATTAAAGCAAACGCAGATTCATTTCTTTCCTGCACCAAAGTCAATTAGTTTTCTTTCCACAGTGTTCAGGGAGGAAACTAAGATTAGTTTCTAGAGTGTTACATCAATGAAAAAAAATTAATATGATATCTCTATCTGCAAAGTGCATTTTTACATGTGAGGATAAATTACTTTTCTGTCACTTTCAAATCTTAAATAATCTCTGTCAAGGGAGTAAAATATCCATTAAAAACATATTTTTAATGCTTATCAGAGATGTTTCTGTGCCAAAAACACACAATTCTGCGAAGTGTTGTGCTTGTACTCCTTTGATCTCAGTATCTTTCTTCCTGGTCTGCTGCCAAGGATCATTCACTCTCTGCACACATCAGTTGAGGCAAGAAAGATAATGAATGAAACTGAACTCTTGATCTGAATCCACATCTTGCTTCCTCTATTCCTCTGTATGTCTGACTTTGGCCACTCCCATTATTTCTGATTTACTCTGATATGGCTGACACCACCTGCAACTGTGTTTTCAGTACAGACAGACAGCATCTTCCTTGCTTGGTTAAAAAAAAAAAAAAAAAAAAGATCAAGTATCTTAATTTAAGATTGTAGCTGGCTACATCAAGATGACTGTTCTGAGGAAGGACAGCCTATGGGCATAGACACAAACACAATGCAAAGATACCAGGGTAGTTCCACTAGCTCCAATGGGAAATCACCTCAGCATGGCACTATTAGTACTATTAGTTCAGGTGGCATTGTTATTAGTTCAGGTGCAGTAGTGTGCTTAAATAGCTCCACTGTTTCCAACATCTGCATTATTTTCCCAGTGAAGCACCATCATGCCCTTCTTAGCTTTGCTGTGTGTGGTTGTACAAGGTCCTATAGAGATGCCCTATCTAAATCGTGCGCCCTCATAGATATTCATACTTATATACATCTATTTTTGGAGGGATTTAACTTCAAAACAACTCACAAAGTAGGAAATATTCCTCCCTTCACTGCTATAAATGAAGATGAAAGAAGACAACATACTGCAGGTCTAATTCATCCACTGAGGCCATTGCACTGACCACTGACCTGGTTCATTCAATATTCAAGTTTGTGTCTTTCTTGTACCAGGTGACCATGGCAGGGATTTCATTGTGGATCCAGTTATGGACTTCACTGTGGAACCCCTTCAAGAATTTTGGACTTCTTCACGCCTTGCTGATATTGGATTTCCAACACAATTGGCTAAAGTGAGGTAAGCAATGAATGGACATCCAGTAAAATCTCAGGCTTGAAGAATTTAACTCCTCCTCATAGTTGCAGAGGAAAATAAGAGTTTGTCTGAAGAAACAGATCAGTGAGGGTGAGGTGAAGGTTGAATTTGCAATGTATTAATTCCTTTTTGCTTCTGTGGATAGAGTAATGTGGATAGAGTAGCTTGCTCCAAGAGAACTCACTTCACATTTGTTGCACACCGTAGTTTAGCTGCTGTTTATCAAACTACAGATCCCTAATCCTGAAGGAAGGGCTGTCCCTGGCCCTGAATTCCAGTATCACCACTCATGTCCTGTGAGCTGGGCTCTGCTACTCACAACACAACAATGATTGTGTCCATGCTGTCTGTTTCACAATCGCAATGTGCTGTTACAGTGAAATAATTACTAAATGTTGCCTTTGCATGCTAACAATGCTGCAAGCACCAAGTGTGCAGGAATTTAGAGCCCTTTGGAAAGAAATAACTTATGAGTCTCATGGAAATATACAACAGAGTAAAAAGAGACTTCTGGAGTCACATCTTTGAGTCTTCAGAGAACAATTTTTAATGCAATCATATTATCATAAATTTGATCATAGAATCATAGAATGCTTAAGGTTGGAAGGGACCTCAGAGGTCACCGAGAGCACGTGACACAGGACTGCAAAAAGCGGGATTTAAAGACCTCCAAAGAAGGAGACTCCACAACCTCTCTGGGCAGCCTGTTCCAGTGCTCTGTCACCCTCACACTGAGGAAATGCTTCCTGA
>JAUBOD010001115.1:1011306-1035124 GCA_032353885.1 Nothura maculosa | reverse complement strand
GGGAGGTTGTGGAGTCTCCTTCTCTGGAGGTCTTTAAAACCCGCCTGGATGCCACCCTGTGCCACCTGCTCTAGGTGATCCCGCCGGAGTGGGAAAGTTGGACTAGATGATCTCTAGAGGTCCCTTCCAACCTTATAGATTCTGTGATTCTGTGATTCTGTGAAATGGACCCTCATAAACCTATGGGCCCAAATGGAATGCAACCAGGAGTGCTGAAGGAATTGTCGGGGAGCTATTGCTCAGCTGCTCTCCATCATCTTTGAGAGGTCAGAGAGACCAGGGCAAGTGACAAAGAACTGCAAGAAAACTAGTGTCACTGCAATCTTCAAAAGTGGCAAGAGAGAGAAGCCAGGAAACTACAGGCTGGTCAGCCTCACGTGTGTCCTTGGAAAAGTGATGGAGCAACTCATCCTAGAGAGCATCTCTAGGCAAGTCAAAGAAAAGAAGGTGATGAGGAGTAGTCAGCATGGATTCACCAAAGGGAAGTCATGTTTGACAAACTTGATAGCCTTCTATGATGGTATGACTGGCTGGCTGGACGAGGGGAGAGCCATGGGAGACAGACAGCTCTCACAGTGGGACACAGTCTCCCATAATATCCTCATAGGAAAGCTTCAGAAGTGTCGACCGGACAGGTGAATGTGAGGTAGATTGAGAACTGGCTGGATGGCAGAGCTCAGAGGGTGGTGGTAAATGGGTCCAAATCCAGTTGGAGGCCTATGGCCAGTGAGGTGCCCTAGCGCTGAGTACTGGCCCCAGTGCTGTTCAACTTGTTCATCAATGACATGGCGGGGGGCACAGAGTGCACCCTGAGCAAGTTTGCAGATGACACCAAGCTGGGTGGAGTGGTCAACACTTCGGAGGGCTGTGCTGCCATCCAGAGGGACCTGGACAGGCTGGAGAGTTGGGCAGAGAGGAACCTCAAGAGGTTCAACAAGGACAAGTGCAGGGTCCTGCACCTGGGGATGAACAACCCCAAGCATCAGTACAGATTAGGGATCAACCTGCTGGAAAGCAGGTCTGCAGAGAGAGACTTGGAAGTCCTGGTTGACCCCAAGTTAACCATGAGTCAGCAGTGCCCTCATGGCCAAGAAGGCCAAAGGGACCCTGGCCTGCATCAGGAGGAGTGTTGCCAATAGGTCGAGGGAGAGCATCCTACCCCTCTACTCAGCTCTGGTGAGGCACCTGGAATATTGTGTGCAGTTCTGGGCTCCCCAGTACAAGATGGATGTGGAGCTTCTAGAGAGGGTCAGGCAGTGAGCAACAAAGATGATTATGAGATTGGAACCTCTCTCGTATGAGGAAAGATTGAGTGAGTTGGGCCTGTTCAGCCTGGATAAGAGAAGGTTGAGATGGGATCTGATCAATATATAAATTGCTGAAGGATGAATGTAGGGAGGAAGGAGCCAAACACTTCTCAGTGGTGGCCAGTGATAGGTCAAGGGGCAATAGGTGTAAATTGAAACACAGGAAGTTCCAGCTTCTTATGAGGAAGAACTTCTTCACTGTGAGAGTGACAAAGTCCTTGAAGAGGCTACCCAAGGAGGTTGTGGAGTGTCCTCTGGAGATTTTCCACTCCCACCTGGATGCAACCATGTGTCACTTGATGTATCTCTGTTTGAGCAGGAGATTTGGGCTAGATCATCTCTGTATGTCCCATTCTGTGATTCTGTATTGTAAAAATTTATCAGTTGGCTGTCCGTTACCAAAGGACAGGTTCCTGGCCAGGAGTTGCAGGCATTTCAGGCGATATTTGAAAGGCAGCCTTTACATTTCATATCTTTCAAAGTAGTATGTGATTTATAACCAGTTCAAGATAGGCTTTTCACATTCAAATATTTTACTGGAGGAAGTCTTTATATGCACAAACTAGTGCCTATTTTTCTTCACTTCCTTCTGGATCTCTCCTACCTTCATGCACAATGTTCGTGTGCATGTTACTCATTCATATAACTCTCGATTATTTCAAGACATTGATTGGACCAACAGAAGTTCAGTAAAGAGTAAGGCAATTCTTTCAGTCAGAAACCTGAAACATTTCTGAAATATTTCCTAAACATTAACAGGAACCAGGAGGTATTTTGATAGACTTATAAATTTAAACTCATTTATAACAAATACTAAACTTATTGGTTTATTATGCCAATAGGAATTACATATAGTATTATAAAGTCAAAAGCCAACATAGTTCAGATATCTTCAGCTATAATTAAGAATGTCATGTATTTTACAAGATTTTAGAGAGGGAAATACTATAAAATCTATAGAACTCCTTCATTAAAAAAAGCTGCTTGTGTAATCAATTCACATTTTTCAATGTGTTTTATAGGAACCTGAACTGTTTATATTCAATACATATTGGATAATTTCAGCTGTATTTATTGCATTTATGGCTGTAGATCTACATATACAGATGAGATATGGCTGCTATAGTGTAGGTCTCTTTTTATAATTCTTCCTCTGTCACAATAGCACCCAAACTGGACACACAAGTTTAATGTCACTCATGCAATCAGTCCCACTGCTGTCGTCAGGATCCCACCGATATTTGTAATCGAGCATTTGCATGATTGAGACTCTGGTCTGTGTAAAACAGTGGGATCTTTTGAGATAAATGTTTCTAAATAGATCAGGATTCTCTCAAACTTTTTTTTTTAATTTTATTTTTTGAGGAGCATAGGAGCAGCTCCTGGTTTCTCACCTCCCTAGCCCCTCTAGCTTCCCCACATAAGGACTCCAATTCCACATTCTTTGCCTTGCTGATCTTTCTATCAAGCCCTCCATGCTTTCCTTCATTTAGTTCTATGCACTTATCACGACACACTATCCCAGGATCTTAACACTCATCTGTTAGGCAGACTTGAGCCACTGTTCCCATCCCATGCATCCTACCTTAATGCAACCACACGTCTGTGCCAGTGTTGATCCAAGAGTAATAGCTGTGCTCACAGACTGCAAAATGGAGTATTAGTGTCCCCTGGAAAATTCAAGGTCATCTCTAATCTTGTTTGTATGCAGGGTAATGAGTGGAAAACTATAGCTCCTTGCTCGCAGAGGTACAATTTCTCACGAGTGAAGTATTTCTTGCACTGTCCTTGTAAGATACTGAACATAGGACAACTGGATTCGAACACCGGTTAAAGGTCCATATACCATGATTTGGGAACAAATGGTATCAATAGTTTAGGTATAATTAACATCATTACTATAACTGAAGTGAATGGTTGCTGAGGTGATGACTAAATGCCAAATTTTGCAAGATTTCTATGACATTATCATTCCCAAAATGTCTGATGCACAGTGAAAATTATGGGACACACCACCATATTTGTTAAAAGACATCTGGAGTAGGGGACTAGTTGAGGGATGCTCAAAAAGCCATCTATGCCTTGTTCAGGCAAGCCTAGAGATTTCCTAACCATTTAGTTCTTTCCTTGTGTGAAGGTGTGAGGTGATTTCTTCACAGCTTTAAAGCCTCCACTCAGCTGAGAGGGTGGCCTCTGGTCCTGCCTGGGAAATGCTTGTAGACTTTGCTGCCTGTGTCTGCAATTAATTTGTTCTGGAGTATCGTAAAATAACTTGTGGGCATTCCCATAGGAACTTCAGGTTGAAAATATATGAAGAATTGGGCAGGATCAGATTCAAAGTGATGTGTTATTCACATTTGTGATTAGTTTTTGATGCAGATTACTGAACTGTAGAGTTTTACTACAGAGATTTTCTCTAACAATCAACCTTAGTGTAATATTTAATGTAGGATGATGCAAAGAGAAAGCTACTGCATAAATCACTAGAATGGGGGAAGATTTATTTATCCTGAGAGATTTCAAGAGGACATTTAGGTACAGCCACTGTCTCAGATGAATTAGCATGGGAAACTACTGCTGATTCTACTTTCCAATAGACCTAATATGCTACCAGAAGACCATGGGCTGGAAAAAAATATAATCTACAAATGGAAAATTGAAATATACTGAAATCTAACCAGGGAGTTAAAGGAACATGTCTCCTGGAATGGCTCCTGTGTTGGCAGAACTGACTGGGCAGTGATCCCAGAGTGTATTAATCTCCAGTCATGAAGCTAGCACAGGAAGGTCATTTAGTTATTAGGAAGATAAAACAGATTTTATAAACTGAAGTTTGGTGATGATGAAAGAATTATGCTCCTACCATTTTTGGTCAAGACTGTCCACTGGCTAGGACTATGGCAGCAGAAATGTCTGAGGAGGAGATTGTCCCCTGCCTTGCACAGCATGGTTTGTACCCTCCAGTGAGGCTTTCTATCTTATCCAAAATAAGATACTTGCACTGCTTACTGGAAATAGTCTGCAAAATAGCTTTATGTTTGAGAGTGATATCTGGCAAGAGTTACAACTGTGACAAAGAAGGTATTAACAGTTGAAAGAGTTTGGACAATTACGGTCCACTACTTTAGCCACCACATTATTCCCATTTTATTTTCTAATATAGATATGTATCTTTCAACAGCTATCTGCGCAAAGGACTACTGTCCTTTGGCCTTCAGGAGCAGCCTAGGACACTGCCACTAGAGAAAAGAATTGAATCTTAGTCATCAGAAAAGGAGTAAGTCTTGAAGCGAGACGCCTCCCCTCAAATTGTATCTATTTAAATGTCACATATCTATGTTTAAATTATTTTCCCTGGTTCTGTTTATGGATTAAAATGACCACTTTCACAGGCAAATCAACTCATTCCAAGTTAGAGATTTGAGTCAGGTAAGTTGAAGAATCTTTTAGAGACACCTATGCCTCACCATTGAGAACCCAGAGTGACTTACACATCCAAATTTTATATCACAGCCCAGATCAGATGAGATCTCTAGTTCAACCTCCTGAGAGTCAGCTCAGGGCTCACATGAGAGGATCTTATCAATATGTATAAACATCTGAAGGGAGAATGTAAAGAGGATGGGGATAAACTTTTCTTAGTGGTAGCCAGTGACAGGACAAGGAGTAATAGATATACACTAAAACACAAGAAATTTAATCTCCATATGAAGAACTTCTTTCCTGTGAGGGTGACAAGGCCCTGGAAGAGGCTACCCAGAGAGACTGTGGAGTCTCCTGCTGTGGAGATCTTCCAAACCTGCCTGGATGTGACCCTGTGCCACATGCTCTAGGTGTCTCTGTTTGTTGGACTAGATGATTTCTAGAGGTCCCTTCCAACCTCAGCCATTCCGTGATCATGTGATACTTATGGCTTCATTCAAATTGGTCTTGAAAACCTGTGAGGACAGAAGCTGAACAGCCTCTTTGGGCAACCTGCTCCAAAGCCTAACTGTACTAAAAATGAAAACCTTTTTCTTTCCTTCTACCAATTCAGAACTATGTTTTGATTTATGTCCTACATCTATCATTGACAGTCCTGTTTTTATCCCTCTTATCATTGAGATCTTGACTTCATCTTCTTGATAACGCCTTAGCAGGCACTAGCAGGCTGCTGTTAGGTCAACCCCAAACTATCTCTTCTCCAGGCTGAACCAGACAAGCTCCCTCCAGTTCTCCTCATAAGTCAAGTGATTCAATTCCAGATCATTGTGGTGACCCTTTGCTGAACTCACTCCAGTTTATCAATGACTATCTAGTGCTGGGGGTTAAAATTGTGCTTTAACAGTGTGACTTGGTGAGAGTCTCCTAGTTGATGTTAGGCCAGGAAACAGACCCTGGTGCAGTCCAGGTTATTAGTACAAGTGCAGTTGATATAATGACATAGACTGTGTAGTGTAGAGTTTATAGGACAACTTGATTACAGAGGTTGCTCAGAAGTCAGTTTTTACTGTAAAGATTGAATCTCAGCTTGAATTAGTTCAGCCTGAGGCAGTACAGTTATGGACTCTTTCTAAGCAGGATCTATGGCCTTAGAGTAAAACCAAGCTCCCTTCCTTTAAGCAGACGTCAATAACTTTTAGACTTTGAGTATAGGCAGATAAACTACTCCCAGTCTTGAACTGTGAGGTCTTCATAGATCTGTGCTGTTCAATGAGGTTACACCAGTACTTTCTCTGAAGACTGAAGCTGGACACAAGAAGGGCCATGCCTGAAGCAGGGAGCACTGCCTCTCCTCTCTATCATCTCTTTAGAGATGATACATCAGAGAGAGATTTGAAAAAGAGCTGAGAGAGGAAAAAAAATTGTTTTCACTGGATCTATGTTTTCATTTGCTTCATATTTTAGGAGTCATCAGACAAAAGGGCAGGAGAGGAAACTAAAAATTATTTTCAAAAGGCAGAGAAAAGAAATGAACAATAACAAAAAAAAAGCTAAAAGGTAATTTTGAAATAAATCCTTAACTTCTAAGTTGGAGAGACAGACCTTGGATATCGTTAATGAACGATTAGCCCTGCCTTAATCACAACATCTCTTTCTTTTGTTCTCACACCCCACTGCTTTTTCACAGCCAGAGACACTTGGATTTTCAGAAGTGACAGCACTCCTCATGAGCATAGTTCATGCTGGTTATAATGGACACATCTGTGCTTACAATGTTTGCCCATCATATCCAGTGTTTGCTTTAAGCAGCACGATGAAGAGTATGTGACTGTGTGTGTGCGCGCTTATGGGGGACCAGCAGTAAGGAAGCAGGGAGAATACAGAGACTACTTAAAACCCTGCTAAGCTGCTCTGTTTCTCAATTCTATATTTATTGCAATTCACTTTGTAGTCAGATGAATAGAATATTTTTTTTTAAGGAATTTTACTCCCAATTGTTTTTACTACAACATAAATTTGCTGACTCTTTATTAGACAGTAAGAACTTTGGCAGCCCTTGGTGAGACTTGATCTTCTATTGAAATATGTACACCTTTGCCCTGGAAGTAGCTCTTTACGCTAAATGGTAAAAGCTTCCTTTATAGTCATAGTATTGAATTTCTCTGCTCAAGTCTTCTTCCACCTCTGTTTTTCTATCAGTTCCCCGTGATTGTGTCAGTGCTGCTAAATGAAACAGGACATAGGCCAGTATGCTTGCATGCAATTGCTATTAAATTGCTAACACAGTCTTTGGCATGGTTTTGGCCCCTGGGCAATTCCTGGCAAGGCTTGGGGAGCTGCCTAAACAATCTACATATGACTATGTTGTTTTGGGGAGGCAACAAGCTTGGTTGTGTGGATGTGAATCATGCTTTGATGGGGAAGGTTGCATGAGTGTCTTTCTCTAGGGCTCCAGGTACTTCTCATCTGTGTGGAATAGGGTCTTTGTACCATAGCAGTCCTACTAATGTTTAGTTGCAATGAGAACGGTATCTTGAGAATGAGATCTACATTACCCTTCATAAGTCAAATTGTTTTCTGTCCATGAAACAAGACAAGAAATACGCACACAGTCCATTCAGGGATTGGCTATGAAAACTTGTTTTTTGATCTCCTTTTTTTTCATTGACATACATGAAGACATACAAAATAGGCTTTTTTTTCCTCTCACATTACTTAAATTAATTTGTTATTCTCATATTTTGATCTGAATTTTCAACTCAGAATGCAAATTTCATGCTTTTTTTAAAATGTTGATCTTATAAATTATGTAAGATGCAAGACATTAAAATGCTAGGCCTAAAGCACAGTTAGACTTCATTGGTCCTCTTCTGTATTTTCCTACCATGATTCATTCAATCAATTATTATGCTAGCTTTTGTGTATTATATCCTAACAATTCCTTTGGAACATTTTCAGAATACATATGCATATATCCAAATATACAAATGGATACTGTGAAGCTAATGACTGTATATATCAAATAATTTCTCTATTGAATAGGTATTCTTGGGTTACTATAGACTGCTTTGAAATAATGAACATTTCAAACACAAACATTGTTTCTTATGTATTTACTTTTTATTTCATTGAGGCAAACAAGAATCATGTGAAGCAACAATACAAATTAATGTTAAAAAGAATCATAATTTACTTTCCTTAGTGATGCTGATAGCTGGAAGACCAATGGTAAATATAATTAAAGTTGCATAACTCTTCCATTCTAGCTTCTTTTTAATTCTCTCATAGTTTTCTTAATTGATCACTATTCATTCCCAGAGTTCATATTCATAGTTTCTGCCTGAAGGAGATTTTTGCCAAAAAAAATCTATGTAAAAATGTTCCAGTAATTCTTGAGAATGAAAAAAGAACTACAAAACAAAACAAAACTCCAAACAATCCCACAAAATCATTATTTTTCCTATAAAAAGAATAACTAAAAAAATCTGTCTTTTATGCACAGTTTTCACTAAAATAGCTACAGGAGAGGATGAAGAGAACTTTGTTGGTATAAATGGAAAAATGTCAGTAAGAAAACTAGGATTGTGGTTATTTTCACAAGCAGGTCCATCTGGCCTTTGAAAGATCTTCTTTTGAGAGGAAGTAGTTTCGTAAATATTGGATATGTTTTGAGCAAAAGGTGAACTTTTGGAAACTGAGTTATGTTCTACGGTATATTTCTTGTTTGTGGCTGTGAGCTGTCACTCAGTAAACAGATGATATATCTCTACAGTGAGTGAGAAAAATTTTTGAAATTTGTGTGGGTTTAAACAGAAGTTTTGTTTTCACAAAGTTCATAAGATAAGCAAGACTTTGACACTCATAGTATACAGCTTTACTAAAACTCATCCCTGACAAGATTCATAGTGGAGGAATAACACAGCAATCCAGAAGGTTCTGAGAAAGCACTGAGGATCACATTCTGACACAGGTGACAGAGGATGCAATGAGAAGTATGTTGGTGAACTTGTACAAAAAAAGAAGAGCTATCTGGACATGTAAAGGTTGGAGCAGCCTTGACTACAGTGATCATAGTTTAGTTCAAGATCCTCTGAAAAGGAAGCAGGAAAAAGAAGCAGGATCACAACCTTGGATTTCAGGAGAGTTGATTTTGGCCTCTTCGCTGACCATCTTGAAAGTATCCCATAGTCTGTAGAAGGAAGAAAGGTCTAAGAGTGCTGATTGATATTCAAGGATCACTGCCTTCAAACTCAAGAGTGGTGCATCTCAAGCAATGGTAGCTGGAGACTTGCAGGGATTAGCAAGATGCTCCTGGTGAAATTCAAACAGAAGAAGGTGGAAGTGGGAAGAGGTCAATTGAGAGGATAATAGGAACATTGTTAAAGTATGCAGGGATGCAATGAGGAAGGCCAAGGCCTATAGAGTCAAATCTGGCAAGCACAGCAAGAAGTATTTCTGTAAATGCATCAACAACAAAAGGAAGACTAGATGAAATGTGGGAACACTGCTAAATATGGGTGGGGCCCTGGTGACGAACAATAAGAAAAGGCAGAGATAATCAATGCCTTCTGTGCATTAAACAGAGTATTGCCAGTAGGTCAAGGAAGGTGATCCTTCCCCTCTATACATCTGGAGGGTCCAGTTCTGGGCTTCCCATTGCCCATGAGATGAGGAGCTACTGAAGTGGGATCAGAAAAGGACTACTAAGATGATTACAGGACTGCAGCAACTCTCCTAAGGCTAAGAGATTTGTGACTGGTTACCCTGGAGATGCTGGGAGGATGTGTTTATTATCAGTGAGTATAAGTATCAGCAGAGAAGATGTAAAGAGGATGGGGCTAGGTTCTTCTCAGGGGTGCGTAGATATAAGAGAAGAGGCAATGGCCACAAACCAAGACACAGGAAGTTCCACATGAACATGACAAAAATGTTCTTTACAGTGAGAGTGACTGAGCACTGGCACAGGCTCTCCAGAGAGGATGTGGATTCTCTGTTCTAGGAGATATTCAAAAGCTATTTAGACATGATCCTGGGCAGTGCTCTCCATGTGAGCCTGCTTAAAGAGGGGAGTTGGATTAGATGATCTTCAAAGGCTCCAGATCTCAAACATTCTATGATTCTGTGACTTTTTTTCTTACAAATTTATATTAGTATTTTGTAATTTTAGCTTGCTACATATCTTACTCTAAAATACTACTTTTGATACAAGATCTATCTGAAATCTTGGCTTGCTTTCAGCTGACAGTTCATTATGTAAGATTATAATGCATTTTATTCACCCACCACCCAACGAATTTTCCACTGCTGCTACTTTTTTTTCTGCTTTATTCAACATCTGGACATTTATTGACATCTGGGTTGGATTTAACTGAATATATAATTACATATACAGTGTAAATAAGTAGATCCCTCTTCTGAAACGAAAGTAACCAAGCAAGCCTAATGGTTTGATCTTGCCCGAGATATGCTCTCAGCATAATTTATCCTAGAAAAGTTATTTCTATTTTTTTGCTAAATTATTCAGCAAAATTTTAGTGAATGTCAGAAGGAAAAAGGCAGAGCTAATCCTTAAGGTAGATTGTGGATTTTATGAATCACGTGTCAGTTAAAGACTAGTACTCTAATGATGTGGAGATTTGTTTTGAAGAACAGCTGGAATAGGGCCTCAGAGAAGCCTGTCACTGCTGTAAATTCTTATCCATCAAAATTATTGAGGATGAAATTCTTTAGCCTTTACATTAATCATTCCGAATGTAGGTATCTTATTTAAACTGGTTACTGATGTTCATCCTGTAGTGAGCAGAGAAGGACAAGTCATCTTGGAGGATGATTTATTCTGCTTCTTGATGATTATGTGATGGGGAAAACTGTCTTCTGGAGGAGCTTTTCTCATTCTAGCAAGTTTGGAAAGACTGTTCACTCTAGGCACCTAGCTCTTAAATCACTAAAGGAAAGTGAGACAAATCCGGGCCAGATTTCACTGTCACTAGTAGTATTCAGACAGGACCTAACAAATCTGTTCCTCAAATTCAATAGTTTATCAAATGTTTTCTTTTTAATGACCATGAAAGCAAGGCTAGGCTGTGCCTTTACTGGGAGTGTTCCTGGGTTGGGAGAAATGAAATGAGAAAAAGTTGTATATTTTTTATCATCCCAAGAGCAGATTCTGTCAATATTGAGTCTCCAAGAAACTTTCTTCACATTCCTATCTTGTTCCAGGTGGAACCTGCTCTTGAAGTCTGAGATGTCCTGCTAGTGCTATTTATTTCATAGCTAGAAATAATCCGGTTGGCACAGCCTTGCTCCATGCTGAGTGGGAGTAGGAGCCATCACTTTTAAATACCTCTGATTTACTCTTTGTTATAAAAGAGGGGTCATTTCATGATATTTACAACTTCTGGGCTATTATCATTTTAGAATCTGTTAGCTTTGGTCTTTGTCACACATTCACTCCCTCAGTCAGTGTTTGATCAGTTCAGAAGTATGTTTTGGCTTCTAACCCCGATGTTATTATTTTCAGCTGGTATGAATGTGCATTGCTGTCTCTCTTCAATCCAGCACAGGATCTGTTCCTCACAGATACGGATTTTTTTAAACTGTAACTCTTCATAAATTAACTTCCACTTTCTTTTAGAAATTATACATGCAAACACAGAGAGTTCTAAACTGATAAACACACACAGACACACACAATGAAGGTGTGAAAGAGACCATTTCATAGCTCTGAAACCAGTGACCACAGCATGTTATACCAGACCACCCCACAACAAGTAAGAAATTAGAAATGTTGAGGGCTATTGAACACTAAATTTTCACAGCAGATCAGCACAAAGTTATTTAGCACAGATGTTTCTGTAATTGTGATACACTGGGAAAATTCTCAGTATTCAAACTTCAATGGCTCCCAGACTCACACTTCCACCTGTGTGTTGTGGTGGTCTACTCTTAATACATTGGTCCATAATGTGAAACATGTGGCAACATGTGTCTGGCTAAAAAAAATGGTTTAAACCTCTCCCCCTTCCCTCCTAGTTGTGTTCTCGCATCTTTAGACTTGTTTCTTCATTTCTAATTTTATGTTTAAAGAATTTGCAAAATGGTAGAAAATAAAGACACTGTGAAGCTTGTGGGCCTGGAGAGGTGAGAGGGAGTTAAGCTCAAATACTTCCAGCTTAGTAGTGCTCATAAGCTGTTAGCTGCTCTGTGCAGAGCATCCAGTGGGCTTTGAAAAATGAACATAGTGGTGCTTGTTACAGATGGTTGAGCAGTTAAGCTAGTTGTAGGAAAAAAATACTTGAATGCATTGCTTCATTTTTTTTTCCACCTAAGATAATATTTGTAATGAAAAGTTTGTCATTACTGATTTTTTTTTTCATGGTAGTACACTTCACCCCATTTAGTTTTCTTGTGAAGTATTTATTTGGGCCACTAGCTTTATCATAATACTTTACTTAATGTTCATTAGTTCTTTACTTTCAGAGATTTGCTACCGAACTCATGACTGTGTGTTTGTGTGCATCTATGAGAACAGATGATTCTCAATCTCATAAAGCAGCAAATGTGAACAAATATTTTACTAACGCTTTTATAAATATATAGCTGCCTGAGGGTTTCTGAAATGTGTCCATATAATTTATTAAAATGTAGATGTCTATAAAAATATTGGTAGTTAACTAAAAGGGCATAACTTACATGAATTCAGCCAATATTCTATCAACAAAAAAAAAAGAAAAAAGAAAAAAAGAATAAAATTCTTCTTTCACCTCAAACTTCTAGTTAAAGAAATACAAGTAAATTGTATATTCCTTAGGTACATTTATATAATCTCACATACTTCTGGTTATAGTGTGTCCAAGTACCTCAAAATCCATAATGTTCACAGCTAGAGCTTGGAAATTTTCCCACAGAAATGTTTTTCATGTGGAAAATTGCTGATTCACCAAAATCAACATGTTCTACAGGACATGACTTTTAGTAACATCATTTTTAAAGGAAAAATGCATAATTATTCTGATAAGATCTAAACTATTCATTTTGCTGCTTTCTAAATAAAGCCGTTTGTTTTTAAATGCCATTTTTTATTATAGACTTTTCTTAAATTACCTGGCCAACATTATTTACAATATTCATGTTATTGACACTTGAGGAATAGTGGAGTTAGGAATGCAACCACTTTTTCTGCATCATTCTTAAAATAGCAAAACTATTTATTACTAAAATTATCTCAGTTTTATCATATAAAAATATTCTATATTTATAGAATTAATTTCAGCATAAGGACTTTTATGTAGGTTAAACTTTCTGCAACTTAGAGACAGGCAGTTTGGTTGTCTTAATATAGTGAAATTTAACTCTACATATAAGTCAGTTAAAAGTTGTGTCACTTGTGTTGTCAACTTGGGTTATCTAGAAAAGTCTTTGAGGGTATAAAGATTTAAAAGCAGACTTTAAAGAGTATCGGTTCCTAAAAAAACTTTTAGACTTTGGGACTTTTCCTTCAGGAATTATGAAAAATGAGATGAACCAAATATTGAAGAGAATCTCCCCAAAATTAATCCTCTAGTAAAATCATTGTAGAAAATCTGTACTGAGATACAGAAGGAAACTGTCTCATGTCAGTTCCTTAGAGGCAAGAGTGCCAATCTGAATGCCTCCCACAGTCCACCAAAAACCCATTGGTGCTTTCGGCAGCCCTTCTGGTCCTCCTCAATCTGACCTTGAGCTAACACCTTGCCATAAGGTCACTAAACAATAGATTGATCACCCTGAACATGTGAGTTTCCCAGAGGTTACAAAAATAACCTCTAGTCCTTAAAACTAACTATAGAAAATGTCTATTTTGTTTTTTTTTTAAGTAAATGACTACCTCACATATTGAGAACATAAAAGTGAACAAATATACTTAGTAAACTCCCCTTAATAAATAATATTTTTCTCTAAATAGCAGGCCTTGCAGACAACAAGCAAATGGAGATAGACATGAATATACTCTATTCCTAGGTGTAAAAAATATTCCTTTTTTCTCATTCAAATTAGAGTTGCTTCATATTAACATTATATTCTGCAAATGCCATTCTTATACTTGAGTTATTTTGGTGTTGATACATCTGAATCATGGCTTAAGGAATGGCCTTGTCTGTACTATAAAATAGAACAAAATGTTCTGTAATTCAAGAAGGGGAAGATTTAAATTGGTTAAATTCAAAATAATTTATATGTCTATTTTCTAACACTACCCCCTTTTTACTGAATTTCAGTTTTAAGTTGTTCAGCACATCAGAGTTTTGACTAGTTTTGCAAGTTACGCAGGATATGACCTGTACATTTTTTTACAAAAACAGATTTTTTTAAATCAAAATGCAAGCTTTCCAGAAATAACATTTTAAAATATTTTAATTCAAGGAAAAATAAAAATAATAGTTTTCATGAAATTAATTATTTTTATTAAAAAATAAATGAACACTGAAATTCAAAGCATTCTGGTAAGGATTTCACTTTTGGAGATTATTAATGTTAATCTTCCAGCAAACTGAAAATGTACTTCAAATTGTGATATTGAAAAAATAGAACTCACTCATATATTTCTGACATAATGTATATCTTTGAAAAAATATTTCAGAAGATCTTACTAAATTTTTTTTCTGTTTTTTTTTCCTACCGTTTAGTAATAGAAAATGAAAAGCTGGCATCAAGAGTTATTTCTTCTTAACACAGTGGACCTCTGCAGTGTCCATGTACCTTAACTTAAAGAATTCTGTTCTTTTCCATTTTGCTGCGTGGCCAGATCTAAAGCCTGTGCCACATTAAACACAATAATGGGACCATCACAGTTGTTAAAACCTTCTGGAATGGCCACCTGCTCATAAAAACTGACGACAGTAGTATAAAATGTTGCTATCCCATAGCTGGTATTTCTGCTCTGTTGGAAATTTACTTCAACACAAAATTAGACAGTGTAGTTTGACCATTTTAAAGAATGTCTATTGTAAGTACTTTAATTATCTGTGTTAGAAGATGCTGATGATAAACTTAGACAAGCTCTTGTTTATGCTAAGGACTGAATATATCCAGTATCAACAACACAGGGGGCAAGTACAAGGATGACATATGTTTGCCTTGTTTCCTCTATAACACTCCAAGATGTGTTATATTTGCTCAGGCTTATATATTCTCTTTTGATAGAAAGAAGAGATACATTATTCTAAGTGTGTAATAATTAAAGGTGTATTTCTTAGTTGAGTATTTTTCCTCTGCAAAGGTTGTCTTTCACTACCAGACATGAAGAAGTAATATATTATCATGAATTAACCCTTAAGCATTCAAGACAATGGTTTGTTTTTGCTTCATGGTTTATAGACAAAAACTGATACAAAATTCATGTTTCTGTGTGAACATTAACAAGTATTACATCTATTTTAGAAGACATAATACTTACAAAAGCACTAATAAGTGCTTTTAATAACTCTCCTATTTAAAAAGGAGAGTTATTTAATGGATCTATTGCAACACTCAAGTGCTTACGCTGGAAATCGTGTGCTTTAACTTTGACATTTAGATTCTTTGCAGTGTTTTGAAAGTTCTTGGAAGCTTTCAATAAATAATTTAGAAGAAAATACTTTAATGACATTTGTATTTTCGATGTAAATTATAGTGGAACCCCGTAACCTATGGAAGACACTTGTGATTCTGGTGTTTTCATCAGGAGGTTTGGTCCCTCTTGCTAAGGAGATATATCCAGGGATATAAAAAGGCATCAGCAAACTTTTTGCTGGAGATAAGTTGTGCCACACTGATCACTCAGACTTTATGGAAAAGGGCAATAAAAACATGATATATTAAGAGCGAGGGGAAATAACATCAAAATCTTCCTTGGAGGATAACTTTTATATCAGTTTATGTGCAGCTGAGAACAAGGAGGAAGAAGCAGAGCTGGGTAGACAGCTGGGTTGACAGTAGGTAAGCTCTTGTAGCCCAGGGACATTTGTGAAAATAACAATATTTTTTATTTGCAGAATCCTCATTTAGGCAGCCAAACCTTTCAAGCAAGTGTGATTCCTGCAGAGTGAACTCTTTTCTCTGCATGAACTCATGAGTCTGCATATCAAATACCTTTTACTTTGTTCATGTATGTCACTAACTTTTCTGTCTACTTTTCTAAACTTTTGTGGGTTATTTATTTATCTTAATGACCATTGACAGGTGTTATGTATTAAATGTGGATGGCACCATTTCTGGAGCTAGATCAAGAAAAATACAAATTAATTTCAAATAGAGGTTTTGAAACCTTCAGAAATAACAAGCTAGGGCCAAACCTGCAGGTTTTATGTTGTCTCTGCTTACTACAACTCCTGCAACTTGATTACATTTAAGTGGCTCCTTCAGCACTTGTAAAAGCACCAGTCACCTCGGACCTGACCTGCAGCAGCTCTTCCTGCTGCCAACTTGCAGCAAAATTTATTGTGCTGTTCTATCAGATGACACAAAACAATGCTAGCAATTTCTCCAGTGCTATCTATATGTGATCAAACGGCACTAAATTGCACACACACTGAACAAAGATACACTGGTTTCTCTTGCATATTTTTAACCTATAAAATCCACTGGAAGCATACTTGTTTGACAAGAAGCAAATAACAGATCTTTAATCCGGAAACTTGTCAAAAAGAGTAGTTGACAAGCTACCCTTCAAAAATGCTGGGAAAGGAATCTTATTTTATACTGCAGAACTCTGGAGTATCACTTGATTCAGAGGTCAGCCCCCTGAAGTTATTTACTGTTCAGAAAGTGTTTTTAATCAATTTGAAATAATATGGCTTCTCTCCAACTATGCCTCCCTTCTCCACAAGCACAAGTCATTGGGATTAAAGAAGTTTAAATAACAACAAACCAAGCCTTGTGTTCGGATCGAGTGTCACCTTGCACTCCTGTAAGAAAATGATCTTTTTAACTACAGTGCACTTACTTAAAAACAGAAAAAAAGTATATTCTGCAATATGCTGAGGTATAGCAAAGAATTCTCCAATTCCTTTTTTTCACAATGCTCTTTATGCCTAAAATCTCTGATCACTCACTGCTTAAACAGAAGAACATGTCAACATTAGCTGTGGAGTGTGCTGCAGATATGCCTGTGCTAATGGAAATGGCAGTCAGTAAAATCTCTCTGTGCAAGGCAGGATCCTGCTGATATATTGACAGGAATCCAAAAAGAGGACAGCCATGTTCATGCCTTGCTGTGACCAAGCCTCTTTGAAGTTCTTTGAGAACTTTTTCTCTTGGTACAACTCTGTATAAATGCAGGGATCTGCTCTGAAAAACAGCAGGACTGTTGCTACATTGCACACCCCCACATTCCCACCAATATGCAACAGAGCCCAATAATGTCTCTTTGCATCTGTAATAAACTGTCATTTAGTCCACTTCTTTGGTTGTTATTATTGCAGTTCCTGATTTTTTTTTATAAATAATTTTAATTTCTTATTAGACAAGCAATATTATTGCTCCATTTTAGGAGTGAGGAACTTAGGCACAAAATTTTAAGTGATTTATCCATGGTGACACATATATTGACTTACTTAGGTAACCTGAAACATTTCTCTTAAATGCTCTGAATTTTCTATTTCCTTTCAGGGAGATAGAGAACATCAGTTCCTAAATCCCTTGAGTAGTGTCTCAGATTAGTTTCAGCATTAGATGCAAAAACATTAGATGCTGCGACTGCCTTGTCCCCATCTTTGGTTTAACACGTTCAATCTTTTCTACCTGCCAGGTAATAAGACCTGACAGCTTACAGAGCAAATCTTGGACTTGTTCAAAACATGAGTAACACTTGCATTGCTCTATTGAGCTCCCTGGCAGAAGTTTCATCTAGTATTTTAAAAATACCTTATTAGGTGACACAGACTTAGCGCATATTACTGGCCTGTGACCAGTGATGTCCCCCAGGGATCAGTACTGGGCCCAGTGCCATTCAACTTGTTCATGAAGGACTTGGAAAAGGACGTAGAGTGCACCCTGAGCAGGTTTGCAGATGATACCAAGATGGGTGGAGTGGCCAACACTCCAGAGGTCCGTGCTGCCATTCAGAGGGACCTGGACAGGCTGGAGAGTTGGGCAGAGAAGAACCTCATGAAGTGCAAGAAGGACAAGTGTGAGGTCCTGCACCTGGGAGGGAATAACCCCAGGAGTCAGTACAGATTAGCGGATGACCTGCTAGAGAGCAGCTCTGCAGAGATGGACCTGGGAGTCCTGGTTGACCCCAAGTTAACCATGAGTCAGCAGTGCCCTCATGGCCAAGAAGGCCAATGGGATCCTGGCGTGCATCAGGAAGAATGTTGCCAGCAGGTCGAGGGAGGTGATTCTGCCCCCTCTACTCAGCTCTGGTGAGGCTGCACCTAGAGTACTGTGTGCAGTTCTGGGCTGTCCATACAGTTGCCAATACAAGAGGGATATGGAGCTTCTAGAGAGGTTCAGACAGAGAGCAGCAAAGATGATTATGAGATTGGAGCATCTATCATATAAGGAAAGTCTAAGTGAGTTGGACCTGTTCAGCCTGGAGAAGGTTGGGATGGGATCTGATCAATATGAATAAATACCTGAAGGGTGAATGTAGGGAGGAAGAGGCCAAACTCTTCTTGAAGGTGGCCAGTGATAGGTCAAGAGGCAATGGGTCTAAGTTGAAACTCAGGAAGTCCGATCTTCATGTGAGGAAGAACTTCTTCACTGTGAGGGTGACAGAGCCCTGGAAGAGGCTGCCCAGGGAGACTGTGGAGTCTCCTCTGGAAGTCTGAACAACCTGCTTGGATGCCATCCTGTGCCACGTGCTCTGGGTGTCCCTGCTAGAGCAGGGGCATTGGACCAGATGATCTCTAGAGGTCCCTTCCAAACTTAACCCTTCTGTGATTCTGTGATAATATATGTTTCTGATAGTGAAAAAAAATCTAAAATTAAAAGATAAATAGGAAAGATTAATAGGAATTTCAGGCCTGCTTCTTAATGTCATTGAAATTTTGCCTGTGTAGAGAACTCCATCATTGTCTATGTCAATGGGAATTTTGCCTTTGGCTTTTATGTAACCAGGGTTTCACCAACAGACTTTCTATATCTGTTCTCATTTTTCACAAGTGTGCACTGCTTATTTTTATTTTGGTGGTATGATGCATACACCAAAGCTGATAGGAAATCACAATGCAATCATTTAGACATATTGCTCTTCATTTTCGTAATTTGGTCTTCTACAGCTACTTCTGTAAAGTTACTTTCTTTCAGTAAAATATTTGGAAACAATCATCCTTTCATAATTAAAGTTTTACTTACTTCTTCCTCACAAACATGTTGGCAGCTAAATAAAAGCTGAACTATCAAATAGTATTTATTTAATTATGATTTTCTGTAGTTATTTAAGAGATATTATTGCATTAGGGCTATCTAAACCTATCTGCATTGAAAAAATGTTAGATTTATAGAAATTCATCAAAGCTGTTGATTATCAAAGTATAATATTATACTAATATAACAACATTTTTGTTTGGTTTTAATATTTCAAGATTTTTTTATGGGAAAGATGTAGACATCTGCATGGAAACAATCTCAACATCTTTATATATATTTTAGCAGTAGAAAGTCTAACTTTCTGAGTAAAGTAACTCAACAGAATATGTCCTTCTATCATTATTACCTTAATATTTTACAAGCTTATTCTTTTCTCTTTATCTCTTTGACATTCTGCAACACACTGCAGGCAAAAATGTCCTTATAAACTAGATGCTTAGGACTGGAATTCAGTTCTTGCCCAGCCAAAACAGAAATGGGTAGCAAATACTCTCTTCCTTGTAAGGAGTACTCATATCTATTTGTTGTTGGAGTGGAGAGAGAGCACCAAATGCAGTGTTAATCCTGCTCTGTGTAGGTGGATCAGTCAGAGCTTTGGATCTGTTCCCCACGCAGCACTAGCCAACATGAGCTGGCACACAGAAGTGGAAATAACTTGTGCCAGGTGCAGGACTAGTGTAGATTAATGTGAGGGGACCTGGGACTGCATTACAGCTGAATCACAGTCTAGCACTCTGCCCCTTGGGCAACATTAACTATACTCAGTGCTTGTGGCAAAGCCATAGCTCATTGCTAAATTAGTTGATGGTGCTCACTGCAGGTCTTCAGGACATGCCATATAACTGGCTTTCACTGGCCAGCATGATTTTTTTTTTTAAAAAAAGGGAATTTGCTATTTGCAGATTAGGTAGTTGGAGTTCTTTGTTATTGGTTGCTATGAAAAACTCTTGGTTGCAATATGAACTTTCACTGATGCAATATGGAAATGATTCTAGCCTAATGAAGAAAGAAAGGTGATTTTGCTTGTATTACTAAAGCTTTGTTGAAGAGGTCCTTTTTTTTTTGTTTGTTCTGGCTTTTATAGCAATTGTGCTGTTAGTGTCTTGGCAAAAGCATGTTTGTCTCCATGGGAAAGAAGATGGATATGTGAAGAGTCACCCAAGTTCCATAGAGAAACTGAGCAAGACAGATTAGTCCCACCTCAGCCTGACACTTGGGGCACATCCTTATCTAAGGGGGTAAATGGATCAGAATGTTACTGCCCGTTTATTTATTCTCCTTCTGTTTGGAGACTTTCCCTGATTAATTGCTCTCTAGTAATTGCTGCTGTTAACTAATGTCAAACCTAATTAACCTGGAGTCTCTTCATCCAGTACCTCCACCATTCCTTTGCAAAGACGAGAAGGTCATCAGCAAGGAGGTTCTGAGGATGACCACATTTTACCCATTCGTTTATTTGCTTTGGGCCTTGTTTGCTATTCCTGCTGCAATGCCTGGCGACAGCTTTCTAGAATTCCCATCAAGTCTAATTGGCCTGCTGAAGCAGCAGTGAACACAAGATTTAAGAAATGTTTTCTTTAAAAACTTCTGGTCCTACAGACACTTTGAGATCAAGTTTCACTCTGCTGAAATCACACACAATTCCCTGTGATTTTCATGAGAAATACTGTAAGAAAGTATTAAAAGAGAAACATGTCTCAGTGGTTTGGAGTGACTGATGGCCAGGGGGTTGAAGAGTGGGTGGTGGTAACATAGCAAGGCATCTACAGAATCTTTAGAGGTTGCCAAAATTAACACATACAAGGTATTCAGTATCAAAGTTTTCAATATTTGGCTCCATAAACACAATACCGGTTGCAAAAACAAAGCTAAGGATTTCATGCTGATTACTTAAATAAAAACTGTTTAATTATGAACATTTGGGAAATGAAGTTATGAAGAACTGACCGATATTACTATGGCTTCCTAGTGTTCATACCAGACTGTGAACACTGTGCCAGCATCTTGCTGCTTAGCATGCATTAGATTTAGCTCTGGTAAACAGTTCTAAGGCTTAATGTGGCTCAGACAGATAGTTCAATGCAGAAGGAGGTACAGCTCTTCATTAAGGCCTGTCACTCTTTAATCATTTGAAGAAAATGTAGTCCAATATAAGTTGCCAGCATCATCTGTAGAGGTGCTAATCAAGCAGGTAAAATTCCTATCTTCTTAACTTGTTTTTATCTGCATTTGGGCATTTTCATACAATAAAAAAAAGAGCTCTGTATTTTTTATTTTTTTATTATTTTTATTAATATTTTATCATTGATAGGATAAGAGCACTTTGGTTTCGATTAACTTGCATGTCTGGCATCCCTGAACAATTCCCCAGCAAGAACCATGCTTCCCTCCCAGTAAGTGGTTTGACTGCAGCCACTCTGATTTAAAACTTAAAGATTTCTGTGATATGGATGTAGGGTTTTTTCCTTACACTCAGCCACATGGCTAAAGAGTCCTCTCCCGTCTTGGATAGGTCATTTTACATTCCCACTTTTTGCTCTCAAAATCACAATATCAGTCACTTAAGAATATATCAAATATTTTTAAATTAACAACATCAGAATTGTGTTCCACTTTGATTTGCCTGTAAAAGCAGAGTAGAAAGGAAGAAGTTACAAAATTGAAGGGAAAAACATTCCTAACATTTCTTGCTGACAAGAACAAAAACAATGGCAACAATGATGACAACAAATCTTCTCAAAATAATCCTAGAACACTTTAGGTTTCCTATGAACAACAAAAGGAATGAGCACTGCTGCTAGCATCTGAAACAGTAGAAGAATACTCGTAAATGTATATAATTTGTATATATATATATTGTATATATGTTATAATGTATATGGTTATAATTTTCATTATAACAATATATTGTTATAATGAATGTATACTGTTAGAATTTTCAGCAATTGTATACAATTTTATTAATGCAGTGAAAAATGCAGATGAAAACATTCTTTCTTTTAGATGATCTCAAGGCTTTAAACATAATACATTTCTTGAAAAATGCACAACATCCTAATATTACATAACTTTGTTCTATTATTCACCTCTCTTCCCTGTGGAGAAAGCAGAACTCACAGGTGCTAACATGCTAACATGAACCTGTTGAAAAAAATAGTATCTATATTCTAGCACTAAAGCAGTCATTTTTTTCCCCTGAAGTAGAAAAGAAACCACACTAAAAGAGGAAATAAGAGAGAAGGTTTAGCCAGGTATTATCTGAATCTCAGTTTCTGGAGCTCTGAAACTGTCTCTATAACAGTTAAAGGGTACCTGGAAACATTCCCAGGCACTGAAACTCAACCCTGTTCTGTTAAATTGTTAGCATAGTCCCTCACATGACTTTGACCCACTCCAATGAGCATCCAGGCATTCCCAGACAATATGCAGGAGTTAATATGGGTGGGGGTCATTCCCAGAAGGAAGTCTGGATAGAGTTACTGTTGAAGGCCGGGAACGTAATTTTACAGATGTGGCAAAATGTGGTGCTTGACCAGCATAGAGAGCTTGGCACTGTTTAGTTTACAAGTACAGATGTTACCTGAAACTTTCAAGATCTTTCCATACATAGAAGCAATTCTGTTATATATTAGAACCTGGTTTTGTAGAAAGATTTTAAACTAGTCTGTTGTAAGTACTTATATGAATACTATTCTTAACATGTTTTAATCTCTAATTATCCTTTCTGGGAGATCTTAATTTTTCAGTTTTTAATCTGCCTGACTACAAGATGTATAAAGGTCTGTACTAAGCAAATATCTTTACACACACACACACACACACACACACACGCACACACGCACGCACACACACACACACACTTTTTCTTCTGACTCTACCTACATTTTATGTGACAAAATAACATGAGTGAGGACCATGCCTGGGTCCTTTGAAGTCAAAGTGAATCTAAAATTTAAGAGTCCTAAAACATATTAAGGAAACACATTTAAGGAATGATCAGTGCATTTCCCTGCTCTGTTTCTACTCTTCAGTAATAATGTGCAGATGAAAACATGTGATTCAGCTATAGGCATCAGTACACAGTCAAAGTACTGAGACTTTACACAGACATACCTAACATTTCTATTTTTCTCTCTATTTTTATAAATGTTTAGACTCTTGTCTATATTTAAGTGTGACAATAGTGAGATTCAGGGATAGGCTTTTTTTTTGCCTCACCTCTGTCTGTTGATGCGGTTATATTGGCACATCTTACATTTTTCTTTAAGAGCTTAATCTGAGCAAGAAAACTTGTCAAAGCTATTATAAAAAAACTATTCTTAAGAAGGCTTGCTGGCATATTTCTACCAGTTAATCTGTGCCGGGAAAACTTGCTTTATATAGACAAGGGTTACTGCTTCTACATGTTGAGTGAAAATTGCCTTGCAAATATCACAGAATCACAGAATCTTCAAGGTTGGAGGGGACCTCTAGAGATCATCTAGTCCAACCTTCCTGCTCAGTGAGGCACAGCTAGAGCATGTGGCACAAGGTGGCATCCAGGGAGGTTTTGAAACCTCCAGAGAAGGAGACTCCACAACCTCCCTGGGCAGCCTATTCCACTGCTCTGTCACCTTCACAGGAAAGAAGTTCCCCCTCACCTGCAGGTGGAACCTCCTCTACTTCAGCTTGCACCCATTACCTCTTGTCCTATCACTGGCCACCACCGAAAAATGCTTGGCCCCCTCTTCCTTACAATCCCCCTTCATGTATTTATACAT
>JAUBOD010001115.1:995328-1011206 GCA_032353885.1 Nothura maculosa | reverse complement strand
GGGGCAGAATCACCTCCCTCGACCTGCTGGCAACACTCCTCCTGATGCAGCCAGGATCCCATTGGCCTTCTTGGCTATCAGGGCACACTGCTGACTCATGGTTAACTTGGTGTCAACCAGGACTCCCAAGTCCCTCTCTGCAGAGCTGAAATCATCAGCTTCAAAGAATATACGAGGAGATTTGCCAGAATAGTTCACAATTAATACTTCTGAACAATGAGTTTTATTCTAATGAAGACAGAGTATAGGCAAAATCTTAAGAGTCTTTATCTGTATTTCCTAGGTGCTGCAGGAAGCTGTCTTTATGCAAAGCAAGTTATGTTGTGGCTATCCATCCCAGACAAATGTTCCTAGTTTTGGGTTTTTTTTTTTCAGGAAAAAGTATGTGCATTTCTACCTCACATGACAGATTCATCTCCACACTCTCTACTGGTTGGTTTAGATCTTCAGAAGATCTTTCATCTCAGGAGAGGAAGACATGTTAAGATGAGTATATGTGGCACAGTTTTCTTATTCTTGGGTGAAACACTTACATAATTGCATTCATTTAGCTACAGTGGCTGAAAATACCTACTGTAAAATGCATTTTTTGTGACTCCCAAGACATATTAAACCACATGTATAGAAAAATGTAACCCAAGAAATAGCAGCAATGACACAGGTCCCTCCAGTGAGGTTCAAATGCATTCCAAAAGGCCAGTGATATGAAAGGGAATAAAAAGGATAAGTGGAAACTGGAAACAATAAATATATTAAAGAGATTCAGCTGCAAAAATGCAGTGAATTCAAAGCCTGGCAGATTTGTGAGCACTAACTTTACATGTTTCTCCAGCTTGCGACAGATGCAGAGTTAAGCAGAGCTCCAAGCGCTTCCTGAATATTTAAATCTTGCACACTGTTACTTATTTATTAATTCACTGAATTTCTTACTTCTATCTTAAAGGTAAGGTGGAGATAATATTTAGGATTTGTTTAGTTTTCAGGGCAAAATAAATAAAGAAATCAAATTTGATACTTGGCAGTAGTTGTACCTGCTCAGTTCACAAAATAGATTGTGGTGCAGAGATCGATGAATCAATTACTATATGACCAGTATAACCATATTGTCATAATGTCATGCCTTGCCTAATTATTACTCGTCCAAACCTATGGATCCATCCAGGAACGAATGGACTTGCAATATTCTGGAAAGTTTCCATTGCGCTAAAACATCTGACTGTGAGTCTTGATATTAAATGTTGCTTTTCAAGGAGCAGCAATACCAAGGTTGGTTGCCCATGAGATTCTAGAGTGTTAAATTGTAGATCAAGTATCAAACCTAACAGAAATTCTTGCTATGCATACATAAAAAAGTAAAGTTCAGTATTCAAGTTGTCCAAAGAGCTGAATAAATTTCCTTTATATCCTATATATATATATTTATAAGGAGAAACTTAGCTTGGGGTAAAAATGAACAAATTCTCATTTGTTTTAGTTGAGCCAAATTTCAGATGGGAATACATGTGTAAAAAAAGCATTTTATTTTGATAGGATTCCCTGAAATCTGTTGAGGTCTGCTAGTAAATTACTAATAATATTGCTAGAAAGTCTGAAAAAGAGCAGAAACATTGAAATTGAAAGTAAAAGAAACTACTTTCAGTTTTAACTAGCTTGTGAACACTTAACTTTGTTATAGAAAGAATCTGAACTTTGGCCAAGAAGGTATACACTGGGGTAAAAGAAGAACTTAAGAGGGAAAAAACGTTAAATGAAATCAGAAAATAAATGGAGGACTGGGCTTTCACACTGCAGTTGAAGTTAGTTTCTTATAGCAATCTGTTAGGAATATTATAAGGCATATGACTATATGATATATAAAACTATATGGGCTATAAAACATGGGCCAACACAAAAGAAAATACTCAGAAAATAAGGTAAGGTCAAACAAAGCGTAGGCTTAAAAATTTTAAACCTTACCATTGGTAATCATCAAGATATGTTTCATCAGTTTGGAACAGTTCAACTTTGGAATACAGAAATAGAGATTGTTGGCTTTGTTTTGCATTGATAAGGATGAATTTGAATATGAAAGGGTTGCAGAACAGTATAAGCCAAATGGATATTGTGTGTAAATAATTCTATTGAACTTAGTGGGTCTCTGTCATCCAAAATCATGAAATGCTCTACACTTGTCAGGGTAAAAATAAACTCAGAAAATCAATAATAGTTTGCAATATTTATTAAAGAAACAAACAAACAATTCCTAAAATATCTGGCACCACACAGTAGCAGATGTTTTTAGCCCTTTGGCACTATGTTACTATGTGACCAGAATTTCCTCCTGCTTTGGATTATTTTCTACACTTATTCTGATTTCTTAAGATATTAACAACTATTTAGAGCGGAATTGGATACTCTGCTCTTAAAAAGGGAACCTCAGTTACATTCTTTTACTTCCTTTGTAATTAATTAATTCTCTTTCTCCTCATATTTGTCTCTTTTATACTGCTCCCAAAAGGGCACCACCCATTTATGATGCTTCTAGTGTTATGCTAGTGAAAAATTTCAGCAGCTTTTGCAATTACTCTAAGATGGTGGTCTTAGGAAATACAAAATAAACTCCTTTTTAACAACATCTGCCATATCGTGCAAGAGGAAGAGAGAGAGAGGAAAAAAAAAGTGATTAGAATTACTTTTTTTTACTTTTTACTAAGAGTAATTTACTAAGAGTAATTAGAATTACTCTTTTACTAATTACTACCATTACTCTTAGTAGTAATTTTGAGATTCATTTCAAAAGGTTTATTCATTATTTGGTCTGCTGTATTTCACCCAGTCTTGGGATGGGATTCTGCCTTTAGTCTCATGTTAGATGTCAAATTAGAAAGACAATCCATTGCTAGGGAATCTTAAGTGATCCTTTGAGACGTTTTCTGTGTGTCCCAGCTGGAAGCAAATACATCAATCCGGTTCATGTTAATACACATAAAGTTAGTTTTGTTTTGCCTTAGTAGAGTTTTTTCAAGGCTGACAATTTACCAGTAAAATCTAAGCATCTTTATCCAGCACTCCCAGGCAACTGCAAATGGAGCCTGTGATATCTAAATAAGATATCACTGTTTTTACTTTCATGTCTGCCAACATCCTCTCGTCCTTGGCCTTTTCCTGCCAGCTGCAAAAGGCCAAAAAAATCAAATTCTGCAAGTTCCTACCTCTGTTCTTAGCATAAATTGATATCTTTTAGATTAATTGGAATTCAAATAAATTGTTTATCAAGGAATAACCTCAGATATTAGTTCTCTGAGCTATACAATCAATCTACATAAGCATAGCTCTAATGTAGTTTTTTCTTGGCTCTGGTTTCTGTGTCAGTGGTAAAGAATAGTTTAACAGTTATATGCACTTCCCATATGTACTGTAATGTAAATCATAGATCCTATTGTTCAAGATATCTTCTGTGAAGATATCTTTAAATACTTTTGATGTCATATTTGTAAAAGTCCATCTTCTTTTTGTTATGTCCAGATCCCTTGTCTGATGGCATTTCCAAATGTTATCCTTTTTCTTTTATATCTAGTAAAGGAACCATTAACTGGGTTTGAGAGATGTTTTAAAATTTAGCATCACTTTCTATAAAAGACAATGTATGGAGATTCCTACTACTTCATCCATCTCTCTCTCTTCCCCCCGGGTGGCTGAGAAGGACCATCCCATCTTGGCTCTGACCCTCCACTCCTGCTACTGTTGTTGATATTGCTGCTGACTCTCTGTTGTCGTGATTGATGTCTTGCTGACAGGCACATAAATCATGTCTGTTCATAATGGTTAAAGTCAGTATTTGCATGTATTAGGCATGTTTTTGCTCTAAAACACTTAGCACCATGTGTGCTGCATTCATTTTGCTACCTCGGGGTTTTGGAAGGAGAGGAAGGGAGTTTGCCATTTATAGATATTTCTGTCTGGGCAATGGTGATAGCAGAGATCATTGTTAAAAACCCATCCAGATGAAAAGGGATGAACTTTGCAGCTGGAGTGCAATTCACACAGACTACAGGACACTACAGGATATATTGTCTGGCTGACAGCATATCAGCAGCTGCAAACAAAGATGCATCAGCAGTATCACTGGATTTTGAAGCATACACTGGAGTATGAGTGAGAAAGATGTTCCTTAACCCCAAAGGTTTTTAATTCTTTTCACAGTCCTTTGCACACACCTAAGTTTTCACTGATGATTCTTGAAGTAGGTCTAATTCAAATTTGGTACACTTTACCAGTACAGTCTCATTTTTCCCATATCAGCCTGAAACAATCAAGAAATTGTTTTTATTATTTCATAATATAATTGTACATCATGGTTCTGATGTATTTGTCCTTTCCGTAAGTTCTCTGTAGGGAACAATTTGTCCCAGAATTTGGCAGCCTGGACAGCCTGCAATTTTTAATAATCCTCCTGATGGGAATGAAATTCTGGCATCTGATGGAATCACAGAAAGATGTGAAACTCAAGACCAAGGAAAATCTAACTTCCAAATCTGCAGAGAGATTGTCTCTTTGGGATTCTCTAGTTCTTTAACAGCCTAGGAAATGGAGGCTGCCTATTTCTCTATGCTGGTGCAGAAGAGAAAGACAATGACATGAATCAACCTGTTTTCTTCTTTATGGACAAGGCTGTTTTCTTTGCAAAACTAGAAATGAAGAGCAAATGTTCTACTTGGCCTTATCCATTTGCCTTATCCATATTAAATTGTTAGCATAGTCTCTGGTAAAGTTTTGTCAGAGACAAGCTAGCTCTATTTCAAAAGATGACTAGATACAGCCTGAAACTTAGCATAGACTGGAGATCATATTAAAATAGCATTTTGGATGAAGGAACTTTTATTTACTTCTTGTTAGTCAACATACATGAGTTTATTCTCAGAGCAGCATCTTAATAGTAAAAGAAAAAATGCTGCAATGCAGTAAATGAATTGCAAAATGGCCCCCTGTTTAGTCTGATTAGACATCATTAAAATAGACA
Organism: Nothura maculosa; assembly: GCA_032353885.1. NCBI lineage: Eukaryota > Metazoa > Chordata > Aves > Tinamiformes > Tinamidae > Nothura > Nothura maculosa. Next base: position 1,006,207 of record JAUBOD010001115.1, on the reverse strand, counting down.
TTACATAAGAAGCTATCACTGAAGGTGCATAAATTTGAAAATAGAAAATAGTTCCGTGGACTTAGTTCCGTGGACTTATGGTACTCCCCGTACCATAAAGGGGATAATTGTTGAGGGCTTCATTTTCAATTAGTTTTAGCCCAATTCATTACTTTACAGTATTTTTTTTCAATGAATATTTCAGAGAAAAGTTGCCATCATAAATCTTTATAATGAATTATGTTCACTTCTTTCTCTGTGTAGTAAACCCAAGTTCTTCAGTATATCAGACACCAGTGATTCTTGTAAATGTCCGTAATGATTAATTAGGGTCCCAGCATGAAAGTACTTACTGAAGCAAAGCTTTCATTTATTTCAGAAGACCTTTGATTAAAATTAAATGCTCAAATTTTACATAAAAACTTTGAATTTGAAAAAACGATTAGCTTTTGGAATGATGAAGGATTTTTCTCTGAAGAAATCTTTTCCAGGAAAAAATGGCATAAAATCTTTAAACTGGAGTCTAAAATTATCTATAGATTTTTGTTCAGTCAAATTTAAATTCAATATATTGCCATTTTCCAGACATTCATGAGGTAAGAGACACCAGCTAAGAGATTCAGATCTAAGACTGAGTGGATTGTAAAAGCAAGATGTTCGGTTGCCAAAAAAAGGCATCTGTTTTTATTTTCTTCTGTCTGTTATCAGGGCACTTAGAGACAACCATGGATGTTTTGCTAGAGAGAACAAAAATGGTCATAATAAGAGACAGCAAAGAACAGAGAATCTTAGGTAGTCTAGGAGAAGGCATGTGAATTTTAACTTCACAGAACCTTATTGAAGATATCTCTAAGACTTTTTTTTGTTTTGTTTTGGTTTTTTTTTAAGAGCTAAATAAAGTAGGAAAATGAGGCATTATTGTGAAATTCTTTGTTAAATATACAGATAATCAAATGTCTCTTAAAATGCTACACTTATTTTGATTTCAATAGTAAAATGTGAGTCAATAATGAGGTGGTTTTTTTGCTATGTAAATTATGATTTTTTTAATGGATTTTATAAGGATCTCAAAGAGTAATTTTTCCTATATTCCTCTGATTAATCACAGCTTGATAAAGTCTGCACCGTGGCCCATTATCAGAGTGAGACATCATGGCAAATCTTTTTTACTTTTTATATCTGTGGTTTTTTTTAAGTCAATCTATTCCTAACTTCCTAAAGGCATTTCAATACTTATCCTCACAAAAAAACATTCCTGAAGAGGTGCAGAATATTTTAAGACACCTCAGAATCATTCTTCTATGGATTAGCCAATAGTATAAGGATTCTGCAGATGGCAGGATGTGGCCACTTCAAGACAGCCAAGAATCTGTGTCCCCACCCTCCTTTCTGAGCATGTGTAACCAAGCTGTCTGTCTGTCAGACAGTGGGAGAGAGACCAGTGTGGGAACTGCATGTACTATTGGAAAGCTTTTTAATGAGTATCACTGTCATAATTAAGAAATTTTCTTTATGAATTTAAACAGAGGCCCCACTGTAAGAATTTTTTACTTTGTGTCTCTGGAAATCATAGAATATTTCTTTGCATTGGCCAAGAACCCACAATTTAGCACATGCATTATGGTAAGTACGAAAGGATTTTTTTTTTTATGATCCATTAAGATTAAGAAGTACATGCATTCATTGCCAACAAGCACACCATCTAACCAATCTTGCATTCCATTATTCTGTTTCATACTATTTTTGATGGGAAAATTCCACTGGGTGGGCCATCATCTCTTTTACAAATTAAAGAATAAAATAAACAAACAAGTTACCCACCCACAACCCAGATTAATTCGAAGACTCAGAAGGTTCTCATATATTCAATAATTGCATCCCAAAGTAACATCTACTTTGTATCAGACTGCAAACAATTACAATGAATATTAAGGGCAGTTGTGGACATTTGTGAAGTGAAGGATAGGCCCCAAAATGCAATACTGTTGCTTGTCTATGATGGATTTGGAAGGTTTGCAAGTAATCTTCCTGTCAGGGGAGAAATCAGTGATACAGAATATCTTAGAATCATTTATTTATATTGTGTGCAATAGTCACTGAACATAGGTGGTCATAGACTACATGCAGACAAAGCATTATTTAGAAGTCTTAACCCAAAAGCTACTTTTCAGTTCTCAGGAAGTAATTCTCACTGAGAATTGAATCTAATCAGTGTGCATAAGATAGAGTGAACTTTCTGGTTGTTTACAAAAGCTCTCCCCCATAAACCTGAATCGCCGAAAACTAACAATACAACATTCCTTCAAAGTGCATGTATTCCTCATAGACCAAGAGAAGGAATGTGTAAGATTATATTTAACATGACCACCTGGTGACTCCTATCATAACAAAAGAAAGTTAATATTTTCAAAGGTGCTTAAGACTTTCAGATTTCAGTGAAACTCAGTTTTTTTTTATTCCATAAAGGATTAAAATCCAAAGTCCATATGCAGGATTCAGAATGTAGCTGGCGGGCAGCCTTCAGATGCATTTATTGTTCATCTGACCAAATACAGTCATTTGAAGTGCATAAATCTATAGCAAGTTCAATGCCTATATTCACTTTTTAGTCCACAGAAGGAAATAGACTATCTGGTGACAGTCATCTCATCGTGGAGTAACCATCTGATCAAGGCCAGAAAACTGTCTATGGGCAATGAAGGGATGCTGAGGGAGATCGACTGATTTCTACATTGCAGAAGTAATAAATTTGAGTGAGGTGAATTCCAGTGCTTATGTTATAGCTGTTTTCATCTAGAGATCTAGCTGAGTTCTGATGGTGATGAGTGGCTTGTGCCAAATTAATTGAACTAAGCTCCAGAATCAAAGTGTTCTTCTCCTCAAATCCTTTGGGAGTTGTGATGCTAATGGCCTCTTGGAGCATCTCAACAAGGTCTAACGAGTGAAGGAGCTTCACAAAATGTTGCCATGGCTGCTCTTTCAAATACCCCAGCACATGCCCCTGCTTGGAGTTCAAAGGGAATGGCAAGTGGGGGTCAGATTCCTCTTCTGCCATCACATCTCTAATTTTCTATTGGAGCACACTGACCTCCATTGCAGAAGTGGAGGAATAGGCTCTGCTCCTCTTGCTGAATATGCCCTGTCAGACCAAAAGAATAAAATATTTATTAAACTAGAAAAAGAGACCAGTTGGGACTCTGATGTTTAAGCAGTAGTGATTAAGGACATTACACCATAGGAAAAGGATTACAGTTAGTAATCTGTTTGTAAACTGTAATCCTTGGATTACAGTTAGTAGTCTGAGAATGTTTTCCTATTTTTTATGAGAGAAATCATAAGTAAAATGTATGCAATGCAAAAGGAAAAGAGAAAGAGAAAATATATGTCTTATAGGAGGAAAGTATTTCATTTGAGTAGAGTTAGCTAGAGATAACATTGTATTTTCTGAGTTAACATGGTGACTTGATTTTTATGTAGTATGAAGCAGAGAAAGAGATAGAAACAGAGAAAGTAAAAGAGAAAGCAGTAGACTCTGAAACTCTAAAACTGGACAAATAACACTAAAGCTGTTTAGACATTTGGCTGACTCTACATTTATAGGGCAAGGATGAGTTTACTCTGAACACAGACTACATAGTTGTGATTTTTTTATGTGTGTCCCTGAATTTAAAAAGTAGGAGACAGGAGTTAAGTTTATTAAAACTGATAAGGCAGTGAGAAGATTTTACGGGAGTGTGCTTGAGCTCACTTACCTCTCCCAGGACTCCTTCAGTTAATTTTCCTATGCATTTCAAAATCCCAGAGGCTTTAGAGCTGAGTATTTAAGCAAATATTTTAATAGATTTTCCACTTTTGTTCAAACACATGCACCACTTAGCAGTAGTTCAAGGGTTAATAAGAACACATGAATACAATTTACTCAAATGTTATCCTGAGTGTATAAAATGAAGATATTATCAGTAACACTTTAGTTGTTTTGCTATTCACAAAATTACAAAGGAGTAGTTTGGGTAGCAGATAAAGTATGAAAATGTGAGATTTCTCTTGTGCTTTGCATTGGAACATATCTGTTCACTTTTTGTTAGAAAGAAAAATTTTATCAGAAGTGTCCATTCATTTGAGGGCTTATTTTCCTCCACATCTAGACACTGCATAATTCTGATTTTCATAGTATCAAAAATTTCAGACTCAAAACTTCTCTGACCTCATGGGACATTTAATTCTTTTTCTGAAAAAAAATCAGTCTAGTAGATTCAAAATTATTTATATAGAAATTAGAGAATTCAAAATTAGCAGCAAATTCACATTCCTGTTATATTAGTTAGTTATCAGATCTGCAAAGCTGTCACTATTGCTTCATCAGTTTCAGCAAGCTCTGAAATAATGCAGAGTAGTTCAAGGAAAGAATTTTAAAAGCATGCCATAGAGAAATGTAACTACTTGGGGAATGAAAAGTAGGCACAGTATAGTGGCCCAAATTAGAATTCATCCTGGGCAGAAGGGTAAATACCTCTACTGTCATAAAAGTAACCTCTGGGATCTTTAATACCTTCTTCTACTTTGCTGATGTTAGTGACTTAAGTGAATTACATGGATGGAATCTACAAATATGGCAGAAGTAGGCAAATCTCCATAGCATAAATGCCATGTGAGTTATTTAATTGACTTTTCCTCCTACCACAGATGGACAGAGGGAAAGACAAAAGGAGCTGCTCTCTCAATCTTTCTGCTTCCAGCTGTTCTCCTGGCAATTTTGGAACTTCAGAAAAGATCCTGATTTAAACTTAAGATCTTAGATGAAAGTTCAGAGGTGTGTCTATTTTATCTAATTTGGCTTGATCAGCTCTCTCACTTATATGGGCATTTAAACAAATATTTTTGCTTAAATTGCTTAATTTTGTATCGACAGATAATATTTGTAGCTGGTGCTCCATAATGGAGTTGCTACCAAGCTAAAAAGCAGATGAAACTTTGACATAGCTTAAATTTGCATGCATCTCATTATGTCTGTTAGATATGTTGAACTCCAAACTCCAGATTAGAATAAACCTCAAGTTTAGGAGAAATGTAGGCAGATGATTCACTTTTCTTTGTTAAATCACTGATTCAATTTTTTAAGCTGCAACTTTGGAGATCCTGTGGTTTGTTATTTCACATCAGTAAAAGCTGCTGTATTATAATAGCTTAAGTGCATGTTGTACCTTATTCAGACATATCCTCTAAGTGGTTTATATTCACTCTGTAAAGTTTATCCCTTACAGATGGTTTATACTCACCTTTGTTAATGACAGAAAGTTTACCAATAAACCAAGGGCATACACTCTCAGATATTTAAAATCAAACATTTTAAAGCGAAACTTTATAATTTCTAATTCTTTTACCTCTATGTTGGAACAAGTAAAAATCATGTAACGTTTCTGTTTAATTTCCTTGGCACTAAGGATGAAATTTCTAGACTGAAATGATATTGTATGACATCTGAACCAACAGTCTGGCTAAAAGAAGTCTTTTCCTTCACATTTGGCTGTCTGAATAAATTCTTTGATGAGTTAACTAACAAAGAACAAGACATTGTAATTTCCACCATGGTAATTTTACATGAGTGTAATTCTATTGACTTCAGTCTCTTTACTTCTGATTTACACCTATATAAGCAATATTACCCAGCAGTGAGGATCTCAGTTTTTGGTGATATAAACAGATGCAGTTTTAATAAGAGGATCATGGTCATGTATCTCTAAATAAAGAAAGAAATAAAACCACAGTCTGATCACTTTTAATCTCAGAGTTAATGTTTACACTGTCTACTTAAAATAAGTAAGTTTAAATATAAATCCACAAATAATAAATGTTGCATTCCAAGTTCTTTGCCAGCAGGAGCAGACTAAGTAAAAGAAGGGAAAGTTGAGGTCCACCTGTAAAATTATTTGTCCCTATAAGCAATAACAGGCATATGTTCTACATCACATTTGGGCTCAAATTCTGTGGCCCAGAACCAAAATAAACACATATTTCTGATGTAATTGTTGATACTAGTTGAATTAGTGCAATGCAGTCATAGCTGTGAGAAACATTTTATTTGGACCAGCTATCCACCACAGCTCAGAGTGGTTGCCTACCTGGCAAACCAGCAACAGTAGCTTGTTTTCAAAAAGTTCTCCAAGTTTTGTTCTCAGAGGTGCATATAAAAATATTTTAAAGCATGGGCTGTGGTCCTTCTCCAACTGACACTTGAGCAAATAAGAAGTAACTGTAGCAAAGTCATATGCAATCATCCTGGAGTATAAGAGATGGGCTTTATGTTCCATTCCCCTGCTATGACATGCCTAGCACTCAGAGGAGCGTACTCATATATTGTTGAGACACACACACCACTCTTCCTTGTCTCCTCCCTTCATTTCTTCAGCACAAGCGCTGGCTGCTAGTCCACTACGTAGCAGTCATAATACTGATTGGAGCTGAACACTTTAATGTTTCACCAGAAGGCCCACATTAATTACCTTGTGGAAGCACGTATTTCAAACTGTGCTGATTTAAATGCCTAAACGTGGAGGGAATAAGACAGGAATGTACAGCTTTTTCACCTTGAACAGCGCTAACAAGTGCTCTGTACATTATACATTTTTGAAGGAAAAGGAATAGAATTACAACAGCAAGATTTCTTTCAAAGATTTAAATATGACATATCAGCTCCTGGGTGTATTAAAGTCAATAGAACTTTCTGTTTTGAGTTTGCAAGGATCAGGATTTCACTAACTTTTAGAAGGGATAAAAATCCCACATGCCTCTTAAGACAGGTGCATTAAGGAATGAGTAAACCGCAAGTAAGTATCTGAGGTTGTGGAGAGGGCAGACATGGGAGTAAACTTATAAAAATTGTGGAGGACTAACATATTTGCAAAATTGAATTCTTTTTTAATATATATATATATACTTTCAGATATGAAAGGAATTACATATATAATTCATTCTATGTTTCTTATATCTTTAAGAAGTTCAAAATTTTAGTCCTAAATTGTATTTTCATTTAATTTTTTTAAGGGCTAAACAAAAATCAAAGTTTTTAAAAATACCTTTTTTAGCACATTCTCAAAAACTTTTATTTTGTGTTATTCTAAAATGCCTGTTCCAATTTCCCTGAATCCACCTCCCAACTTAACCCAGAGATCTACTGCTGACATGCTTGCTTACTGATGCATTTAAAGTAATAATTAGAATATCTGGATTATAGTTCTTCTCAGCAAGGAAAGGGCTGAACTGGAAAGAAAGCAAAATAGGCAAGGAAAGTGATAGAGGAAAAAGGGAGCAACTCAAACTTTAGGCACTTGGAATGTGTTTTTGCTATGTTGTAACAATGATCTGACAGAATATACAAACAAGAGCATTAAATCACAAGTACTTTCAGTAGGGACAATGTAATTGCTTTAAGATAGAACATTTTCTCAGAAAACATCTAATTAAACATAATCATTGATACTTTGCATCCAAGGAGAGGCAAATCATGAAAGCTATTTCTATTCAATATTCCCAAATGATTCACAGAAAAATCTATAAAATAACCTAATAGATATTTTTTTTTGCATTTAGCATCTATTCAAATGGATAATATTGAAAGCTATCTTTCTTCTGTTTTCTATAACATTGTATTCATTCAAAGCACCTCTACCATTCCAGATGATAGATTATCATTCAAACAATGCAAACCTTTGCCCTGGAAACAAGAAAGAAAAGGAAAAACCAACAGCCATTGAATTTGCAAGATTTCTCCATCTTTACAAAAGTAATTAAGCATAGGTCATTTTAAACATAAGATATACATGTAGAAATTGATCACTTAAATGCAAATGTACAACAGAAATTTGAGTATCACAAATAATAATATTTTTCTGCGTTCGTAAATTACTTAAGCCAAAATGCTTAGCTTGTGTTATATATTTTCTAATCGGGCCTCTGTCACCTATATTCTTTTATACAATGAATTCACTTCGTACCTGAAGGGATATTTGTGATTTCTTATGAGCTATGCTAGTTCTCCCCAGTGTAGGAATGTCTTTAGTTGGTGTCAAATGAATCTCTGTGTTTGTAATTTCTCTTCTAAAAATATCCTTATTTCAAATTGCTTAGGAACATGCACAAGATCCATGCTAAGGTAAGTGAAAAACCTTTGGAAAATGTGAAATATGGAGAAAAAATATTCACAAGCATTAAGCATTTATTATTACAAACAGTAATTGCTTTCCACAAAAATGGACAAAAGCAAGAATCTAATTTTCTTTATGTTTAATTGAGAAGGGCAGATAGAAGTATTCTGTGATGTCTTAGAAAACAAACAGGTAAAATCCTGAGCTAGAGTAGCACTACAGTCAGAGATTAGACTGGGAAGCAAATGGATCTTTTGATTTTTACAAATCAACTATGCAGATTTTTTACGAGGTCAAAATCAGCTTCACTCCAGGAGAAGAGTTTCAGCCAAAGCTAAAGGAACTCTGCTTTTGTTCTCTTGTCTCTTTCTGAAAAGTTCAAAAGATCTTTATAAGGAGCTGGGATGTTTTCACAGTGTTTACAGGTATGTGTATAGTAGCACCTACCACCTATACTTGCTCCATAGTCCTATGCAAGTGTGGGAAATATTCACATTCATATATTTCAAGGGATCAGAGAGGGCAAAGCATACACACTTCTGCTTGTGTAGCACCATGAGATGTGAGCACAGGAACAAACCTACAGAATACACAGTAAAATGGGATTTACCTCTTTGGGAAGCTTCTGCCACTATGCTACATGGTTTTCTTACTCTGTCAGCTATCTTGCTCCTAAATTAGAGACAGCCAATCACCCACAGAAATGCATGTGTTCTCAGTAGTCCACAGTGAGGATGGTTGCATTTGAATGCCTCTAGAGGGAGATCCTGTCTGTGTGACTTATGTATCCACAGGAAAAATAATCTCTCACTCTTGGAAGACTGGTTCACTAGACCTAGCAAATTTAAACAGAAGTTCAGGGCTTATTTTAGGTGGACTAGATCATATCTCCAACTTTCAGATCTAGAGTAAGATGCATTTTATACATTCATTAAAGACTTAATTTTTCAGCTTTTGTTGGAGATGCTTGACTTTGAATTACTTACTCACAATAAGAGCACTAAAATGTTAGAAGACCTGAGCGGATGTATTTAGGCAATTCTTCAAATGCTCCAGTGATTGGTTTTGGTTTTAGTGTCTGTTTCTGTAACAAAATACCATTTATGTATGTGGTTACTCTTATGACTTCTTGAACTAATTAAGGAGGATTATTTTCTTTTCCACAATGTCTCTTGATTTTTTTTTTTTTTAAGTAGCAAGTTTGGTCTCCTTGTCTTAGCTCTCTTCCTTCATGCATCTCAGGCACCTTATTAGACATCTGAATGTACAGATAGATTGTTTTAAAATACATTTACTTTACTGGGCTTGAATTTTATTATGCATATACCAGGTGGATAAATGCTTGTAAGAAATTACTTCTGCAATTGTGTTTTTGCAATTGTTTTCCTCCTGGATTTATATTTCACATACCAATCTTTATTAATGGAGAGAGAAAAATGCAAAGATATAAAGATCCTGCCCTTGCCTTAGTGCTCATTTTGGAGTTGTATCAGGGGTACACTGAATAGCCTTATTTTAAACCATGAACTTATGAACTGATGATTTTATGAAATCCAACCCTTACTGTTAATATAATATAATCCTTATTCACTTCATCACCCAATTTTTCTGCAGAGTCAAATCTTGCTTTCTTTTCCTGTAGAGAGACATGGGTGTCCATGCCCCACTATATCCATCCTATGTTGTGGCAAATACCGAGTGATCAGATAGGCAGGGACTGAATGCAAGGAACTCACATTGACATTAATGGGTGGATGATTTTCCTATCCAATGGGTGCACAATCTAGTCTTAGAGTGACAGTATATTAGGCTTTATCATCTGTCCTTTTTTTTTTTCCTCCTGTTTCTCATGTTAAAGAGTGAACTTGGCGGCCATTTGAGATTCTCTTCCCAAATCTAAGATAAAGAGAAGCTGCTATAAAATTATCCCGGGCTTCTATGTGACAAGAATGAATTTCCATCAGCTAGTCTTTTTGGCAATTTTCAAGTAATACATTGATAAACACTGTTTTCATTGTGAAAAAGATTGCAAGAAATATTATCAAAAATTATCAGAAGTAACTCTGACATGCAACCAGCTTCATTGTTTATACTTGCTCTAGCAGTAGAACTTAGCACAATAAAAACTAAAACCAGTTCTGTCATATCCATGGAGAAAAATAGTCCAGAAACCATTGGTTAGGTGATACTGCGGGGAGGAGAGAGGTGGAAAATATCACCAGATGGCGCTGGTACACGCGTCTCACACCACTGCCCATCTGCCCATTGTTTTGCTCTTAGTAGTCTCTATTTGGAGGATGTTGTTGAAAGAGGTGTCAAGGTGAGCATCCAAGCTCAGATGAGAGAACTTCTCAAAGAGTTGTCACTTCCTGGATGTTTGGGCTTGAGGTAAAGTTTTGGAGTGTGTGTTTTGCCTGCATGCTTCCCGTGATCAACACTGGGTTAGGAAACCCGCTGTTCTCCACACTGATAAACTCATCAAATGGGTCAGTGGTAGCTGGTGAACCTTGGAGTCTGTGTCTTGGATCTGATGAGCATGAGCATCTTGCTGTTCTGCTAGGTATAAATAGGGCAAAATATTGGGTCTCTTGTGGCAAAATAAATTCTGATCAGCTGTATGGCTGCCTTCTATCATTCTGTATTATGATAAAGTGCTGTTTGTTGGAGATTTTCAATTGATGCTGTCATAGAATCATAGAATGTGTAAGGTTGGAAGGGACCTTAGAGGTCATCTAGTCCAACCCCCCTGCACACGCAGG
>JAUBOD010001115.1:979259-995228 GCA_032353885.1 Nothura maculosa | reverse complement strand
TGTCCACTAGTGAATAGAGGCCAACCCCATCCTCCTCACTGCCTCCCTTAAGGTATTTATACACACTGATGAGGTCCAGACACCTTGCAGCCTGATCAATTATGTGCAAGACTGATTTTCCTATAAACTGGAAGGCAGACAGTTTTATGAAAAAATCAACTTGTCTCTCCATCCCCCACCCCAGTAACTGAAAAGAGCACAAGAGTCATGCATACTACCTGGCGGCAAAAGGTTTGATTATTGTTTGTTTATTTGAAGCTAGCTGGCAATATAGGTGTGTATCTCATCACTAGAATTATTAAAAATGCATGAATGAATATTGACATTTCCTCCTTCCTAAAATGAATGAATGAGGACATTTCATTTTGCTTCTGTTTTTCAGATCTACAAACAAAAGTGTAACTTTCTAATTTTTTTTCTTTAAAATAAGAAGTCATGAATTTGTGAAAGATCATAGAGAAATTAGAAAACATCTTTCTCTTCATTTTGAAATAAAATGGAAAGCATTCACTTATTTTTAACCTTCAGTAGCAAACTTTTATTTTTTAGCTAGCCGTGCTAATTATGTGTAACAGATTTCTACTTGGACATGAAAATTGACAAATTTCCCTTCTTTATTTTTCCATTCCTCCAAATGTCTAGTGCGTTCTTTTCTGATCACTGGTGTTTTGGAGATCTGAGTTGTAGTTAAATATCAATGCACTGAGAAAAGAACCACCTCTTGAATTATTAATATCACTTCCTGCAGCCTCTAGGGATTCCTGGATATCTCCAATTCTTACATGAACAAGTTTGATTCTGTTTAGTTTGTAAAATTTGATAGCACCACAGCTCAAAGGGTGGTGGTAGGTAGACTGCTTAAATTTAACTCCTTGATAACCTCCAATATGTGCCCATGTGTGTAGATATATATATACCTATGTGGGGCTGCATCCTGCAAGGTGCTGAGCAATGTTGCTCTGCTCCAGCAAAGCACTTAAACAACTGCTTAACGTGGAGCCTCTGGGCTCTGGCCGAGACAGAGGAACTGTGACATGACTTGCATCAGGAATTGCATTCATATTTATGGCTGGAATTGGTCTGAAAATGAGGGTAGGTAATCCAAATAAGGTGTTTGTTTTATACTGAAAGAGAGTATTCACAAAGGTTAGCTTAGCCTGAGTCGCTCCCAAAGGCCCTCTGGGGAGGCCCATCTTGCTCCACTCACTGTAGAGGATGTCTAAAGAGATTAACCTTGTGAGGATAAAGTGAGCCTTTGTGAATTCTCTCCAAAATGTCACACACATTTCTGACTTGCTTCAGTTCTTGGACTCTGGATAACACTTATCAAAGGTTCTAAGGCTTTTAAACATTTTGGGAATTGCTATCTATTTGCATTGCTCTGGTTAATGCTCAGGTGGAGGATATAATATCTGCAATGGTTTAAAGCTGAACCTTGATTTCAATGCTTGTGTTATACATATATTTATCCTTACAATTTGCATTTGTTCTTCCAGTTTCCTGTTAGAGTTGTGTCACTGACATGCCATTGATTATTTCTGTGCTAATACATTTTTGCTAAAGTGACTATTGCTTTTCCAAGTTGCTGAGGTAGATCTATGATTTTCAAATCCTCTTACCTCAGCCAATTTCAGTGACATTTTTTGTGCTGAATAAGGAAACACCAAAGTGTACACAGCACAAAGTGAATGGGTAATCTGACAATAGAGCAGGGTAAAAATGATGCTATATGATCACAGAATATTATGTGAAAGAGTGTATTAGAGCATCTCTTCTTAGGGTCCCTTAGCATTTTGGATTTTAGCTGTTTTCTCCAAAATGGACCTGACTTTGCTCTGTGTGAAGAATGAAGCCTGTGTTAATCCTTTATGGCATTGATACTCATAATTAAATAGAAAGAAGGACAGAAAAGGAGAAAGCAACAACCAAAATCTCAGTGAATAGGGCTAAGGGAGTTGTTGTAGCATCTTGTTCCAATTGCCTTTCCAGTGCTGGGTCTGCCCAGTTGCTTCGGTGTATAATATGTATTCCTTGTGTCACCTTATAACTCTGGCACATGGGCAACATTGCAGATAAATAATCATTTTATTTAGTGACCCTTTTCTCTCTCAGAATAAGGATTACCTGGTGGCCTTTGTACTATCTGAATTATTCTAAACAAATTCAGACAACAGCTTTAAATTTGATGCCTAGCAGAGCTCAAATCTAAAGAAAGGAAAATACAAATCAGGTGATCAAAACAATAACTCTTTTTCCATTTAAAATAGCCGTCTAAATATTAATCTAATATCTAATAGTCTAAAAATTTCCATTTTTAGACAGCTTATGCAAAAATGTCTTATGCTTAATTTGTTCTTGCTTTTATAACTAATATACATTTTATTTTTTAAAGGAAAATGCTACACAATGAAATCAACCGAGTACTGACAATAAACTGAAGGTTTTATTTAGAGAGGATTCAGGTTAACGGCAGGCAGGCTGTCTAATATAAGTCTAATCTTCTAACATGCCTGGTTCATTATTGTTTCTATGGATGCAGGGTCCAGGCAAACATCTGTGCTATTTGGACTGTACAGCTGTGGAAGTTATTCACTACCCTGAGGGAATGTTTTGACTGACCATCATAGAGAGAGAATTGCTTCCTAAGAGCAAGGAGTCCACTGTTATAAAGTTCATGTTCTCCAATATATTTGCTGATTAACATATTAAAAAAACAAAAAAGTCTTTTGGAAACAAAGATCCCTGAAACAGTTTTTGTAGAGGAGAACTTAGATGATGGGACTGAGAAGGATGTGTTCCACTGTCCAGCTCACATCTGTCATAATCTCCTCAACTACAGCACCAGCAGAGAGCAGGAGACCTCTGTTTTAATTCATAATCAAGTCCTGAAATTTCAATCCTGACAGGTAGAAAAGCTTGGTTTCTGTTTAAAAAAAACACAGAGCTGAACACATGCTGAAGCTGTATGAGGTCTGAACTGGAGTAACTTGTGAAGGCTGCTGGGCCCAGTAGTAACTGAAAAGCCAGAGTCACTTCCCATCTTCAGGCTTCCTCTCCTAGACATGTAGCAAATGTGTTATCTACTCCCTGCCCCTTTGCACACTGGGCTGACCTTCCCCCGAAATAAGTCAGCCCAGCGTGAGAGCAACATGTGGAGCCTTCTGGGCCTTGCTCTCTCCAAAAAGTTGTGTCATTTTTAGGCAGTATAGTACTCCCAGTGGGAGTGACCTTCCTCCTCTTGAAATAAGTATCAAGACTCTCATTGACTTCTGTGAAAAGGGAACTGGGCACTGATCTTGCTTCTGGGAAAACGGAAAATAAAAAGCTATATAGATCCCTCAGAGTCCATAAAGAAGGCGCTACTCATGCAAATACAATATTTAGATTTTAGATTTAAATGCATGTTAGTTGGAACACAGATAGTGATTTTCTCTGCAATAGAGCTTCTGTATGTACGGGACAACAGATGTGTTGTAGCAACATAGTGCAGCAAATAGAAACCCCTGCAGTGGGAGAGCAACAGAGGGAAGGAAGAGCTGAGGAAAAGCACTTTGCATAAAGTCATTTTCTTTAGAGATAACCTTTGCATAAATATTTTGGGATCTTCAGCTTTCAGTCTGAGTCTTTTAGAATTTTCCTCAGATCATGAAAGTGGTCACTAATGAATATTTTAACTGTACTGACTTGGAACATTTTTGTGCATTTTTGCGGAATGCAAAATATCAGGTTTTTTGATGCTTAGGAAAAAAACAATACAAATTTAATTAAGGTTTGTAGCTCTGCAGTGCTTTTTTATAGCCTAAAACAAGTAGTTAAGAATAACTCCAAAGACTTTAGTTCTCCTCCCAGAGCTGCTTGTGGACTAATATAGGTCTTGGTGGCACCCATCCCACCTGGTCCCTCCTTTGGGGTCATCCTTATCTCCCAAAAGTGGACATGAGAAACTGGGCCCTGAATAAAGTCTGCAAAATGTTATATAAAACCCATGGTGTTATCCTTAAGGAAGAAACAGCCAAAGCGAGAACTGACTACACTGTGATGGATAGATGTAAATATGTGTGCATTTACAGCTACAACTGTATCTGACAATTTGGAGCCCATGCATTTCTTTGTATGATAAAAACTGAGGAAACGAGATAGCCTTCCTCCTTGTAGATCTAAATCTGGTCATCCCTATGTATTAGCCATGTGCTAAGAGTAATGAGAGATTAGCCAGCTAATATATCCAAATATCTCCTTATGAGATACTGTCCTTGGAGACTGTGCAAAAATATAATACAAACTTGAACTGCTTAAGCTGACAAATGTTCTTCTATGTGCTGATCATTCCAAAATGCTACTCATACAAAGGTTATTTTTTAAAAAAGAAATAATGTCAAAAAGGACTAATTTCCTTGTCTATAAATGAATGTACATATTCTCTACAAATCAGATTGTGTAATGATGGCACTGACCTCTTAGTGTGGGAGTGCAAATGGGCATGACGGATCACCTTCTTTCTGTGAGAGAAACCTTCTTCTGGAAAGAGACAAGTCAGGCAGTGTGCATTTTAATTAAAATCACATCCTGGGCATTTAAGTTTTCAAAAATTATTAGTATGACAGAGGTTACCTTTTCTTGTGACTACTATTATTACTGTCAGACTGGCTGCTTCAAGTGGGGGGCTGAAGGTTACATATGGAATGGGGGAAGGTAAAGTTAGTTGGAAGGGGTTAGTACACCAGGCCATAGGCCTGGAATGCTCTTTGTTGGCTAGTATTCACTAGCTGTCTTGTCTACAGCTGTGCAAAAGACCCCTTAGGACATTATGTATAGCCCTCAGCAGTGACTACAGTGCTATAAACTGCAGGTGACTCCGGTCAAATCCAATTTCTCTTCCTGAACAGAGCACATACTATCACTGCTGCAAATTCCTTGCCAAGGTAAACAGGAATAACAACTTTATGGATTATTAGAGAGATTTTTCTTCAAATTTATGCTTGAAAATGTTTTATTTTTAAAATAATTTTGCATGGTTTGCATTCCTGCACTTGTAATAGAAGCTAATGGAGCATGATGGAATAAGCTGACATTTGAATGCATATAAATAGTCTTTCTGATGAAAAGATGAGCTATTTTGCTCAGTAAAGAACCACACTTGTCTTTCATGTAGCAAACTTTGGCCTTACAAAGACGCTTTCTAGGAATGTCTTAAAGTTTTTCTCTACTCACACCAACATTTCTACAATTTATGAATGCTCACTTTAAAAATTTATTTGTGCCACAAAGGAATGAAATGACCTACTCAATGTACAAGAAGCTGTGGTATGGTCAGCAGTTGACTCACTCTCCTAAAATTTAATTCCCTTCTACTGTATTATTGTTCGGCACCTACCTAACCCCTAACCCTTGTGCTTTGAAAAATCTTCCCGTCTGGAAACAAGCTTTGTTTCAGTTCTGCAGAGTACAATCAGTTTAAAAACAGGTTTTAAAAAAAAGAGGGAAGAGAGGGAAAAGTACAAAAAAAGCACAAGAAAAACAAATTATTTCATAGTTTAAAATTCCACTTTGAAGTGCATTTTAGTGATTATCAGATAAATCCCTAAGAACAGAATTGGAATGGCACTATATATGTGCTTGAAGCAGTCCTCCCTTTAATGGATCTTTTGGAACTTGCTTAAGTTGCCATGAGAAGACCATTTTTATCATGCTGTATTGTAAATATTTTAGTACTAAAGTTGGCTTTTAATAAAATTAACTACAAGTTCAAAATGTTTAATGGACTCCATGGCAGTAAAATTAAGAAGAATGTCATTTTGTCTCTTTAATGTGCCCTCAAAAAATTCTTGCAATGAATTAGATCGTTGATTGTTATTTTTCAGCTCAGGACTTGGCAGGTGTGTAACACAACTCCTGATAGCAGGACAGCAGATTACATTCTCCTATAAAACCATTTCTGAGGGACTTGGCACAAAAAGTATTATTGCATGTCTGCAGGTGTTTAGTAATTGGATTAATGCAGAGCAGAAGGAATGTCTGATGCCCCAGCACTGAGAAGCGCTGAGGAAAGACACATTCATTTCTGAGAGTAACCTGGAATGTATGATGACAGCCTGTTCACACACATAGAGCCAGATCTAAGCCTGTGAGTTTAAAATTAACTGCTGTGAGCAATCACCTTCCAGAGAAAAGTTTATCCAAACCTAAATACAATAACAAGAGCTCTGTAAGTAAGGGGGCAGGGAGCTTTGGGCTATGTTTTGATCCTATTCCAAAAGCAACTTGCATAACCTTAGCAAAAGTCTTTATATCATGCATATCAGGGATCCCTAAAATCCTAGGTGTCTAATAAAAATGTCCATGATAAACATAATAGCCTCTTGAAATCCTGTAAAGGTATAGAGAATATAATATGATCTCAGATCAAGGGATTTCAAGGTAAATTGATGTTCTTTTAAGTATCTTGGCCATGAATGTGAACGACTTTTGGAACAACCAGGGACCAAAAGCATACATCTTATAATCAGATGAAAATATTAAACTAGGATGACCATTTGACCATATTTATAGTAAATGACCATATTTATAGTAAACACTATAAATGAATTTTTAAATTGATCGAGGTTCAGCAAAACACTTTAATATAGTTTTGGTTTCACTAAATTCACAGGTACAACTTAAGGTTGTTCCCAAGAATTCATTTTAACATGGGAAATTCATTTTTACACAGGTATGGTTTTAGAGAGTATTTCTTGAACATACAGCTTATGACTAACTTTAACGGCTGAGGAATTTACAGAATCACACAGAATCACAGCGTGGTTGAGGTTGGAAGGGACCTCTAGACATCATCTAGTCCAACCCTCTCTGCTCCAGCAGGGACACCCAGAGCAGGTGGCACAGGGTGGCATCCAGGCAGGTTTTGAAGACCTCCAGAGAAGGAGACTCCACAACCTCCCTGGGCAGCCTGTTCCAGGGCTCTATATAAAGACAGTTTGTTGTCTCATCTTATGCTGGGAAGTCAGAATCCTTGAGAAGTAACTCTCTGCTGTTGGGGCTCCTAATAGGACAGAAATGATGCAAGTCCAGTGAGGGCACTCTAGTCAGTGTCATCTTTTATAATCTCTCAAAATATATATATTTTTTCCAGGTCCATACTGTGTTCTATTCATGTGAGGATAGACAGATCCCAAAGTGACAGACCAGCATGTTTTTTGGCTATCTGCCTCCATAAGAAGTAGTGCTAACTAGACGCAACTTGGAGAGACCGCAGCCCTATAACAAGACTATTTCCTTATTACAAAAATGACCACAATCTGGATGATGTTCGTGCCTTACAGTTTCTGGGATTTCCCCAGTGCCTCTTCCAGACCATGCCTCATGTGAAGATCTAAGTCCTTCTGGCTTTTGCTCCCTCTCTCTGGCCTTCATGACAGAATATGAGGAGACAGTATGACTCCATATCATCATTTGTTGATTGTTTAGAAACAGAGTTTCCTGAAAGGAACAATGGGTTGATTTCAAGATGTAGTAAATTTTTGCATAAAATGAACTTACAAGCAAATAAGGATCCTAAGGGAACAGAATATCTTCTTAAAATTAAAATAGATACAGATTTTTATTTTTTTTAGATCATATTGCTTATGGAGTAAATGAATATTCCTTGGGGAATTTAATCAAAATATCCTTGCCTTTTGGGAATAATACTGAAATATTTACCTGATTTTTAATAGATTAATCCTGTGCAGTGTATGACATTTTGCTAGGGATCAGGAATTTAACTCTCTAAATAACCATGGGGCTGGTGGCAGCCCCATAGAGGTCATTGAGGACTGTGCACTGACTTCCAAATGCAGCAGTTACAAATCATTCCTGCTGCAGTTAAAGCTGCCAAACAACTTCCATTTAAACCTCGTCTTTTACATTTGCATAACTTCTCCCAGCTTGATCTCTGTCAGAAGGCTTGTTGCTGAGGACATGGCCAATACAGAACTGATTGCAAATGTAATACAGCTCATATATCGCGCAAATAAATGCACATAAAAAACATGCATACAAAACCAGAAAGTTATTCAGGATGAAAAGTGAAGATGCTGAAAAGGAGTGCCACATCACCATTATGTGCATCAAAGTAACTCTGCCCTATTTTAGGTCCTTTCTGTGGACACATGTGGAAGACCTAGCTTGCCTCAGTTTCATTTGATATGAGGAATGCTCAGCTTGAATTTTCCAGCTTTCAGATGTTTGAGTCTGGAGCTTTAACACAGCTTGCTCATCAGCTTTTATGCATTTAATTGCATATTTTTTCAGACGAGGAAGACTGTCAAAAAATATGTGGTGAATCCACAAGTTTGGAGTGTAGTGTTCTTGCACAGAACGCAATTAAACATAAATTAAACATATTAAAATTGCTAAAGTTAAATGAAGATGCTCACCATACAGGCTGGATGCAGGCTGTTCCAACAAGGAAAATGAACCAACATGAAAAGTAAATATTATTTGATTGTCTCTTGGAATAATAAAAGGAAACATATCAACATCTAACACCCTGTCCATGAAGTTTTTCTCTTCCCTCCTCCTTTTCCCCCTACACCCCTTTCCAAAAAAAAAAAAAAGAACAAAAAAAAAGAAAAAGAATTATCACATTTTTCAGAAAATGATCCATCTTTGGAAGCTTTTCTGGATTTTTTCCTTGAAAATTGATCAGTCACTGAAAAAACTTCAAACAATTTCCAGACAAAAACTCTGAGGCACAGTTCCCTAGAGAGAAAACAAAGGCTATGCACTAGCAAAGCATCCCAGCAGCGGGAATAGAAAGGACTTAAGCAGTAAGTTTGCATATTTTCCCTGTTTGTACCCTTCCATATGTATTTACTTAAGGATTACTGATGAATACAGGAGAATGAGTTAGCTGGACTTGTTCTGACTCAGTACACAACGCTTACGTCCTTATGTAAATCTAAAAGTTAGAGAGTCATGATTAAAGGTGCTTCTTCAATTCCCTTTACTATCAATGGAAAGAGACAGGTTGATTTGTCTGAGTTGCCTTGTAGATGGACTTGTCTTTGTCCACCAACAAGAAGGGGGCCTTGCATAAATCTAAGTCTGACTTAGACTGCACTGTTAGACTGTTAACTGATAGTAATCCTCTTCTAGTCCATAATATCAGGAGGGGTTCATTTTGCATTGGTAGAATGAAACAATATTTTCCCCTCTGAATGAAAGGAAAATATTGTCTAGAAAATTTATGCTCCTGAAACAATTTTAACACAGTGATACTAGGCAAGGTTTGTATCTCTGCACATAGCTATGTAAGACAAGTCCTGATCAAGATCAGATCCTGATACTTTCACTCAGTGTGTTTAGAATTTTGTCTGTCTGTAGCATCACTGATTTTGGTGACTATCCTGTGAGAGAAGATTGTGCTTCAATGCAGCAAAGTTGATTCTCTGATCCTACATGTGCAATTTACAGAAAAGAATTTCAGACAATATTACTCATAAAAATAATCATTCAGCACCTTCACTGTGAGTTTATTAGTTCTATTTTCACAAAATATTAGCACTAAAGTAGAATATCCTAACTGGAAGATACACAGCAGACAGTCTGAGTCATTGCCCAATTCTGTGCCTAGGTTGTTTTTTCACATTGTCCTCAGACAGGATGAGTGGAAATTATGAGATTTTTAAAAGCAATTTACTGCAGAAGTAGCTGCAAAAATGCAGCCCTCACTCCAAGAATATATGTCAAGTTTCCTTTCCTTAATTGTATGCATACTTTTTAAAAAGAAATATTGGGGAGATGGATTACCTGCTTTTGTTATACAGTTGCTATATATATTTTAAAGGAATATTAACTGTACTTAGGAAGAGATCTTCATATTATTTTTAAAGAAGATTCAAATTCCTGCCATGCCATTGTTTCTTGTAGATTTTTTTTATATTTTTAAAAATGCAGAAACATACCAGTTAGAAATAGAGATATGTTCATACTTGTAACCTTACAGGTTCAGAAAGACTTTAAAGTTGAAACTGGTAGGATCTGATTACACTTCATCACAGAGGATAAGTGTATGCCTGTAAGCTATAACCTTTGGTCAGTCTTCTCTGTCTCTTCCTATTGGCTAAGACATATAGTTGTGCTGTGCATCTGTCACGCAGTCACACTGAATAAAATTCTTGCTTTTTTTTTGTGTGTGTTATTTTGTTTTATTGACTACTTATATTTTCAACAAAGATGGGAACAATCCAAATGGAGCATGTGTTTAGACACAGAAGACAAATCAAACTTACTTTATTTTATCCATTATGCTAATGCAAGGGATGTAATATCTGGAGAAAGAATGTAGAACAGGTGTTATTTACAGTGCAATAGAAAGTAAATATACAGTTATTATTGGCACTGCATTTGTTCAGCAATGGTACACAACTCTGGAGCTACTTTTATATCAGTAAGTAAAATGTGCCAGGGAACTCCTTTGGCTCTGTGGCCTGTTGACATGAAAAAACTTGTGGTCAACCAGCTAAACTGTCTTACTCGCTAAATGTGTAACTGTCTCTAAATAGCCTGTCAGTTTCTGGATTAGCTAGGATGTGATAACAATGTCCAGGAATTATCTACAAGAATATTACTTTAGACCAAAAACTTTACCAGAAAGTGTGTTAATAATTTAACATTATAGTCTGACACTGTTTAATGTGCTAATACGGAGGTAGTTAAAGGTGCCACATGCAGTACAGAGCAAAAAGCCCATGTTTGCCACTCTTACCTTGAGGTAGGCAGCAATACGAATAAGCAACTAAATCTAAGCCTGGGTTCTATGGTGATGTAGATCATTTTACTTCCTAATGCAGAATGAGCAGACAACATTTCTGAAAAAAAAAAATGGAAAGAGATGTATGCTATTTCTGCTACTCTGAAAAGTCTGCAAGGGGGCAATTATTTTCTTTCATTCAAAAATACTCCTTTTATCAACTGAAGAGCAATGTGTGAATAATATATTACATTTCTGTCATGAAAATTCAGTTTCTCAATTCAAAACAATATGAAACATTCTCTTCTCTCCAAAATATGAGAGCTTGTAATTTCAACCTGAATGAATAGTCCTCTTTCCCACTCAAATACATTTCTTGGAAAACTCCTGCAAACCTGATACATGAACTTTCCTCTTTATGGGAGGTCTTCTGTACCAGTCTATACCTGTACCCTGTATAATAATGAATACTGAAAATAGATAGTTTTTCATATTGGGAATCATGAAAATATGCAGATGTGTCTTGTATGCCTTCATTGTGGAGTTCATTAGGATATTATATCTATCTTCTGCTTTTATCATCACTGTACTAAATTCTGATGGTGGTGCTAAGTGCAGGCCAGCTAGTTTCACAGTGAAGGACCTAAAATTCAGATTCCTATTTTATATGACTCGGGCAAACTGCCTCTGGATCCTCTCCTTATTTTATGATGAGAGTAAATCCCTTGAATATATCTGTCTTGGGCACAAACAAATTATTTTTAGAAGACAGTAGAAAACAGACAAGTTCTTCATTTTTTTTGTGAAAGACATAATTAAATGAGCTGGCTTCAAGACCAAGAGCCTTCAGCCTCTACCTTTGAACCAGAGCACCCTAGGAAGACTCAGTAACTTGACTATGATTTTCTTTCATTTTTAGCTAAGACTAACCCAGTCACAGAGAGATTGGTGCTGATTATCTAAATTACCTGCCTACAATGAAGACAATTATTCAGATTTGATTCCAGGAATCAATTTTTTGCCTTTGGGCTGAGAATAATTTAGCTGCTCATCCTTTGACATACCTACAGTAAAACAGAGGTATTTATCACTGAAATTACTGGCTCCTATTCTCCCTTGCTAGGAGAGAGATTTCTGATCAATAATGAGCAAAAAGGTGGGGTTAAAACTTGCTTGCTTTCTTAGATGTGTGATGTGCCATCCTAGGCAAAAGCAACTTACTGCTAAAAGTACAGCTTTACTGTCAAACAGCACATAAAAAAGCAAGACATGGCTGGTGTCGAAAGAGGCTTCTCCACACTTCTGCAAAATGCAGCCTGCAGCCCAAGATGAAGCCACTATAAAACCTCAGAGCAGGCAAGATACACAAGACTGTATAGCCAATGATAACAGGAAAGTTTAGCACTAGATCAACACAAGAATAATTAGCTGTTTCAAGTGGAGACATTATTCTTCATTTCCTGCCCTCGGCTTGTTGCTCTGAACTGTTAAACAATAGATGTGTTTCATGCAGGAAGGATAGTATTTCAGAGACTGGTGAAATGGCTGTCCTGTGGGACTGCATCCAAAGGCAGATAGATTCACTGAGAGTGTCACTGGGCTGCTCCAGGTGGGCCAGAACAACCGGAAAAACACACAAATGGTGGAGAAAGGTGGCCAACTTGGCAACCAAAAAGACATTAGCATTATTTTAGCGGTTCTTGTAATCACTTGGCTTCACATAGACTTCATAACTGCTGGTCTAAAATATGGTCAAGGAATCCCCTTCCTGTGAGCTGCAAATTACTAATACAAAGACAGATTTTCCTTTTATTCCTACTAACATCTATGGGCAATTCTTGTATTTATTTATGTACATTCCCCTCGCTCTGCCAATCTCCTTCATCCATCTCCCACCTTTCAGTCATTTTCTTTCAAGCATATTTTTTTATTTAATTGTTGTCTTTTCCACCTTTTACCAAGTTTCATACACTGAGCTCTTTCCATGCACCCATCCCAGTCCCAATAAGTCTTGGCAAGGATTATCAGCCTTTGGAGGAAGGCAGGTAGCCTTTAATCTAATTCAAATTCCTAGGGTGACAAGTAATCAGGAGCTGCTAGATACAGGGCAAAGCTTCTCCCTTCCTTCTGATGATAGCTTGTTCTGAAAGTTTTGGCAGAATCTGCACTCAGTATTTGATAATATGTCTAATATAAATGCAGTAATTTTTGGTCTTCCTCCAATTTCACATCCTCTCTGCAAAACTAGCATTACCTGGCATCAGTCTGTGAGCTAGGAAAAACAGTTGGGAAATGTAAAGATGAAAAGTTTATATAATGATACCAATCTTTAGATCCTTTGTATAGTATATGTGTGGATTATACTTATACACATGTGTATCTAATCCTTTTGGCTTAACACAGTAAACATTTGATTATTCCAGCTGTGCCAAGCTTTCTGCCTTTTTTAAGTATAGGAAAAATCAGGTTAGAGGCTCCAAACTTTGTAAGTTATTATAAGTTCTCTGAATGTATACATGGTATCACTGAGACAATTTTTTTTCTATCTGCATATGCAAACAATATGACACGTAAGAAAGATTATACAAAATTGGAAGATGTGATTTGGAGAATTACTTCCTTTGCTCCATATATTCTATATCTTTATTTGTTCTTTAATATCTCATTAAAACACACACATACATATATATATATATAAAGAAACAAACAGGTAGACTGTACATTAGAACCTGGAAATATACTAAGCCACAGTCTAGCATTTGGCAAAACTGTCAGATAAGATTGAACAGAAAAACTGCAAGGTGATGATGCGCTAATTTTGGAGACAAGATGTACTACTAGCAGCACTCTGAGATAGAAAGATAATTTTTTGCTACAAGTTTCCTGTGCTTTGATGAGTCATTTCTGAGTCCTGTGCCTCAGTATCCTTTTTCTAAATAATAAAACAAAGGTTTTTTTTCTTCACTATATTTTATGTGGCTTCACTTTATAATATAAAGTTCAAAGCAGAAAATGAGCATAATGACATCTTATTCCTAACACAATACTGAACTCTGTTCTCTGATAAATAATAACATATTTATGCATTTGGACGGTATGTATGAAGCTTTTTTTCTGCAGAGGTGCTTCTGCTTTTTGTTACACATAACTAAGTCATTTGTGCCAAACATTTTGCGTTGTCCTCTTCAAAAAATATACAAATGGCAAAATGGAAGGGTTGCATGACTGGTGTGAACTGGCAGAGATAGGACAGCAAGACTTGGAAGAAGCTGTAGAAGATATATAAATGGCTGGGGAATGTGTGTAAAGACTTTCTCTGCAATTTCTAATCTTTAAGTGACATTAAACTGTCTGCATTAGATCTTCTTCAGCTGTATCATTCTACACAACAGATGTCTATTCCGTGAATCCTTCAAGTGAAGACATTTCGTGATTCACAGAAAATTTATGATGAAAAGATGGTATAAAGATGAGAAACCACCCGCCATTATGAGCCATGATGAACATGTGTGCAAAGTTATTGCGAAAGATGCTCTGCCTTCCACTCTAAGGGAAAGGGAAAAAATGTTCCCTTTGGTTGAAGAAAATGTATAAATTAAGTAAAGATGGTCCTCTCCTACTGTTTGAGTCTTTCATATCAGTTTACAAGCAGTAAAATCATAATAGCTCAGCAACGAGTACAACATTACTTCTATTCATCTGTCAATTTCAAGAAATAGGAGTATATAATTTGTTGGGTAATCCTTTGAATTCCCATCTGAATATTAAAAAAGAAATGTGGTATTACTTGATGTACCTGTCTGTGACTTGTCAGACTGTAAACAGCTCTCAGTGTCTAGCTCTATTTGGCTATCTGTAACTATGAGGCAGATATTGGATTAAAAAAGAGTTTCTTTAAGATGCTTCTTTTTATCTGACAAAGGCTATGGTTCCTTCCCCTCCTGAGGATGTATAGAAATGGAGGAATTTTCATGGTGAGAGGAGAGGAGAAGAAAAGAATGTCATTTGAATTAAGTAACTCTCAATTGAAGAATTCTGGCTATTTATAGTTACTTTGCAGAATAAGAAAAAAATGCTCTGGATTAGGAAATAGAGATAGAAAACAACTCTGAAAATATTATCTTTTTTATCTATGAAATCTTACAGTAAGTATTCACAACAGGTTTGTATGGAAGCAGAGAGGGTCAGCTGACCTTAAATGGATGGAGAATCCAGTAGCAGCTTCCAGCACAGCAGAGACCAGTTGCTGCATCGTGGGGTAGCGACCAATGTCCCTGACTGGACTGAGATGGGGCTAGTCTGGTGGAGGTTTTGAGGAGGACAGGCACAAGGAGGACTAGAGCTGCCCTCAGGGCCTGGATGCTGTGTTTGTAATTTTTGAGTTAGCTTTGGTTTTTAATTTGCTTTTAGTTTGCTCTCATTTCAGTTGAAATGGCTTCTTGCTCTGAAACATTTTATTAATCCTTCTGTGAAGTGCTGGAGTAACCTCCAAGGTGTACATGAGCAGTTTCCACTTCATTGATGGACAATTTATCTAATGTAATGAACTCAGATGCAAATACTGAAGCCGTCTCACTGCCAAATACTAAATAAATGTAGGCCACCAACCAACACTGCAGTTTTGGCTCAACCAAGAGCAATGTCCTTCAAAACTCTGAACCTAGAGGCAGAGACAGCTTCCAACGGGCAGTTCAAGTTAGGGACACCTTCTTGTACAAGACATGCACCTATCACTGCAGGGATGCAAGACACTATATTGTTTGGCCTTAGGTGTTACTAAAGTTATAGTATGAGAGCTTTGCCATAATCTTCTCTTGACAGAAATGTTATAGGCTTGTTCCTTGGTTCTTCTCATTGACCCCATTAATTGAGTAGCTTAAAGGTTTGTCAGATACTGGGTCTTATCCCAGTATGACCCTGGAAAAGTTAGTGGGAATTTTATAAATTTATATTATATATTCTCTGAAATAAAAGGGATAAGATTTATTTCACAGAATCACACAGAATCACAGAATGTTCAAAGTTGGAAGGGAGATCTAGAGATCATCTAGTCCAACCTTCCTGCTCAAGCAAGGACACCCAAAGTACATGGCACGTGGTGGCATCCAAGTGGGTTTTGAAGACCTCCAGAGAAGGAGACTCCACAACCTCCCTGGGCAACCTGTTCCACTGCTCTGTCACCCTCACAGGAAAGAAGTTCCCCCTCACCTGGAGATGGAACTTCTTGTGTTTCAACT
>JAUBOD010001115.1:945130-972889 GCA_032353885.1 Nothura maculosa | reverse complement strand
GAGCCATGTGCTCTAGGTGACCTGCGTGTGCAGGGGGGTTGGACTAGATGACCTCTGAGGTCCCTTCCAACCTTAAGCATTCTATGAATCTATGATTCTATGGCCCTTGATATTTAAGACACTCAAAAATTAGAAGCTATACACATAGACTTATACAGTGTGAAGCATATGCAACAAATTCATACTTGAATAACGTCTTGATATGTCTGACTTAGATTCATTTGCACAAAATCATACCAAAGTGAATGGAACTCACTTGGAAGGACAACTACATAATATGCATAACCTGGTTGCATAATTTGCTGTATGGATTCCAGTGTGCAAAGTACCTTGAAACTTGAAAGTACCCTTATTTCCAATATGTGTGTGGGGGGAGGGAAAAAGAAAAGATTACTCTCTATCAAATAGTCCCACTCCTGAATACAAAGATGGACCAAATCCGTGCTCTGCAAAACTCTGGAGCACATATAAGAAGGCAAAATGAAATGCACAAACTAGCCAGGAAGCATTAAACGCTGAAAAGGCTGTAGGGACAGCAGGGAAGCATAGAACCTACACATTGCTCCTTGATGCTACTGCAGAAAAGACAAATCTTATCTGGGAGGGTGATAACAAGAATGTTGCCTGTGAGACAAGGGAAATAATTATTCCTTTCTATTCAGCACTAGGAAACCTCAGATGGAGTGCTCTGCCCAGTTTCAGCACCACACTTGAAGTAAAATGTTGACATATTAGAGACAGTCCAAAGCTGAGTGTAAAAAAAAGGGATTAAGAAAACATGACCTTTGAGGAAATACTAAAAGAGCTGGCTTTTAAAAAGAGAAGATTGGAGTTGAGTGGATTGAGACATGAACTGGTGACATGATAAGACATGTAAAAGACCTATGAAGAGAATGATTATGAACTATTTTCCATGCCTTTCATGAGTAGAATAAGAAAAAAATGACAATCTGGAAAAGGGAAAATTCTAATTGAATATCAGTAAAAAATTCAAGCTAAAAGAATAATTGAGTCTATTAGCTAAACGTTTAATTGAAAAAGTTGTTAAAAGACTGTAAAGCTTGCTAGTTACCCTTGGTAAGAGACAATAGAGATTATTTCTGGTTCCCTTCTAGCAATAACTTTCAGTGATCCCTAGATTTGTCCCTTTGAAAATAGACATCTTGTAGTACAGGTATGAATTCTAGTATGTTAGTTGGAGATAAAGACTGGACCACAACATTAATCTAAGGACCCAATTCTTTCAAACTATCTTGTAATGGCTACATCTACATTAGTGCTTTAGTTGAATACGTGAGTTCTTCTTAGGTCTAAATTTGTCTTTAAGTGTTATGATACATTCCTAAATGTAGCTCAGGGGCACTTGAAGCTATTTTCTTCCTACTGGAAGTGAGGAAGTGAGGTTGAAGTCATTCACTAAAGGATTATTGAGAACATTATTTGGACAGCGATAGGACTAGAGGAAATGGCTGCAAGCTGAGGCACCAAAAGTTCCACAGGAACATAAGGAAGGTTTTCTTGAGAGTGAGGGTGACAGAGCACTGGAGCAGGCTGCCCAGAGAGGTTGTGGGGTCTCCTTCTTTGGAGATCTTTAAAACCCGCTTGGATGCAGCCCTGAGCCATGTGCTCTAGGTGACCCTGTGTGTGCAGGGGGATTGGACTAGATGACCTCTAAGGTCCCTTCCAACCTTACCCATTCTCTGATTCTATGAACACTTCATAGAATCATAGAATTTACTGCTAATGTGTGTGTATATTCCTCTAGCAGTTGGCTTTTCATGCTTATGCATGAAAACTAGGATTTGTTGCTGATACTAACTGCAGATAAAGCATTCCAATATGACCCTATAGTCATAACAGGTAGCAGAGAAATAGACGCCTTTTCTTCTGCCTTTACACTATACCAGTCAGTATTGTGGATACACATGGTGTCTGTAATTTAATATGAAGTAGTACAGATGTGAGCTCAGTGCATTAACTCATGTAAGTAATTACCAATATGTACAGAAGAAGGATTATAGAAGATGTCCCTCTGAGTTGCCTATGCTGATTTTATTTGTCTATAAATCTTCTGTCAATGCAATTCAAAAAGATGTTTATATTTATTTCCTTTATAAATGACTATGTGAGGAGTCACTGACTTTCCAGAATTTATCATTTTTAGTAGAAAAAAATAGTAAATGGGGGATATTTGGAAATTCCTTTAATATCTGTTTCTAATCTATTTAACCAGTAACAAACTGCCAGCAATTGCATGAATTTTAGATATTTTTAAGCAATATTTTTTTCTCTTTGATGGACTAACTCCAGTTCTGAAAAGCTGTTGCAAGAAATAAAATTGCTTTATTCTGTTCCTGTCATATCTGTATTTGGGTGAAGCAACAAATTATTCTATGCACATATACACTGGACTGTTTTATAGTGGCAGTCTTGCAGGAAAATAAAAACATACAGAATAGAATTTGGTGGAAGTGGTGATTCCTTCAGCATCTGAAGAACTTGTCCTTGGCGCTGACCACTAAATCTTTGAAATAAGGAAGAACAGTATATGGAATATGTTTGGTTATTTTTTGCAATTATTTGTGTATTTATTGTAAATTTTAAAAATAAATTAGACATTATTCAGTAGTAAAACAAGTACTATGATCTCACATTCTCTTTTATAATTTCAAGACTCCCTTCTAATTATAATTCTTTGAAAGCAGCACTGATAACCAGGTGCAGTATCTTGGCTTTTTCTTATAATAACATCTCTCAGTCACTTAACTAAATGCCTAATTTAGGAATAACCTATTGCTGTAGTACTTTTTGTAGTCAGTAAAGAAAGATGAGTGCTTACAAAGAGCAGGTCATATCTTCAGATGGGTTGAACGACCTTCCAGAGGTGCCTATGCTTCTCCACTAATTATGTACAGTTAGCTACTAACTCAGGAGGTTCAATCAAATGCTGAAGTCTACACCATGCAGTGGATGACCAGATACACATACACTAGTTCCTTCACAGGTTTCTGATATATCCTGGTTCTACTGTGCTTCAATTCATTGTACTCTAAAAGACAGAACGTTTCAAGTGCTAAAAACCTAATTGATATCAAGATAAAGAGAAGAATATCCAACTCAGCATTTGGGTGACAAATACCTTACTCAGATCATTATCATGAGTCTTACACAACTCTGTATTTGCTTTATGAAAGCTGCTCTCCAGATGGGAGGAGTAGCAGGAAGTGGCTGTCATCTCACTGATATCAAGAGCAAATGAGGAAGGAAATCTTTTCTCTGTTACAACTTGGAGAGCAACAGAGAGTCTCTTAAAGAGATTCTCTGACCAAAGAGCAATTCTGAAAGAGAGCAGAAGGAATGTATGCCTGCTGAGTGCAGATGGGAGATACCAATGGTGAAGGGCAGGGGAGTCACGGAGCGGATATGCAGGACTGGCTAGGGGAATCCTGCATGGAATACACTAATATTCTTCCACCCAAATTCTTTTGCTTCCTGGGCACAGTCATCATGGCAGCAGCAGACATGCTGTTAGCACACTGGCTAACTGTAAAAACAGCGTTCTTGAATGAGACTTAGTAGCACATCTGTTCTTGTAAACAGCTCTTCCAGAGCCTATTCTTTAGCTTTAAGCTGAGTAGCAAGGTCTAATTATGTCCATAATATTAAACTTGTTTCTTCTCCAAAGCACATTTGCACAATCCAAACTATCAATTGTCACCCTTGGATTGGTTGCTGCATTGTTCTAAAAGTTGTTTAGGAGAGTGCTGGTTGGTTGCAGTGGAAAGGGTGCAACCAGTGTAAGAGTTTTAACAGTTCAGCTGACTAAGTTACAGGCCTCAGCAATATTCCTGGTTTAATCTCCTAGTATGAAAGAAGTCAGCATGTCCTGAGGCAATTAAGACAGCAAGTCTGTCTCCTCAAAAGTGTTTGAATTCAGAGCACAGTGTTCAGCATGCCTGAAAGAAAAGTTTGCTGATTTCTCCATCACATCTCATCCTGAAGAGCAGAATGGACATCCCTCCAGTGTAAAACACAGAGCCTGGATACCTGTGACTAAGAGCATTCCTCTTTATCTGCAGCTGTAGAAGCTGTCATAAGCTCACTGTACTTGATGTCTGCCTGTGAATGGAGTTCTCCAAGAAGTTCTCTAGCTCAGAAAGCTGTTGAGAGGGTACATATGTAACCATCTATGACAGTCAGATGAAGTTTTTAGTTACAACCAAGAGAGCTTTATATATAGATTCACACAGATATCTCTTAATTAGAGACCCACTGATGATTTGAGCGGAGCTTGTGTGTTTAGGAAGACTTAAGGAAATTTGTAACTTCTTTATTTGTTTTTGTCTTTTAAGCAATAACACTTACCTTTTCCTTAGTTGGCCTCTTTTGCTTGAAATTAAGATATTAGCCAAGATCCTTTTAAAAGATGTATTAAGTGATTTCCCTTCATTTGATGTGCATTTTAAAGGTTGAAAGGAATTCTGATATAAATATCCTAAATAAAATATTGTTTGGTTTCTGATGACATTCAACCCTAAAAAGGAATTCTAGAGAGGTAGCAGACATGACATTGAAAAATATTGATGATACTGATCCTCTGGTTATTCTAAAAAGCTTTCCGGTGTTTAACTTTCCCATCTTTCTGCACAGAAAATCATAACATATTTCAGGGCTTGTAAAACTCCTGGAACTCAAGAGGCAGCTAGTGCCACTGATTTGATGATGTGTGAGACTCAAAACCTGACATTTTTCTAGCATAGCAAGATGGATAATTTAGGCTTTTTGTCCTTAATTTCCACATTCTTATAAACACAAAAATGATTTGTTTAAATAGCATTGTTACAAAATACATCACAAGCTTTTTGAAAGTGTATTTTTTTAGAGTAGTCATGTAAGGCAATTGTTTTTTTCAGAAATACTTGAATGAAGTCTGAATTTGCTGAATCAAGAAGTATACTGATGGTGGGTTACAATCATTGTTGAAATGTCTGAGAAGAATGTCACAGGTCAGGAAAGCTATCACAGCAACTTGCCCATCTGTCACTTTCTAGTCTGGACTACCGAAGAGGTGAGTTTTCCACTCACACCATCCACTCACCAGCAGTTCACTGAAATCAGAAAAATAGTGAGTGATAATCACGATTTAGGAATGAGGACCTTTCAAAGAGTAATGGTATCAAATGAAAGTCCAGAGTTTTTGGTATTCATTTAAATGTTGGATTTTTTTTTCCCTATTCATTCCTCCAGCAAATGTTGCAAGATATCTCTTCTTATTATTTTGACTTACCAAAAAACTGAACTAAACTGTTGTGGATAGTATTTCCAGTTTTGCTATATTGTTTCTTCTGTTTTGAGCTCCAAGACAATATCTTTTAAGAGAAATCTGT
This sequence comes from Nothura maculosa, assembly GCA_032353885.1. NCBI lineage: Eukaryota > Metazoa > Chordata > Aves > Tinamiformes > Tinamidae > Nothura > Nothura maculosa. The sequence continues at coordinate 967,502 of JAUBOD010001115.1, read as the reverse complement.
TGATCTTTTTCATATTTTAAGTTGAAATCTAAGGAAAAAACCTTATGGTTACTTCAGTAAAGCAGAACACCTGCACTTTTCTAGATAAAGAAATATGAAATTGCTGTATTTTATTTTTCTTGCAATTGTAATTGGGGGATGTAATGTATGAGTTATGATTAGAATATATGAGTATATAAATTTGTATATAAACCATTAAAATAGACACTAACATAGATTTACCAAAAAAAGGACAAATTTAGAAAGAAACAAAATACAATTCCTTCTAAAATTCTTGCATGGTTTTTGTCTGCTGAGGTGAGAAGAAACAGAATAAAAATACAGGAAAAAAAGGAAGATAAGTTTTAAAAACTGAATAACATTTCAAATTATTAAAAGAGATTGAGGAAATGCCAATAATCCATCTCTAAAACATGACATGAATACTTTGCACATTGTCACACAACACAGAATGCAGAACATGGAGATGACTTTTATGATGCTGAAGATTTATTATCCTGGCCATGACTACAAGAAAGCTCCCAGCGCTCAATGAGCAGGACTTCTGCCACAGTGATCTACCTTAAGATTTCTTATAGTCCTTCAGGAGAAATGTCTGCAACTGCTCCCTCTGACTCCTCAGCAGTTAAATGATCCTTCCTATCTCAAAGGCAGAAGGCTTTATGGGGTCCTCTGATTTTTCTTCTTTTGATGTCTCAAAACTGAATAGATTGGCAGCAATGTTGATGACATTCAGCCTTATACGTCACTATCACCAGTATCATTACCAGGACATTGTCTTCAGTCAAGCTGCCCAATTGAAAATACCACTATTACCATTGCTAAATTATTCTAATGACCTGGAGAGTTTGTTACATCTTGAGAAGGTATTATAGTCAGGCTGAATGTGAAAATTGCATTTTTGTAACCTTGTTGAAGGTTTCCTCTGAAACTGAGGGAGACAAAATTTCCAGATGGTACAACATACAGCTGCACCTTACTGAGTTCAGAGATAACATGATTACCTCAGATTTATATTACAAATCCCCTAGTGGCCATCAGTCAGAGACATGTCTTAAGTTTTGATTTTGTATTTTAATCACCTTAAAGTTTCTTAGAAATTTAAGCCACACTCCATGAACACTCCTTAATTAGCCTCAGGGGTCTAGGGTAAAGTTGCTGTCATAACCCAGAAGGAAGGCTTCAGAAACATCCCAAAGTTGTCCTCTTCAAAACAGTCTTTTATCATAAAGGACATTACCATGGGAACACTCTTTTTTTCTTTATTCCCAAACTGTACACTGTCCTCACTTGCCTGACTGTGATCTCAAGCAGAGTTTTACTGTTACAGAATAAGAAGTGTCATGGGCTTTGTAGACTTGTGGAAGGCCCTTTCTACGGAAGATGTGTGACTTGCAAACTTTGCATCAATGAATGGAAGTTAAAACTCTAAAATAAATAGACAAACAGACTTTTACTCCCAAAAATATTAGATAAGACCATTATTTAATGGACTGATTCTTAGTAGCTGTAACACTGAGATAGTGTTATACATAGATAAAGTAATTTCTAAACTTGTCTATTATAAATGGTTACCAAAATTCATACCAATAGATATCATAATAATACCTAAATACTATTAAAGGGTAAAAATTTCATTACACCAATGAGGAAATGGTTCAATGTCTATCTCAAAATAGGAAAAATAGCATGACAGCCATTCCGACAGCTGGCAAACAAAAATTTGAACAGGAATCATCAGCATTATAATCCTGCTGTTGAAGCTCAAAGAAGTAAGTGAAGTTTCTCTCCTTTTTGAGGCAAAGAAAAGTGTGTTTCCTTGTCAGGCACAGAGAAGGATCTTTGAAGCTCACTCATCCCATTATGCTGAGAAAAACACAGGAGGTGAAATGCAGAAAATGCTTTGCATTTAATTTCCTTAGAAGTCATTTAATGCCATTGATTACGTACACTTTTACACAGGTGAAGTATTTTACCTGGCTTTAAGGACACTGGTTGTCTTAGTCATAAGAAAGTGCTTTGGATTCTGTGCTGGCTGAGCCGTTATCCTGCTATTCGTTGCTCAGTGTTAGACTGCCACTGTCTCTTCCCTTCCCTTCCCTTCCCTTCCCTTCCCTTCCCTTCCCTTCCCTTCCCTTCCCTTCCCTTCCCTTCCCTTCCCTTCACCATGAGTAAAAGGATGTTAGAACTAATGCTTTTGCTAGCTTCTAGGATGAGAAATAACAATTCTGTAAAAAATGTAATTCAGCACTTTCCCTGGAGAGTGGATAAATCATCACTTGTTTTGATCTGCAGAGAGAAAGGAATGAATTTCCCCTAATTTGTATTTTACTTTAAAAAAAACAAAAAACAAAAAAAAAACCCACTTGGCTTTTTGACCAACATCACACTCCTAAATGTCTAACTGCTTAGTTTGCTAACTTATCTTTCATTTTGGATATTTACTGTGTTTTGAATCTGTTTTAACTATGTTTGCAGATTTAAATAACTGCCTGATGAGTCTATGTATTATCCTGTCATCCGAAGAGAAAAATACTTACCTTAAATAACAGAAATCTTTTATGGATGGAGAGCTGCACTTGGAATTAGAACTAAATCGGTTTTGAATTAAACGAGAACTGACTCTTCCCACAATTTCAAACCAAGTGATTGTTTTAAGGTTGTTGCATGCTCCTTCCTTCCTTCCTTCCTCCCTTCCTCCCTTCCTCCCTTCCTCCCTTCCTCCCTTCCTCCCTTCCTTCCTTCCTCCCTCCCTCCCTCCCTCCCTCCCTTCCTCCCTTCCTCCCTTCCTCCCTTCCTCCCTACCTTCCTCCCTTTTTTTTTCCTTTTTTCTTTTCTTGTTTTTTTTTTTTTTTTTCTATTTTGCCCCCCTACAAGTCTGGGTTTTGGCTACAAAATAAAAATACTAGAATATTACAGGAAAAGGCTGTTCCCAAGAATTACAGCCTCAGTACAAACTAAATTAGTTTTCTATTTCACATGATATTGAAAAACTTTGTGTTTGACTTTCATTTTTTTAAAAAAACTCCTTTAAGCATCAGAATAATTATTCATTCATAGTCTGTTTACAACAAGCACTTTCCCTTCACCCATAGACTGAATTCAGTATCCCTTTATCGGAAATTGTTTAATATCTAATTATAGTATTTTGGTAAAATCAAAGCTAATGCATGTAAATAGGGAAATAAAAAATTATTTTCTCCTTCAGTCAATATCAGTAAATAGTTAGGTGTTAATCCAACCACCAGAGGGCATCCATATGGCCATGTAATATGATTCTAATGAAGTTGCAATAGAAGAATTAATAACAATTATTAAATGAGGTCAACAGATGTCAAACAAAGCACGTTCACTACTTCCTGCCAAACTCTACATGTGTAGAAAATTAAAACAATGCTTCAGTATTAAACAATCTTAAAACAAATCACTTACTTAGGTTTTACGTAGGAGATAATCTCTTGATTGCCAAATCTTGAATTCCTTACACTTTTAACCACTACTAGTTCTAGAAAGCCTCTACTGATGCTTGCTTGAGTAAGCACTGACATAATATTGACCAGTTTCTCATTCAAATTAATGAGATAATTTCTTGTCTACAGCAAGAATACAAATGGCTTTTTAATTTTTGGCCCCAGACAATGCATAATGATGCTGGTAAAATGCTGACATAACTTATTTTTAATGCAGAGCGTGAGGAAAGTGTTTTTTTCCTCAAAATCACAGAGCTAAAAATAATAGCTTTTTAACTGTGTTCCATATATTGTAGATTTGACAGGCCCAGAAAGGAGTAAGAGGTCAATGGATTTATGTTCACAGTAGTTTTGAGGAAAGCAGCAACCTCAAAATCATAGAACCCTAATACTTTTGAAGAGTGATGATTTCTAAGAACTTTTAGGAGGGAGTGGTATTTCCGGACTGTCAGATTTTGCACTAATGTTGAAGAATATATCTCATCACAACCATGAGGTTTGTAAGAATGGCCTCTATGCCAAGGATGCATACAAGGTGAAATCCATCACCATATCCTGCTCTCAAACATATTAATATTTTGGAGTATTAATTTAAAATATATTTCTATAGCAAAATTCTGTGCTCCAAGAATAAGGCACAACTCATTAATATTCTATAGGTTTGGGACACAGTCATCATAGCTACCAGTTTTCTCTGGAAACTAGTCCCAGCATACATTGTTGGGACTATTTGTCCTTTTATGTCCAGTTCAGAAAATAGGTGGTGAACTGTAAAGCTAAAAGCAACACTCAAGCCCATTGCATGAATATTATCTATGACATGCTTATATTCTTTTTATTTTACAAGTGAAATCCTACTCTTTGAGATATTTATACATAGTTTTTGAGGAGTTAATCCTTCCAAATCAGAATTGGACTTTAAAGAAGAAGGTTTTATTCAAGACAATAGTGCATCAGAAGCAGAAAGGAGAGTTAGTAGGAGTTCTAGAGTGTCAAAGTCTTCAGTGGTTAAACAAAAGGTAAGAAACTTTGCAGAAGTGTGCAAAGAAAATTGCAATCATAGATAAAGTCTGAATAATTATCTTCAGCTCTGTGCATGAAAAATTGTATGTTATTGTATAAATTTTTACTAGCAGCCAAGTCTGGTGATATTTCTTATAACTAATTAGTTTAACTGATGTGGAATTACTATAACCCCAAGACTTCAATAATTGTTTAAAGATTTAAATTTCACAATCAGTTTCATAAGCCAGAGTAGTCAGCAGCCAGGTTTGTGGCTGAATTATGAAAGTTAACAGAACACTGTTTCGGAACTTACTTTAAAAAAATATTATATGGAAGTCATGGGACTGTCAGTGAAGACTTTTAAGCATGATGCAAAATTTTGCCTGGCACGATTTAACTTGTGAAGAAACCCGCAGGCTTTATAGGCAAGATACCTAAACTAAGACACAGATTTCTTCCTGTCTGAGTTTGTTGATGCAGACATTTTCCCAGTAAGATCTGAAATAAGAACTGATGCTTACTGTGATATACCAAGAAAAACAAATACATACTAGACAGGAAGCTTGAAGTAAACCCAAATTTTTACACAACAACACATGTGCTTGAGAGGTAGTGGCCCTGTGAACTTGAAAGCTTTTCCATAGACTGTAATTTGATAATATTTCAATGTCTTTCTTTAAAGGAAAATGGCTCTGTATATGCATATAGCAGACTCTTCTATCTCAGATAGCAATTCAAAGGAATAATTAACAAACAATAAACCCAGAAGTCATTTGTCTGTCTCCTGTTTGAGGGAGAAACACAGTGTCACATAATAACATCATCTTTTGTGCCAATAGACATGGTATTACAAATTAACTGAGTTTGTGTCACTAAATTGAGTTTAATCAGTAGTACTTCCAGCAGGTCAAGGGAGGTGATTCTGCCCCTCTACCCAGCTCTGGTGAGGTTGCACCTGGAATACTGTGTGCAGTTCTGGGCTCTCTGGTATAAGAGGGATGTGGAGCTCCTAGAGAGGGTTTAAGGGACTGGAGCATCTCTCGTATGAGGAGAGACGGAGTGAGGGCCTGTTTAGCTTGGAGAAGAGAAGGCTGAGAGGGGATATGATTAACATGTATAAGTTCATGAAAGGAGAATGCAGGGAAGAGGAGGATAAGCTCTTCTCTTTGGTGGCCAGAGATAGGACAAGGGGAAATGGGCATAAGCCGAGGCACAGGAAGTTCCATCTCCAAGTGAGGAGGAGCTTCTTTCCTGTGAGGGTGACAGAGCAGTAGAACTGGCTGCCCAGTGAGCTCTGTCTACAGTCAGTGGAGAGAACAAGAACAGTTAGCTCGGAGAGAACAAAAACAGTTAGCTCGAGCTAAATATCTGAGTTTTAAAGCAGCTTAAGTTAGATTAGAAAAAAAAACTCAGCCTTATCTTACAGTCCCGACTTGTGCCTGTGCACTGTAACAAAAGTTTCCTTAGGCAAATCTTCACTGAGGCCTAAGAAGATAGGATGTGGAATCTGTTTTTTCAATCTAAAGCAATTTATATACAAAATATATTTTTAAAAATGCTATATATTGAGATTAGAGGCAGTTAGTTTGTTATCTGAAATGAAATAAAACAAACACTGTATATTTCTTAACAGTGGTGTTCACATTCCCTGATAAATTCTGCAGGCCCTAAAACAGATGGTGAGGCTTTTCACAGTCAGATATGCCACACATCAAGATGAGGACAATGTTTTAATTTTCAGCAGATAAAGCTGACGACAAAGAAAAAAACTACTGTAACAGTTGCTTTATAGGTTTGATGTTCAGAAAAGACACAAGAACTATATCAAATATCAAAACTTAAAATAATTTCACTATTTCACTAGTGAGACATTTCATCCTAGGTAATAAGGAACTGATTTGAAAGAGAAAAAAGGAAACAGAAAAAAAATACCTTGTCCTTAATCTTTTCATTCTTTCAGAACCAAACTACGATCAAATATTTTAGAAGTTCTGAAACTACCAGAGAGATTTTATTTTGACAATTCTAATTGCCATCAATGCCTCACTCTGTAACACCATAAAATGATATTTCTGGCCAACACCTGAAAGGTAAGTGCTAGAAATCTCATATGAATTGAGAGTTTTCAATTGACTGCCAGTTCAAAGTGGTGATTTGATATACTCAGATAATTTCAATAAATATTCAGACTTTTGGATGCTTGTCTGAACCAAACTTGCACTCTGAACCTTTCATTTCTGCTATCTGAAGGGAAAATCATGGTTACACTTTATAAATCATAGCATTATTTGGTGAATATATTACTTAATGAAGAATATTTAGCCCTCAGCATATTTTCTCCTCCTACAGCCTCATTATTTTTAAGAGGATGTGATTTTGGAGTTTTTTATACATCTGAAATTTGTTTTCAGGGAGCTGGAAATAAAAACAAAATCTTCACTGAGCTGTGAAAATGTAATTAATATATTTGTTAACCATGCTGACAATAATAATTCATTTTTTTCCATGCACATCACCCACGGTCTATATATAAGAACATTTGATTTTCATTTCCGATTTACTCCAATATGATGTTTTTCAGCCCAAGGAAATATTTGAAATGAAGACCCAGTTTCTGATGTGCAAAATAACACAAGTTTTCTGGATAGTCAGAGCTACCAACCTCCATTATATCTCAGCTTCAGTTCAGATTTGTTTAAACTTGTTTCCACCTGCACCACAACCCCTTTTACTTCCAGTGTAACATACTCTTCCCCAAGGAGTCCTGCATTATAAATCGCTAAAGAAGTGCAAATGCTGCTTTTGCCAGCATGAGAGGGGTCTGGCACGATGAATCTGAGCAGTAATGAGGGCCATGGAATAGCCCACACACATTAGGAAATGGGAAAGCAGAACACAGCCTTAGAGTTTAGAAAGCACTGTATCAAAAGTTTTAAACACACCGTAATAGATTCTGATATGGAGCTTTAATCTGTTAGCTGTGACCTTGAGGAAAGCAACTGGTCCCAAATCACACACAAGCTATCAGATGATAGCCTAGCCTGCCTGTATGCATACACCTGAACATCGTAAGGCAAGAATAAACTATAACATCATAATGTACTCTGTGCATTTTATAATAACAACAAGATATAATCTACAAATACTTGGACAAAAACTCTTACTGAAACAAAGAGTCTAGAGGCTGAGTCCTGCCCTGGCTGCGTATTCTCAGCACTTCACTAAGTTTGATCAATTGAATTTCTTCTTAATATGGTCTCAGGAGCTAGTTCTCAGTAGGAATGAATAAATGACACTCAGTCCCTCTCTAGCCGCAGTTCCCATTAGTAACAGTAAATTGTTTTCTGTCTGTAATGCTTATATGCATTTACCCCAGTCTCCTTCCCTTTTTTGAAGGAAACCGGTGGTCCTATAGAATCCTGGGGGTGGTCTGCAGACCTCCTCTTAGCTGCAGTTGCTCTGGTTCCTGTCTATGCTCCAACCAATTCACATGCAGCTTAATGCCACCCACAGTGTGAAGTTGCATGTGAATATCAGAAAAGTTCTCCAAAAGATGCCAGCTCTATCTTCCTTTGATGCAATACATGGGGTTCCTATGGGCCAAATACTTCCCTGACACACATGCAGTTCCCACTGACTTCTTTAACTCAAGCTGCTGACTCACAAAACCCAGCTTTACACTAAGTAGAGTCTAACCAAATTTTCAGAAGTATCCTAGACTCCAGCTAGTCCATAAAGGTCATGTTCTTTAGTGTCTCAGTTAAACTAGTTGTTTGAGTCTGTTTGTCCCCAGAAGAGGTCTGTATCCCTGTGTAAACACATTTTATGGGTACACGATTGCAAAAGACTAATTGCATTAAATAGTTCTCACTGCCTGAGGATTTTTCTGTACTATGTCTACAAATTGTACATGTAGATATGAGCCATTTTCAAATTAACTAGGTCAGAGACTGTTGTAAATTTAGCTGCATCAGCAGGAGATTCAGTTTAAGATGCAAAACTCACAAAAAAAGGGTAGATTATATAGTTTACCTATACCAGATTTTGTACCATCAATTATGCTCCTACCAGTACCTGAACTAGCCAGTTTAAAAATAAGTCAGCTTAATAAATGTGCATGAATTGCATTTATGGTACAGACCTCACTACAGACATCTCCACAGACAGGGACTATTAAAATCACTCAGAAATATACAGGATTAAATCTTAATTATATCATAGCTGTTACACTACAACCACCATATGTGCAGGCTGTAAAGCCAGGTTAACAGAACATGACAAGCACATGCCTGTGAATATTTGGTTCAGTTTTTAATAACAGACATACTTTTTGTGCTAGGATTACAGTGATGAGCTGGGTGTAGTTCTGAAAGCAATCAGGAGCAGTTATTTAAAATTACTTTTGAAAAACACAGCATATGTTGAGCCCAAAGCATTTTATAGAGATGTAGAATAGTAGAAATACTTCAAAACAATCTCTTCTAGACCTTTGTAAGCTTTTCATTCTTTTTTTTTTTTAATAAATAAATATGCAACTATGGAGCCAATAGTGACTTGAGAATTTCCCACGTTGTGTATACACATTCAGTATTTTTTGCCAAGTACATTAATGCAGGATTATCCCAACAGCAAAGGCTACATTTAATTTTATATAGCAGAGACTCACAGAATTTGGACCACATCACTCATTCTGTAAAAGCCTGCAATTAATTTGTTGCAGAAGTGTAACAGATTATTCATCCAAGAGTGGTATATTTAGTACAGGCTGGAAAATCTGGTGGAAAAAAATAGGATTGGACTATTCTCAACTAGCTGTGCTAGGAGTGGCTTCATAAGATAAGACAAGACAAGGCAAGACATGACAAAATAAGACACGATAAGATAAGACAAGATAACACAAGGCAGGTCAAGATAAAGTGCAGAGTTAGGATATGCTGGGAGATTTGCAGAATCCCTTGTCACATCTCTGCTAGGGAAATTTTGGAATGTAGTGCTGCCGACATTTAAATTCTCTTTTGCTATTGAAGTATTCAGAATATCTTCTCAAATAGCCTGAAAAAAAAAGCTGACAACAGTATTTCCAGTACTATCTGGCAATAGTAGTTTCTTCTCTATAATGTCCTTATTTCCTATTTTTTCATATCCTTTATTTATTTATTTTCCTCCCTTTGCAGGGCCATGTAATGCCACAAAGTGCGAACTTGCAAAATGTATGACTTCCTCTCTCTGCTGATTGCCTTGTCACTCACCCATCAGAATCATAACGCCTAAAGATGTGACAGTGCCATAGTCACCTTACTCTGCCATATGTCCTGGCACCGTGGCAACAGAACAGCTCTGCTAAAACCATCAGTGAAACATATTGACTTTCTAGGACCAAGAATTTCACTGAAATAAGGGAAAGGACGAGATAGATCTGTTTCATCCACACTTCCTGTTTATTCCAAAGTGTTCGATATGTGTATATCCAAGCTTTTCCTCTAGCAGTTACTATGGGAGACTTCTAAATCTTAACTTTGTAGTTGGCTGTCCCATCTTCAAAAAGACAGGGCCCCAAATCAGGGCAATATATGCCAGGTACCAGTCTCACCAGTGCTGATGTGAGGGAATAATGGGACTTTCCTAGATCTCCCAGCATTTTTCTCCTAATGCAGCCACGTATGAATTTCTGCATTATTCGCAATGCAACAGCCCAGATGATTCATATTCAATCTCATGCCCACCACGGCTACTACTCAGCCAATTCCCAGCCTACACCAATGCAAGGAGTCATTTTGTCCCAGATACAGGGCTTTGCAGTTTTCTTTGTAGAATTTCACGAGTTTTCTGTCAATCTAGTCCTTAAGCTTATCAGGTTCCTTCCTATATTTGCCTTCCAGTTTGCCATCTGGATTCCTCTAATTTATTAAAAAGTCCTCAGATTTGTTAAAAGTGTGTATTCTGCTTCATTATCTTTATACAGAGCCTCAAACATTGCAACATGCACAAAAGATAGGAGATGAAAAAAGGAATTCATATTCACAGATTCCCATGCAAGAAATATTTATGTCTTCCCTCTTCATATTCAGGCTGAGAGACATGTCCAGCCTTTTCTTATACTTAGACCAATGTGAATAAGCTGTTCCAATATCTAATAATTCTTATTGCTAGGAAATTCTATCTTGTCTAGATTTGTTTAAAGAAATTCTTTTTATTCTTTTCTAATTTTTCCACATTTCAGTCTAAAGACTAGCTACAGTGTTACAGGAAATTCTATGAGAAATATACCTTATATATGCAATTTTATTTTTTCCTTGAATTTTTGAAATTTTTACTTCAATTTTTCTATTGTTCTGATTTTTTTTTTCTGAAGAGAAAATAAACTATTTGAAAAAGGAGATTGTTAGAATTTTAGATCAGTTCCTCTGTAAGACCGTTCAGGCTATCTCCAAGACTTGTAAGAAACTGTATTTTATATGCTTACATATATCTGATAATTATGCACAATAAAGTTTCCAGAATCTGCTATATATGGGGGGTGGTATATCTGAAATCTGTGGATACACTTTCAATATGATCATTTAAGGAATTCCCAGAATTTTCCAGACATTTTGAGAAACTCTTTTAGAGCTAGAGAGAATTATATGATGTTGTTAACAAGAACTAATTTAAGACTGCTAGATTCTCCTATGAAGATACATAGTTGCGGTGAAAATATGCTAACAAAAAGAGAATCTTTTTGTGTTTCTACTGTCAAATACTTAGTTTTTTCTTTCTTTAAGTATTTATTTTCCATGTCTTTTCAATGGACCTAGAATTAGTACTAATCATAGATGAGAAAGTCAAAATGAGAAGGTAGAAAAGGCAAAATAGCAATTCAGATTTTGCATAGATATTCCAGTTGCTCTGTACCTCACTGGTGACACACAACAACCCTACATTAGTTAATACAGTTTTATGAATGCCTTGCATCACTGAGGTAACAAAAAGCCACTGGAACATATTCGTAGCTCTGTTTCTGCAAATATGATTTAAGTATGTTTGATTTTTTTTGTCTGTATAACTCCGCAAAAAACTTTCTTTGACATTAGTGGAATAGTATTTAGCATATACATGGAATCCAAAGCATATTTCTGAGCAGAAAATTCATCTATCTCTAGCATTGGAATGAAATCTAATAGATCTGCTTGCAATTCCAGATTAAAACAATCTTTCTTTGAGGCTTTCTGTGAGATATCACTCACAACATGTAAAATAAAAGTGGATTTTGTCTCATTTACCCACCCTAGATACTGAGGTACAGCAAATGCCCCCTGCCATACATTAGAAAAGCACTCAGTGCAACAAATCCCTAGTTTTTTTAAAAAGTATAACTTTCCTTAACTTGCACCCAATGATGCCTTATAAGAAACACATTAAAGTTCACATGGACTCTCTCTTTCTCCTGTTTATAGTGTTAGAGGGTTTGACTAGACCTATTTGTATTTTGAATTCCCTCTAAATTTCTGATAGTATTTTCTGTACTACCAGACAAAAATCTCTGAGAGCATCCTGGAACTGTTCAGCACTCAACAGTGGTCTTTTTTTCTTTATTCTTTTTTTTTTCTTTCTCATTAAATTTTTTCAAGGTGTTATATCGTGGTAGCAAATAAGTTCTGAAAATTGCTTTTCCTCCCTCTGCTAAATTTTCCATCCTTCCCAAAATAACATTTCTCATGCCCCAGACACTCTCCTATAGGCTATTTTATGAAGGAAAGAGAATATTCTGCATAATATCTCACAGTCCCTTGCCAGGACCCACCTCATGAGTGGTGTCAAATCCTAGAGTTATTGTTAAATCCCTTCTGAGGGATTTAACTGTGCTGTCCTTCTGAGCCTTATGTCCAGCTGTGTCTCTCTTAACATGTGCTTCCAGGGCCACTGAGATTGCTTCAGCATCAATTAAAAAAAAAATAAATAAAGGCAAAGGGACCTCAAACCTCTTCATTTATATGGGAGGTCTGAGCTCCCCCAGAAGGCCTATGAGACCTTGAACACACTCATTTGGAGACCAAATTTGGCAGCTTGTCATCCCAAAAGGACATTGTGAGAGCCTAAGTTATGTACAACCTCGGCAGCTGTACAGATTTTTGAGAAATGATAACTATTAAATTGATAGTATGAGTTCAAGCTTGATTGTGTTGTGGAATAACAAAATTATTTCCTCTCTCTGATCCTATTTGGGGCTGTCTGCATTTGTGGTATTTGGTGGGTAGAGGTGTTAAACTGCTTTAGCTGCTGATCTTTTTGGAAAGTGCTGCTCTTGCTAGCCAAGAATGCAAGCAGGTGGGCAGATATTTAGGTTCCTTTCCAAAATTTCCAGTTGCACTATTTTCCCCTAGCCAGGTATGAGATTTACTCATGTACATAACGTTTCCATTAATTTGTCGTCGTCTTTCTCTCATTTAAAAATCGTATTTTTGATTGATTGCACTGGTTCTGTTTGCCTGGATCTCTTTTTTAAATACTCCACCTTGTTCTGTTGTTTATTCCCATGCCACCTATGAGTTGACTCATCTGTTATATGCTGAGAAGTCTGAGTTGATGATGAATACCAGTTCTGTAAAGTTACTCAGAAGAGGCAAATTACATGGCCATTATAAGCCAGTTGCATGAAAATCCTTGGGTATACATCATGTAAGTCAATGAACAGAGCTCCAAGTTGGCACATTTTCCTTTTAGGTAGTGGATAACCCTGCATACAACTACTAGAGTGTTCCCTCTGAACTAATAATGAGAAGGAAGCAAAGATCATACTTGAATTTAGTACAGCCAAGTGTGAGAGCAAGAGTTTTATTGAGGGAGTTCAAACAAAAGGGCAGGCATGACCAAGATGTTATGCCTAAGGATTTAAATTTAGTTTCCTGTGTAAGCATACAATGTCTGCCAAGAGACAAATTGTTTCCAGGGTAACATTTGAAAAGAGCGATCATATATTCCTTAGAGTTAGGCTGTTGAGCAGTTATACAGTAAGACACCATTATGATTTTGTGTGTGCATCATGGTAGGAACCATGCTAAGTGAGGCTAAATGAAGAGAATGTCATTCACAGTTTATTTTTGGTTTTGCCTTTTTTGTTTTGTTGGTTTTGTTTTGTTTTGCTTCAATCTTCCAAGAAAAGGGCCACTAGCAAAAGATTTTCAACTTAGAGATTCATTACTGTAGATACTGCTGAGTGAAAGGGCAAATGAATGTGTAACAAACCAAAGACTTGAATTTCCAAGTAGATAGATGATGGAGTTAGGTACTCAGTTTCCACTGAATTGTAATAGAATTAGTGTAGTCTGACAAATTCTTTTTCTCTTTCTTTTTTTTTTTTTTGTGTGAACCTAGATTAATAGTCTATGACATTGTGAAATGACTAAAAGATTGATTCCTCAGTGAATTTGATTTCTAATGGCTGAAGTCATGACTATGGCCACTGAGGCTATAGCTTTGGAGAACAAGGAGAAATGCTCAAATTGATGATGATCAGTTTAATTTGCCATTCATTTATGCTATTGAAAGACCCCCAAAATACTGCATTGACAACTTTATGATCATTGTGTGAACATGAAAATAATTGCTGATGCAACTTTTGCACTTGAAAATAATTTGCTGTTTTTTGGGGGTTCTATTTTATGATAGATGAGACTATGGCTTTTTTTTTCTCACCTTACTGGCAGTTTTAAGTAATAATGAATTTAAAATAACTTTGAGCTGATCTGATTAAAGAGGTTTCTCTTCCAGATCTTTGGTTCACTGCAAAATTAAATTTGTTGATGTACTTATCTCTTTGCTCTCTTTTAAGTGAATTTAAAATACTTATCAAAATGAAACATCATTTTTAATGGAAATCTTGTGTCTAAAAATGTCAAAATGAATTCTTCAGAGTTAAAAACAAAAGAAAGCAAAACAATCCATTTTCCAGAATCAACACCAATTTAAAAATATTTTGCTTTATCAAATTTGTATCTTCTTGACAAACCAAAACAAACACAAAAATACTATTTTATTCTTTTGGCCTAAATCTAGTCAGAAGAATGTGCAAGCTAACTAGAAGCCCTAGACTATAGTATTGTGTTGTATTTCTCCTGCTGTAAAGACAAAGGTATCAATTTTCAGGGTTGCATTTTTCTTCTGTTAAGGCAAAATCAATTTCTTTTTTGGATGGTTGAGATAGCAGTGGGCAGATTTTCATGCTTTTGTGTTTAATGTAGCATACTTATTTCTAACTTCTAAGGTTGATTTAGATTTTATTGAGAGAAACTTTTGTTTTGAACCAAAGCTAAGAAGTTGGCTTCCTTTTACTCAAAGCTGAATTACCCAAGATCATGATCTCCAATAAATACTGAGATAACTTCTGCTCTTTAGAGCAAAAGTGTCTTAAGAGCATAGCTGACTTTAAAAAAAACTTTTTTTTTTCCAAGCATTTACTTGACAAAATGGGATGTGGGGGAAGGAGGAACTGATTGTTTGTAGTTTTACATCAGGAAGTCTAGCAGAAGCCACTGCAACATCTCATAAAATATTGTGCAGCTGTGTGCAGACCTCAGGGTGCACAGATGCGTATGTATTATATTTCCTTGGAAGGGGCACAGGCTGAACTTTTTGATTTTGACACTCGACGGTATCCAGCAAAGGTGAGGTCTGCTACTTGTGCTTTAGGTTTTAAAATTAAAACCGTGTGTGTTGTAGTGCTCACATGACATGTATAAATGTATAAATGAGGGCCATTAAGTGAATGCGTTTACACATCATTTAAAAGAAACAACACACCTAACCAGATGGATGGCTAAAATGAGTAATTGTGTACTGTTATTTCCATAACCACTGCCCTTCCTGGTATACCCTCGCTTCTCTGGTATGTCCATCACTTTGATTTGAGCTTCTAGACTAGGCCAGGACCTTTCTTCTCTATGTTTTCTGCTAAGCTATTGACATTATTATGTGCAACTGAGAGTGGGATTTTTCTCACCTAACTTTAGTCATCAAACACGTAGCCATCTAATCTGAGCTGCCAGTTTGGCATCCTCACTAGTCAGTGGAAAGAAAAAAGATTTTCTGGAGTGTAGTTCTACCCATCTGAACAGATGAGTTTAAGACAAGTTCATATAGTCCTCTATATGCTCTTATGACTCCTTGCAAAGTTAAAAAGCAATCAGGACAACAAACTTGGATAAAGTAGTAACTTCTGGCTGGCAACAGTTCATGAGATGAAACTAAGCTTACAAAATAAAAGAATATATATAAATAAAAAAGGTAGAAGAAGGAAAAGAAGAAGAAGGTAACATTCAGGGGTTATAGGAAAACACCGAAACCTTTTTACCACATATCTACACATAGCAATTTCTATAGCATTTCATTTGACTTTTCGAAATTCTGTCAACAGTCCTGCATCTTATTATGGTTTCCAGTACGGCTGCTCAATTTAAAACAGGAAAATCAGATCTCAGATCATGAGGAGTACTCCAGAAATCCAAATCTAGCTACATGTCTATAATATTTGGATAGAGGTACCCCAAAAAATTTGGAACCCACCTCACCTAAAATCTTTGTTTCAGTTCAGACCTTACATATTAGTTATAAGCTCTAATATTTTAGATTTTTTGTTTTCGTTCTTGTAAATTGGCAAAGTATTCCATACAAATACCAACCTCCACCCAGATAATTCTAGCCTATATGAAGTTGTCAAAACATATCTACTTCTTTGTTTCTGTTATATCAGCTTTCATTCTTTTTCCCTCAGCAGATGGCAAGAGAATAATAATAATAATGCCAGCTTTTCATGTAGCTCTTTTTTCCTTGGACTTCAAAGTGTTCCACAAAGGTCAATATCATTATTCCCCATTTTACATATGGCGAAATTGAAGCATTTAGTTGTGAAGTGATATCCAAATATCAAACCAGAATACAAGTTTCCAGTTAAAAACAGAAGCTGATACTCTTAGTAACATTTCCAGCAATTTAAGTGGGTCTTAAGAAGTACCAGCATGCTAGTAGAAGTGCATTTAGGAGTTCTGGCATACAGAAAAGAAATCTGGAATTGTCATTCATTATTGTGTCCCATTTTACTGTCATAGCGCTTGCTCTTTGCCACATGAGTATGCCAAACAGCTGCACAGTGAAGTGTTGCAAGTACTGTTCCTTTTTTTTTTTTTTTTTTTCTTGTTAGGGTGATAAAGAGAACGCTGAGTTTGTAATAAGACGGGACATATGTCTGTGTGCATGAGCAATGTGTGTAGCACAGGTATGTATCTGTGTGTTATGTGCAGTTGTTTGGCTGTGGCTAAGCTGCATCTGTTAGCAATGAAAAATATGTGTTTTCTCACGCACATAAAATTCTAGGCCACTAAAAGTTGAATATTTTCATCAGATCTCTCCTGATCCTGTAATTTATAATCAGTGGAGCTAGTGTGCTGTGCTCTACAGCCATAAAACAGATAGAAAATAATCATGAAGGGAAAAGTTTGTAATGTTTGCCAGATGATAATTCAGAAGGTCTACATGCTCGGAATTCAGATCGGTGACCCCTGTTACCTTCTTCAACATCACAAGATGGAAACAGAGATTATATGTTGTAAAGCAAGTCGTCAGTAGTGCAGTGGGGAAGATTTCTGTTAAAGTGTACAGACAAGATTTTATAATTAAGGGCTAGTTTTATGCACATCCTAAACATATACTGTGGGATACATGGAGATAAAAGCTAGAAAGTATGTCAGAGGAAAGATGTGAGAGGATAAGAGAAGGCAATACCACCTTGCCATTTATCTGTGAAAAGGGAAAAATCTTAAATGAAGGATCCTTTCTAGACTTTCAGATATGACAAATAGAATACACAGATTTGTACTTCTTGATTATGCTTTATGTATCTTACGCACTCAGGAGTGTGATTCTAGTCAGACGGTGTACAAATTGAAACATTTGACTGGAAATATCCTTCTCTTTTCGTGTGATATGAATCTTGAAATATTCATTTTCTTTTGACTTTAGTCTTACTAGCACTGCAGAATATATATGCCTCTTCGCAGAACTCTCTAGCTGTATCCATACTACTAAGGCTACGGACTTCCTCTGCCCTGAGGCTGGTAGCATAAGTAGTTATTAATATCCCTAAAGCTTAAGAGGAGTGCAATGTCAAAAAATTGCCTCTAGGGAATGGTCTTGGGCTTTTCATACTTTCAAACTATGCCAAGGAATTCTTTTATGAAAGGGGAAAAGATCAGGCCCTATTTAATTTATCTGTTTAATAAATATATCCTAATTTGATGTAAACATTGTCTATATTGTTCCTGCAATTATTTATGCACATTCATTTCTCTATGAGAAGGAAAAAGTAGTGAGGTGCTAATGAGTTTATGCTAATAGTAATATGGTTAGTCTGGAAATCAAGCCACAAGTCACAGAATTTTACTTATCAAGATAATATAACCAATTATTTTTTACAAATATCTGTCTTTTAAATTTATTTAATAAATTATGTAACTTATATATAATTATATAATATATAATTTTAATACAATTGTATAACTTAACTCATAAATTACATTTAACATTTGACTTACTTACTAAGTAGTGATTGCAGTATCTAATTACTCAATTACCTAAGTTTTATTGTCCTGGGCCTATATAATGAACGTAAAGCAATTTATTTTGAAATTTAGGGGATATTTCCTCTGATTTTGTTGCATTTTATGTCAACCTATATTTTGAGTTGAACCACTCCATTCTAACAAAATTTCTGAATTTGGTATAAAGACTGAAAATCATCATGTAGAGTGAATTATTTATAGACATACAAGCAAGTTTCTGACTGTCTCAACTTGACCTGAGCTCTGATCTGAGCTGCACAAAACTTGAAGGGTTTTACATCCAAATTGTCTTTTCTTGTAGCATATCTTGAGTTCTTACAGCAGTGTCCAGAACTTCCTTTTTGTCTCAAGACATATTGCCTTCCTCTTCTGGTAACATCACATGAAAACATACAGGAAGAAAAGGAACATAACATTTTCAGTCTATAGCATAATATGTTAGGGGAATCACTTCTATTGACATATGTGTAACTAGAGATGAATGAACAAATTCAGCTAAATAACAACCAGCCCCAACCTTTGCCCATTCAGAAAGTGACCCTAACCCAGATCTTTTTTCAATTTGGATTGGTTCAGAGAGATCAGCTGTTGTGTCTGTCAGCTGTTAGCCAGACACCAGAGCAGACATAACTAATTAGGACATATTCCCTCATCTGGAGATTAAACATATTTTGTGTGCTCCTTGCATGTTCCCATAGTTTCAACTTATATTTAAACCTCCAGATCTGAAAGCATTGACTTTCAGAAGCAAGTGAAAAGTAGCCTTTTTCTAATTTATTTTCTTGAAAAGACTTTTGTGAGTTGAGTTTGTATCAGTTAGATAATTTCTTAGCATATTTTATAATACTTTCTCCTCCAGTAAAGCTCATCCTATGAATTTACTGACATCCGCCCTCATAGAAGATCTGATTCTCGACTCTCCACAACTTATTTCTTAACTCTCTCAAAATTAACCAATTTATTACTAAATTTTGTCCTACAACCTACAATGGGTTTTCTTCAATTTTGTGTTAGTAGCAAATATTTGAGGATTTTAAAGTCCTCCAAATATGCAAAACCTGATACTTTAGTGACATGCCATAAACCTGGGGTGTCTAGAACACATAGGATATCCTGGAATACAGAAAACCCAGAGAAGTAAGTAAATTTAGGTAAGGTATCTGAAATTTGGATTTGCTGTCTGTGAAAGGCAGAGTATGAAACTTCCCAGTCTGTCAAAAAAATAAACACTTGTGCTAATATATGTATTCTGCACTTGTCATAACTGTAGCTTGTGAATGACTTTGCTTGACCGTTTATTATTTTCTGCCCAGATTTCAATCTTGTTCCATGATAGTCAGACATTGTGCTAATGTATTTGAGTTGAAGTATATTTAGTGTGTATTTTGATGCTAGTTATTCAGAATTTGAGGAAAAGTTAATATAATGGAGGCCAAGCTCTCAGTAGGATTCAAAAACCTGATTAGACCTGCTTACAGATGAAAGGAACATAGTGCAACTTTTTGATAGGAAGACTATTAAACTCACACATTCCACATGTGTCAGTGAATGATAGAAAAGAGATCTGAAGGAATGAGTATTTCAGAAAAATTAAGTATCATGTGCTTAGCTGCTTATTTTCCGTATGTATTGGGCTCCTAAAAATCAGTTTTAATGGTCCTTTAAATACTCCTAAATTTCACATATCAGAGATGAATTAACCATTCCATATTGAGAAAGGTAACTCTCTAATGTCACAGTGAGAGGATACACAAATTCTGCACAAGTTGTTTTTTTTCTGATACCAAGTTTCTTTGAACTGATTATGTGTAAATAATGGTTTTATATAACTGGACCAGGAAACATTTCCACAATTCATGTATCAAAGCTGCAAGAAAATTGGAATGTCTTTATAGAAAACTTTCTAACACACTCTATCCTTAAAGATTTAATGACATATTAACCAGGATTGGTTTATTAAATAGAACTGGTCTAGCAGAACTCAAAATCTTCTGTTCCACAAGGCCAAAGAGTCACTGCGGCTGAATGGGCAGTTTTCATTGTTTCCTTCAAAAGACTTTTTCACACTTTATATGCTAAAAAATGCTTATGTGCATCTTCTAAACAACTTCCCTGAACTTTAGGACCAATTGCACCTGCTTTAGCCAGATACATAACAAGGGAATCATGGTTACTTAGTGCCTAATTTGCTGGATTCTATTTGCCAACTGAGATGTGTGAGGTCTTCCTGTGCTATATATTACCACAATATATTAGCAGCATGTCAGATACCCTCATGTATCTCTTAAGGCACTGGACACTCACATTTATGCAGCTGAGTTTCACTCAAACCACAGCTGGCTGAATGTGCTCTAACGACTGTGGGGACTCCATTTGCATTGACTGTTGTTGGAGCTTAGAGACGTAGCACATATTTTGGCAAGTAAACTTGGATACTTAAATATCTCATCTAATCTCTCAAAGCGAAAAGACAGGACATTTCTACCTATCCAATTATTATAGCCTAAGATGTTGAAGCTATCTATTCAACAGCCCCGTAGACTGCAGAAAGTCAAGCTTCAAAATAGTGAGTCATAGGTGGATGAATCCTCACTCAAACTGCCTTATCCTGAATCTTTGATGAAACTGCACAGATTAAAGGATATGAGATACTGCTTTATGTCTGCTTCCCACAAATAGGTAGGTAAGGTACTGGACCTGCAGCTCAGAATTCAGTGGAGCCACTACTTTGGTGTCAGTGGACCAGCTTAAGACCTTACAGAGCAAGGAGTACACTAAACCCTGCAAAATCACTCTTCTGCCCTGAAGAGGGTCCACATGTATTGTACTGAATGCTTATTTTCACTGTTGTTGTGCATATCGAATAAACTATAATAAGAAAATATATTATAAAAAGAGATGGAAATATGCCAGTACTTTCTGTGTGCAGCATATTGTATACTCAGCACCACACAGGATTGGGAATCTGTGTCTTACACCAAATTTCATTTGAAATATGGGATTACCAGCACTCCAAAAGAGGAATCCAGTACACAAATTAGTCTTTGTACATTCTATGTGATAAATTGGTAAGGTTCATCTTGTACTGAAGCAGAGTGAAGAGAATGACTGAAAACACAGCCTGATTTAAGTAGATTTTCTGACCTCTTTTGTAACAGTGCCAGGAACTAGCCGTTTCTGATAACTTTTTTTAAGACAGCAAGAATCTAAGTGTTTTAAAATGTTGCATAATTTTATAGATAAATGTTTGACTTATAAATCTTTCATTCATTGTTTTGTCATAAAAATTAAATTTATTTTTTCATTTTTTTAGGAAACAGGCCTGGGAAATATCCATACCTATCATTCATGTATTCACT
This sequence comes from Nothura maculosa, assembly GCA_032353885.1. Classification (NCBI taxonomy): domain Eukaryota; kingdom Metazoa; phylum Chordata; class Aves; order Tinamiformes; family Tinamidae; genus Nothura; species Nothura maculosa. The sequence goes on along the minus strand of JAUBOD010001115.1, from coordinate 946,079 downwards.
GTGGCAAAACTGTTTAAGCAACTTTTTTAGAAGGTGTAACTTCATTAATAATGTAAACTGATCCTCAGAAATGTGTATCTTAAATGCAAGGCAAAGAATATAATTGCAAAGGATAATTATTCTATTTCTTTGGTTATTTTTAACAATTGTAAAAGTTTGATGTATTCCAATGGAATATTTTTTTATGGATGAGAACCTCAAAGTGTTTTAGAATGGCTAAAATTAAGTATGACTCTACATCTGTATGCTATGTAAGTTTTACTATAGATAGATTATTCCATTGCCATTAAAACATAGAGAGAACCAGTTAGGAGATGGGAAGAAGACGAATCTAGTCATACAATCTACTAATGATGAGCAATCTAAAATACAAACAACTATTGTAGATAAACACTATAATGATCAGTGTGTGTTACTAATGCATATATAGAATCAGAGAATCACAGAAGGTAAAGGTTGGAAGGGACATCTAGTCCAACCTCCCTGCTCCAGAAGGGACATCCAGAGCATGAGGCACAGGACGGCATCCATGAGGAAAGAAGTTCTTCCTCATAAGGAGATGGAATTTACTGTGTTGTAATTTGCACTCATTGTCCCTTGTCCTATCACTGGCCACCACTGAGAAGAGCTTGGCCCCTTCCTCCCTACAGTCCCCTTTCATATACTTGTACAGGTTAATCATATGTCCTCTCAGCCTTCTTTTTTTCCAGAGAAAACAAGCCCAACTCATGCAATTTCTCCCCGTACGAGAGATGCTCCAGTCCCTTAATCATCTTTGTTGCCCTCCGCTGGACCTTCTCTAGAAGCTCCATGTCCTTCCTATACTGGGGATCCCAGAACTGCACACAGTACTCCAGGTGCGGCCTCACCAAAGCTGAGTAGAGGGGCAGAATCACCTCCCTTGACCTGCTGGCAACACTCCTCCTGATGCAGGCCAGGATCCCATTGG
>JAUBOD010001115.1:916365-931860 GCA_032353885.1 Nothura maculosa | reverse complement strand
CCACAGGAACTTCAGGAAGCATTTCCTCACTGTGAGGGTGACAGAGCACTGGAACAGGCTGCCCAGAGAGATTGTGGCGTCTCCTTCTTTGGAGATCTTCAAAACCTGCTTGGATGCAGCCCTGAGCCATATGCTCTAGGTGACCCTGCGTGTGCAGGGCGATTGGACTAGATGATCTCTGAGGTCCCTTCCAACCTTATGCATTCTATGATTCTATGATTCTATGAAGTACAAGAATGCTTAGTGCAGGGTTAAGCTTGCCTTTTCACTTTACAACAGCAGTGAAAAGGTATACTGAGTTAAAGTATATTTGTTTGATGTATTTGTTTAATGTATTTGATGTATTTGTTTGATTTGGATAGTTGGAGGATAAAGGAATCTGAAGGTAATGAAGGTAAAGAATGATAAATATAATAGTCACAGGAAAAAATTACAGTAATGCTAATGCTGCAGAGATATAAGGATCTTGTATTTTTGTATTTCAGTTGTATGTAATGGTGCAAAGAAAAACTGAACACAAGTGCTTTAAGTGAAAAACTCATCTTTCATTCTGCAGGAAATTTCTCTTTGTTCACCTCCAAATTTTTATTTTTAGAAAGAGGGAGATGTATGAAGTAAATCATTTTCTTAATTTCATTCAAGTTGAAAGTTACAGTCATCTAAATTTGTTGAAAGCAGAAGCAAACTGTTTCTTTAAATAAGTAAAATGATACAAATGATCCCTTTTACATAGAGAAAGCTTTGCTTTATTAAAGCAAAAATCCTGTTGACATGCAAAATCAGGTATTTATATATACTTTTCTCTGACATGCAAAAATTTTTATTAAATTACTTCAAGGAAAAAGAACATAAAATGTTTGATATTTAAAGCACTTCATCTGGAATAATTAAGATTGTGATCTATACTTCAAATCTCAGTGAAGATTGTTACTGCTGCTAACTTAAATTATTACTTAATTTTGATTTTCTTTTGACAAAACACGATATCATAAAAATATAACTCTGCTTCTAAGAGAAGTACTTATGGTCTTGTACACAATTCAAGTATATATTAGTGCCAAATACCAATAAAAATCTCTTCTGGCATTTTACTCTATCTTAAAATATTTTTACAGTTTGTTTTTTGGCCATTTCCAGTAGAAGATGCTGGAAATATGATGTCATATTCTTTTGGAAAAAAAAAAAAAGAAAAAAGAATCATATATAAAGAGTTAATATACGAAAAGTTCAGTGTAAAAATAATGATACCTCTACTCAGCACTACTAAGCCTTTCCTAAAGCATAGCCTGATTTGGGAAACGCAAACTAGAGGAAGAAATTGTAGCTATTAGAGAAAGTCCAGAGCAGAGATCAGAGGTCTAGAAAGTATGACCTTTGAGGAAAGAGTGAGAGAAAAAGGTTTGTTTAGTCTAGAGAAGACTAAGAGGAGATATGATAACAGTGTTCAAATATGTATAAGCCTGCTGCAAAGAAGTGGGGAATAATTTGTTTTCCTTATTCATTTAGAATATGGCAAAAAATAATGGGCTTCAAATGAAGCAAGATTGAATTAAGTGAGAAGAAACTATTTTTAGAAAAAATAAAGAGAAAAAAAAAAACTTGAATGCCAAAAGAATTAGCGGGAAAATAAGTAAATAATAGTAATAGATCAGTTATCTGTGAAGTGAGATTGTTGTCTTAATCATTTTTTCTATTCAAGTTAGCTGGGCCACTTAAATTCTACAAAATGAAAAATTAAAGCTATGAAAACAGGAGGAAGAATATATATGAAAAGGGAAACTTTTTTACAAAGTAGCTGCTGATGACATTTAATCATCACAGATACCTAACTGGACATGAGTCCTCTGTTTGACGCTAAAGCTGAAAAACAAAAAGTGCTTTCAAAAGAATGGTCAAGATTGGAGGGATCTCTGGAGATCATGTAGTCCAGTCCCCTTGCTCAGGCATGGTCACTTCCAAGACCATGTCCAAGTGGCTTCTGAATACTTCCAAGGAAGGAGACTGCACAACCTACCTGACAACCTTCAGTGCTCAGCGATCCTCATAAAAAAAGTTTTCCCTCATGTTCAGGCAGTACTTGTGTCTATTGCCTCTTGTTCTATTGTGGAGCACCACTGAAACTAGTCTGGTCCCATCCTCTCTACACCTTCCCCTCAGATACTTAATGATAAGATCCTCCCTCAGTTTTCTCTTCTCCAGGCTGAATAGATTCTTCCCTGTCAGACTTTCTGCATAAGACTCTAGTATAAATTTAAGAAATTCATATTGCTATCATTCATAATGAGCTATCATATTAGCTCATTTTTAACAATGAGAATCATTAAAAAGGGGACAATTTGCATGATGATGTGATACATTGTCATATTACTCAGAATTATTTAAATTTAAAATAACTGTCTTTTCAAAAGATTGACTGTTTTCAAAAGAGAAATTATAAGGTAGAAAAGAACTGTATTTCTTGGGTAGGTATTATGCAGAAAGTTAAATGATATTAACAAGTCTTAACTGAGGCTATAATTAAAAAAATGTCCTCAATCTTTAGTGAAATTTAAAACACATGTATTGACATAGAGGTCCTTGTAGGGTTTCTGTAGCTGCACAAATAGTAAGTGTGAAAATTAATTTAACATCACTAGAGCAAATGTTTTTAAGTCTTTCTCCTAGTCTTAAAGTAAATGTTCTTACAAGTTAATCTACCTCTTTTTCAAAAATATTATTTTTCTAATGCAAACTTTAGAGAAAAACTAACTTGCAATATTTTTCACATATGTATTAATACAGATATGATCATTCTTCCTCCCACAAGCTAAAATTGTAAAATTCTAGGCCTTCCTATACTTAACAGGTAGATCCTTTTTACTTAGAGACTCAGGCTCAGAGTTTAGGCAGGATTCAGAGCTATAAGACAGAGCTATAAGAAATTCAATACTAAGAAGTAACAGCAGATATTTTTTTCAACACTAGTTAAATCTAGAGCAAGCTGTTGTATTCAAATTGCTTTGACAAAATAATCTGAAATTGTATAAAGACAGAATGGGATCTCTTTCTAAATGAGAAAATATATCCAAAACTGTCACCCTTAACATTACAACATAATTATATGATAGTCTTTACAGTGATTTAATTAAAACAAACAACAACTAAGTAAAGATCTTTAATACCATAGTCTGTTTTCATTCAATCTTTCCTTCTGTCTTGATATCCTAAAGCATAAATTCTTGAGAAAGGAAATACGCTCATGCTCAATCTTTAATTAGTCTAATTCAGCCTCAGAAGCAAGTATCTAGTATCCTTTTCTTGCATTTGTAGAGGAAATACTTTGAGGTCCCCATCTCAGTGGCATATATCCTGTACATTTCCTTGGTAGTTGAGGCCTAGTCTAGGCCAAGGATTACTGATACAACCAACTCAAGCTTGTCATATCCACAGAGTCAGAGCTGGAGTGAGATTGGGAGAGGGGAGCAAATGGCTTGCTTTTAATAGGACTCACAGAACCAAGCAGTGTGTATGCAATGTGCACAAGTTGAGAATGGCTTCCAGAAGAAGATTCTAGAAAGTTATAGCCACCATTCTGAAGTCGTAATTGTCCAAGTGAATAGAGGATTTCATTTGAGAGTATTCTCACTGTATTGTATTCCCTTTTGGTCATAATATTTTTTTTCCTTTAATACACTATCATGCTACTATAATGACTTCTGCCATGGCCTGCTATACAGTTGACCGGATATTTGTGAAACTTTTCTAATAGCCACTTGCTGGTCCTTGGAGGATAGGCTCAATAAGACCTGACTAGAAATGACTAAGTAGAACAGGAGGAGACTGCTTCTTTTAAAATACATGGTTTATAGCCTCAGGAAATTGCTCTAAACCATGACACCTTGGAAAAGGAATAGGGAGGTTCTATTTAAAGCAGTCTTTGCAAACAACTCATTGACTTGCTCCGTAGCTTGTGCAATCATATTGGTAGGACTGGATGGAACTTATTATTTTTAGTAGAGTCAAAGAAGACCTGCAAAACTGGCAAACTAGGTGGGCTCTCCTGATGCTTTGCTGATCTCACAGCTTCTATGGATATCTCATAGCTTACACAGCTGTAACGTTCTTTCACACACTCTGGCTGGACTATCACATATGTTGCCACAAAATGTTAAGACATCAAGACTCAAATGTTCTTTTGTTCCCTTTTCCTCCCTGTGTATGTTTTACTCAGTAGCTTTGTTTATTTTCTTAAAATATTCCCTTTTTGTTTGCATTTCTTGGCAGAGACCTCCTCCTTTTTTTCTAACTGTAATCTTCTTTTGGTCCCTCTGCTAGCTTTATTACCCTGGATTAACTACAAGTGTGTTCCAAAGGCTTCAGTTCCTCCAGAGCACTTGGGGTGTTAACAGGAAACCAAAAATAGCTTTTCATTTGCCTTTCAATCATCTCATTCATTCAACTCAGGTGAAACACTGAAGTAAAGAAAAAATTTATAACATTGTTTTCTTTCTTTTTATTTATCTATTGTAAGGAAATAGAAAGGAATCTTACATTGAAGAAGTGTTGGAAAAAACAGATCTTTTTGTTATGAAATTATTTATTTGAATTTTATATATTGTCAGGAAAGGACAATTGTAAAATTGGATCAATTGCCTTGAGTGGTATTTCTGAGTCAGATTTTCCTTACCAACTTGTTATTTCAGTTTGACTTCAGTGTTAGCAGTCTGTTTTTGACTGGGTAAACCAGAATAATGTTGCTGTTCTAGTTAGGAATGGCATTTGAGACCACAGTGAACTTTCGAGTGCTCACAAAAATGTTACAATCGGATTCTTTGAAGGAAAAATTCAAATATTACTTTATATTCAAGTAAATGAAATACCAAAAGGTACATTATGTTCCATATTTCTGTATACTTAATGCTGCCTATGCTGAGGGAAGAATTTTTTTTTAATTCTTAAAGGGTTAATTATGCATTAGGCTACTGTCCTAAGCTTGTGTAATTCTTTTTTAATTTTTTTTTACTAATAGGCTGAAAGTTGTTGGCTTGTCAGAAGCTTTCTTCAAAGAGCTAAATACCAGCACCTCCTGAACTAACAATAAGACATGTTTTACTAGTAGTGATGAAACATCTTCTATAAACACTCCCTACCTTACTGACCATCCTTTCCCAGTATTGATTCACCACTGAAATATTTGTGTCACTTGAGTTCAAGTACATGAAACCAAACCTTTCAGTGCTTGAAGTTGTATGAGTGCCACTAAAAGCAGCATGCACTTCAGCAGTTAGTGAATTAAATAAGCAAAAGCATGCTAATGGTCTCTGGGAGACCAGTGCTGCTGACCTTAGAAAGAGAATGATAATAAAATGAAGAATACAAACAAGAGATGTAACTATGGGACTTTTATGGGTCATATCAATAAGGCATGCAGGGATTCAGAGCTACATGTTATCATTGTAAGACCATCAAAAGAAATGAATTTTCTATTTCTTTAAAAATGTGCTATCGGAAAGTATTCCAAATAACTTCCTTGAAATATCTGCAAAATCGTATCCCTGTTATACTTCTATTCAATCTAGCACTTGGTAATTATTGTAAGATCTTGAAAAAGTCTCTTAAAACAGAAAATATTAGTGGCTTAACCACAGTTAGGAAAAGTTTTATTTGTTTTAAACAAAAGTAATGAATTGACAAAGAATACAAATACATTATATGGCATTGTTTTACTGATAGAGCACTTTGACCAGAATTTGGCTATTCTTTTACCTATTGTTATTGTTATGCTACTTAATTCAAAAGAAAAATGGTGAATATATTATGCTACCTTTAAGGAACAAATTTTTGAATACAAGTAAAAAATTTTTGAAAACAAAGATTTCAAGTCAGTAATATTTAGTTATCATTTCCAATAATTATAGTATTGTGTACAATATAGTTAGGTAGAAGGACATAATTCAAGACCATATAAAAGATAGAATAGCTAGTAAAAGAGGAAGAAATATTTAAAGCATAATATACCTGCAAAAGCCAAGAGATTTCCACATATATAGGAGTTTACCTTTCTTCCATTTCATCTTTTAGTGCAGAGAATGATTATCAGCAACACTTCAGAGTGACGAAACAGAATAGGACCATCAGCAATGATGTAGGAGTCTTTATATTTTTTGAATAGTGTATTTTCTTCTTTGCTCTGAGCATCACTGAGGGGTTTATGTAAAGTTATTGTTTCTTTACTTTAAAAATAAAGCAAGATTTAAGTCAAAGCTGAGAAAAAAATACACAATAACTACTTCAAAATATGAAAGTATTTCTCTTTCCAGTTCCAGGTTATTTCTCCTGGACCGGGACAGAGGTTGTCAGACAAGTTATTTGATCCCTTGCATTGAGTATTTATTTTCAGGGAAGAATCTTTGAGGTTGCTGAATTTTTGGTGAAATATTTTTGGAATCATTTAATTTAGCACAATATAGACAAACATACATAACAACTGGGAGAACTAGCATAAAGAGAGGGAAATAATGCACTTCCTCTCTTCTCTTCTTCCCTAGAAAACAATTATAGCCCACATTCTGTGAACATATATCTACATTTGATCTTCAAGAATGGGATGGATCACACTGAATGATGATTTGTGTGTCACTCAATATGATACTAGTCAGAATTTAATGATACCAGTCAGGATTTTATGGGCGTTGTAATGCTTCATGTTCACACATTTACCTTCAAAGCTGTGGGTATCAAATAAAAACTTAGAGGTGATTTTTCCCCCTAGCCTTGACTTAGCAATACAAATTTAATATATTGTATTTAAAGTACAAATGTGAGTAAGAAAGGTAAGATAAGCAAAGGCTTAAAATATTTGAGAAACATCATCAATGCTTGAGTCATTCGACCAGATTTGGCTAAGTGAGAATTTAAGACTTGGCTCTGTGTAGTATTGCCTGTGTATTCTGATGGATATAGAGAAGTAAAGAAAAAATAAAAATACCTCTTCTATTGTCAATCGCTACTGTCAATTAAATGCACAGAACCTGCACTGTTACTGACAGACAGTAGTTATATTTCTTTTTATTAATGTGTACTTTATTATGAGCAAATTTTAAAGAAAACAAGCAACTTTCTAGACTTTCTAGACTTCTAGATTTTGCCAACTATGGCTAGCCATTAGTCCTCCACTATTGTCTTTATGTTTTATTTGTGTACTTAAATTACCATTCTCCAATCTATGTTGTCATTTGGTGATACACATCTGCAAAGTATTATTGTATCTGCAATTGACTGTTTATGTGTAAAGCTACATTCTGAAATTACTGAAATTGCTGGTAAACAGTTCAGGCAGATGTGTACACACAGGGCACTAAATATCTCACTGCTATCCACCTGCGTTGTACCTTAGCAACAGATGGATTTTGAGAAGGAACATAAAAAAATAGGAAACAGGGAAAATTAAGGACTCTATGAATGAAAAATAAATTCAAGTGCCTCCTGCTAATTACTCCGTCTTTAAAAAACATGATTCAACTGTTACTCCTACACAGCAACAATACAATAACACACTTTTCTTAATAGAGGAACAGTAATAAGAGCTGCTAGAGAAGTCGATTTTCCTTTAACTACTGTTCTTTAAAAGTGATTCTGTTCAACAATGCACAAGGTCGACAAGTCAATGCAAGACCACCCTGCTTGGGGATTTGCTCTCAACACAGAGTTGTGTCAAATCCCTCAGCTGAGAAATGTCAACCAGCACCTTTCATATTTATGGTGACTCATAAACAGGAAACTCAGCCCTGTCCACGACACTGGAGCTTTTTCATATCTTAGATCCTTTTATGAAGGAAAAAGAAAAGGCTAAAAAAAAAAAAGAAAGAAAGAAACCCTCAAAACAAAACAAAGAACTTAGCAGGACATTTAAAGCAGCTGCCTTCTATTCCATGTGCCAAAACAAATATTGCCAAATTAGTAAGGCATACTGAACAAATTAAGCGCTAAATGCAAATTTATCAACTGAAATACAATGGCAGAGTAGCCAAGGAGCTTGCAATGGTACAGTTCATCTTTGTAAGTAGGTGTTTTGGTTGGCCAGTTGCTGGATAGTGACATGGGAACAGTAATATAAAAAGAGAACATTTCTGTTACACCCAAGATGAATAGTTTGTTTTAGAAAGTTCAAGTAAACATTTTTTAACATATATTCACTAGTTTCAGAGTGTCTTTTGCTACCAAGAGAGAGATAAAAACTGGTTTAAAAAGTCTCTTAAAAAATACAACATTTGAAAATGGTAATGTCAACATGATAAATTATCCAACAAAATTTTCATGGAGTTCTTCATTTCAGAATAATGAGAAAGCCTTGGTACCATTTCCTCATGTTCTTGTAAGGATATATATGGCCTTTTTATCTACATATATATTTATATATGTGTATGTATAAAATATATTTGTATATATACATATATGCCAGTATCCAGAGGGAAATATCAGTCTTATAGTCTAAATCTATTGCCTGGACAGTTCACACACATGGTTTACATGAGAGCACATGAGCCATGTTTGTCAGTGTACTGTTCACTTTTCCATAAGGAAATTTCTGTGTTACTGAAAAAGTTTAATTTACTGTTGGGAAAACTAAAGGTCAAAATTTTGCTTCAGATCAGTCCAACCCACACTTTATTGTTTTTTTGGCATTCCTGGTATGTTGGCCTGACTCAAAATATCTGTATTTAAAATAAAAAGTTTAAAGTCTTCCTTCGATAAAGCTGATATAATATATTGCAGGAGACATATTGTTTTCAAGAAGCTTGATCCACGTAGAGAAAACAGAGTTTTTATGAAGCAGTGAGTCTTACACAGAACATAAGGTTTTGGAGGTGATACTGTTAACGTGGAGCTGGTTTTGATGCCAAATATATATCCTTGTGGAACAAACAAAATAAAAGCATTAGTAATCAGAGATATGAATATACTATATAAACATCAAAATGTAATATATAGTGATTGGTGATTTTCAAGTTGTTGTAGCTTTTTCCTTTGTGAACAATGTTAATATTTTAACTTTTCCTAAATTCAGGATGAAATAGAAAATGAAATAGTAGACTATTTCATGGGACCAGGACTATTTTTTTCCCATTGCAATTTCCTCTTTTGACTCAAAACAGGTAAGATTTCCCGGCTAGTAATCTCACCTTTGCAACTTGAACTATCTATACAGAATTTTTTACACCAAAACAGAAAATAATGTCTAGCTTCCTTTCAAGTGAAATGCTTAATAGTCTGGATTTCTAGCCATCAGTGTAATTCTTCTCAGCTTTGCATAGTTCTCCATATTACAGAGCTGCAGCTGTGCAAGAAGCATTGCTTGGCAGCAGACTGTGTGAAATCAGGTCTTACGATGTTCTGATAGGAAACGATTTAAGCTTCAAGTTTGTTCTGTCATGCTCATCTGTTTGGTTGAGCATCTACAGAGATGCAACTAAAACTCTTCTCCCAGCAGACTCTAGGGAATGACCACTGCTTTGATTATCAACAAGAACACTTGGCAAAATATTTGACAATTAAAAAAGCCCTGAAGTTGTGAATTTTACTGCTTGAGTCAGCCCAGTTTGACACAAACAAACTTATCCCAGTAAAATGTTATTGATTTACTTGGCTATAGAGCCCTTTTGGAAAAGCAAAAAAATCCCACAAAAATCCCAGTACAATTTGAAATTCTGATGCACTTTGGGGGCTAGATTCTCCTCTTAGAACACTGCAAACACTTTTTTTCCCACTCATTTTAACTCAGAATGGATATTTTACAGAAAGATGAATTTCTGTGCTCTGAAGAGGCCAACATATTTCCTCATTTGTCGTAAAACTTTGGTCAGGGTGAAAGAGGATATATTTCCATAATCTGAAAAGGCCTTTATGAGGCTGAGACAAAGAAAGGAGAAAATAAGAACAGATTCAGGAGTTTTCTTATAACTGGAAATGAGACAAAATCTAACTTCCAGATTGGACTGTAACAGTAAATTTACATCACCACAATTTTACTTATCCTGGTGGAACTTAAATTATAATCTTTAACCTACACTAGTACTGCTCGTGTTGAGGAAAATGCCTTTTTCCACATCCCAGGAGGCCAGTCTTGCAAGACAAAATACCAAATTATTTTTCTTTCTCAGATTTATACATGTTTATCTTTTTTAATATTCATCTGAAGTAAAATGGATCCAGCTTTCTTTCAAATAATACAAAACATATGGGAACAGGGTTGTGTAAGTCACAAGTTGACAAGAACCAAAGGCCTTCCATGATTGTCTCAGATTCACATGATATTCTCAAATCTGACAGACCAGTTATGCGAGCACATACTTGCAGCCAGGCAGCCAGCTTTGCATCAGCCTCACAACACAGAAGGCTACAAGGAGTTATTCCACTGACTTTGTCTTCAGACTGGTTTCTGCTGCACCATTTCAGAGGGCAGAAATGAGGGAATCACATCTTGTATCAGCTGTGTCACTGCGATACAAACCACTCTTGATCCTGGAGAGATATAATGTGTAGAATGTATGCATCAAGTGCATGCATCTGTGTGAACAACTCCTCAGATTCACGAGTGTCAAACACCTCTATGCCAAATTAAGTGATATAAATATGTTATGCAGTATGTTACATGTTATATAGTATGTTATAATTGCAGAAGTGACTGTTACTTCAAAAGGACTGAAAACAATCTCTTTTTTAGAGATTTACTATTTAAAAAGAACTAATGATATCAATTTCTTGATTAATTTTCACAGTCACACTTAGCTTCTGCTTTCTCGCCTGTACGGAGCAAACATATAAAACGTATGTGCTTTCAACATCCATCCAGTATCCATCAGTCTCACTATTGGTTAATGAGGTCTTTGAATATGTATGCTTCAAATATATTACTCCTTGCTCTTTGCACTTACCAGAGTTTCTTGGCTTAAAGGTGCCTCATTTGAATTACCCTCCATGATGTCACCTTTCTCAGATATCAAGTTGTCCATACTGTGTGCATGTGCATCCATATAGTAATAAGAACAGTATGACCAATGTGCCAGGAGACTCTCAATGGTACACAAGGGAGGTGGAAGGGGGCTCCTGAGTGCTACAAGGCTTGACAATCATCAACAGTCATCAGCCTCTGACCTTCTAGAGGTCCTTCCAAGACCAAGAGATCACCAAAAGGTGACTTTCCAAGTTTCATGAAGCGGTTTGAATATGCCTCACTTCATACCCTGCCCTCAGCAAGTTGCACACCTAGATGCCCAAGATGCCTGTGCTTTCCTTCCACTAGCAGTCAGCAGCAGCAAACGGCAGCCCAGGCTCACACGGTGCCTGAAGCGTAGACAGATGTGCCGTGTGTACTCTTTGGAGGGCAGCTCACAAACAGGAAGCATCGGTGCGTGAGACAAGAGCTGAGGCTGGAAGTTGTTAGGCATGTTGCATTATACAAGTAGCTCCAACTGCACAAAAGCATGAGTTCTGCACATGCCGCAGGCAGAGCAGAGTCGATTTTGTTTTATCAGTCTTGCACTGCTGCATTGCCCCCTGGCTTTTGGACATTGATCTAATGGCACCAGTGCATATAAAGGCACACTTTGCAACTTTTAAAACTTTTTTTAAGGGAAAGTATTTCAAAGATTCCCTTCCCATCAGTAATATCATATGGTTCTATTTTACTTAATTGTTGCTCTCAGTAAGAAGACTAGAGATAAAAGATATTTTCTGCTAAGTCACAGCTGTATTGCCAGCTGTGCTACTGGCAAAAGTAGTTATTCTAATATTATTTTTTTCTTTTTATATTCTTGATATATAGCTTAGATTTATATTGTCCTCATTCATTTGCGTAAAGTGCAGTAATCTAATGTCAGCTATCCACATCAGAGTCACTAATTTAAGAAAAGATACTTAACTGTAGCAAATTTTCTAAAACCATATGGAAAAATATTCCTTAATATGCATACATGTGGCTTTAATGAGGATGATTAGAGATAATCTGAGGGCAAAATTTGGCCACTTAGCTTATTTAAAAAAAAAAAAAAAAAGAAAAAGAAAAAATAAGTAGAACTGTACTTTTTCCTCCATCCCCCATACTACCAGGAGCCAATTTTTAACAAAGTGTAATTGTGTTAGTTATAATCTGAAGAATACACTATATTCTTTGAAATGCTTAAGGATTAGTGTCTTCGACTTGAGGGACAATCTTGCTATTGTCTCCAAAGCTCACAGTCTTGTTGTTTTATCTTAGAGGAAGTTTATTCCTAGATAGCGATCTTCATAACATGGAGTCAAGAATAGAGACATTGACAGTTGCTGGATATAGTTTATTGCTTCTTTATAAAAGCGCTATTTAGTAGTACGAGTGAATATTTGAGTCAGCAAAGACCTACATTTGCTCCTTTCAGCTAATCTGTCAGGTTTTGCTTATTTATAGATCTTGGGAGCTTCTTTCTAAGATTTAGCCATAGTCAATATTTTGGTTGAGTTGTAGATTTCCACATGCTTTTTAGAGAGGACATGGTTTAAAGTTTAACTTTTATGATTATACAGGACATAGAAAATGCAAATTGTGGTTTGCATGCTCAAAGTGGCACAGATCAGAAAAGATAACTAGCACTGGGAAATTCAAGACATTCTCAAAAATACTTATTTGCCAATAGAACCCTTAAGTTTTCAGAGCTCTATTTCCCATGCTCTGTTGGAAGCCTAACTGCTCTCTCTGCCTCTGAAAATTTTTCTTAGAATACCAACCAAGCTCTCATACTTTCTTTATTAGACATTGAATCTATTGTCATTATTTTGTTGTTTTCTATGAAACATCATTTCCTCTTTGTTTGGAGAAGTACTGTGCTTTTGTTTGTTTGTTTGTTTGTTTGTTTCTCTTTAGTGGCTTACCAAATGAATATTGCCAGAAATATATAAATGGAATTGCCAAAGTGTCTTTCCTTGTATGGCAACATTTCACTCTCTTTTATGGTCAAATGTCAAATATCCTGAAATCGGAAAACAAATTTAACTTAAGACCCTGCTAAGTTAATTTTAAAATTTTAAGAAACACTTGTACTTTGGAATTAATTTTAAATATCACTATCATGATTCTTGATTCATAGAATCACTGAATGTTTGAGGTTGGAGGGGACCTCTAGAAATCATCTAGTCCAAACCCCCTGCTCGAGCAGGGACACCTAGAACATGTAGCACTGGTGGGTTTTGAAGATTTCCAGAGGAGATTCAACAATCTCTTTGGGCAGCCTACTCCAGGATTCTGTCAGCCTAACAAGACTTAGGATACTGGGTAATAATTGAAACACAGAAGTTTCATCTGTATATGAAAAAGAACTTTTTTACTGCTACTACTCAAATTGCTGATTGTTCCTTATTATTCTTTCTTCGTGGTTGACAAGTTAATATTTAATAAGTAAAGATAAAAGAGAGGGAACTTTTTATTTGTCAGTCAATATGGACTCCTTTAAAGCCTGCTTTCTTGAGAGCTTCTGTAGAACAAGAATAATTCTCTAAGATAGGCGTAATGATATGTAAAAAAAGAACATACAAAAGCTTGTTTTTAAGACAGAAAACAGTGGACTGATATGCATCTATAAAACTATATACTGTTCTGAACATCCGCCAGTGCAAGCTGCAATCCAAATCTCAGTTCAGGAGTTTCCAGGACTGAAATTTCCCTTTACCTGGTGACATTAACTTGATCAGGAGATTTAATTAGCAGGAGGTGTTTTGTTGACTAATCCATAACTTCTATTCCAACAGAAGAAAACAACTCATTTGATATAAGTATGAAGAAGTGGGGAGAAGGGAACAGATTTGTGTGACCTTTCTCTAAACTGAAGCATCTGAACTGACCTCACTCAGTTGAATCCTTCCAGCCAAATCCTCTCAGAGCTCCCACGACCTTCCTTTGCTACCCACAACTACTCTCTTTTTTTTGTTATTCACCCTCCAAAAACCAATCCTCCTGAAAGCCTCATTTGTTGCCCAACCAAACAGGCTGTTCCATTCTCTCCACCAACAGCTATTCCTGCCATCCACCCATTTCTGCTATTGCTCGGGTCTCAAGAGAAGCACATAGTGTAAACACAACAAGAGTAAGACTTAAATGGAGCCCTATGAGGATAGGCTATGGCTGGAAGCAACTTAAATCCAGTAACAATTACTTGCTAGTATTACAGAAGTACTTCTGCATAGCAGAAGTTTCTGCTGTATTCTTGGACAACAAATTAGAAGAACCATTGTTTCTTGAAGGCTTATTTGAAACAGTGATTTTTTCTGAGTTTCCTATATTTTCTTTAGAAATGACACTTCTAGTAAACTGCTGAAAATGAGGATCTGTCTTTAATAAAGAAAGGTTTTACTTAGCACATCTTCTCTGTTGAATAATAAGAGGGAAAAAAAACGGGGATGGAAGAGGAAGAGATTTATTTGATGCCACTTTGAATCATAGCTAGTCTAGCATGCAAAATCTGAAATAATGTTAGAGCTGGAAGAAATAACGTCTGAAAGGAAGTGTCACACACCATGTTTAACAGCAAACAGTAGATACAATACGACATGTTGTGGTGCAGAAGAGAAGCTTTTCAGTGGAATTATTCCAGATGGACACTTCAAGGCCAAAATGAGAAACTGTCAAAGACAGCACCTAATTTACAACAAATTAGTATCCTCTCTCCTCTAAAGATCTTGTTCATACTTGTTCTGCTTGTTGGCACTTATGGCTGGCAGTCAGAGAATACACTCCAACTGTGTTAATTGTTGTAGAAACCCATACTGAAGAAAATTCTCATACCTGAAGATCTTGTACTTTGAATATAGCATAAGAGGTTATGAGGTATATATATATTTATATATATGCAATAAAGACAGCAGTGAGATAGAATTAACAGAATAAATAGAATTTTCATCATTAGCCCAAGTATTGTCAAGATGTTTGAAGGTGTTATAGCAGAAATTAATTTTAAGGAGGTACCTGATGCAATTTTGTGAATATTTATAGCTAACTTCTTCCACACAGACATATGACAGGAATAAAGACTCAATCTGATTTTGGTAAAAACTGAGCTAATGGACAGTACAGATTGGCACTATTTGTAACAGAGAAAAGAGTCCCATTTGGAGGAGAGTCTGTATTTTCAGTTTTTCAGCAGTTACAACATTACCTGATGAAGAAGTATGGGCTGCTCTGGCTTTAGGCTCCTGATGTGATCTTAAGAAGGATGGAAGTGGCAGGTGACATTTTGCTGGTGTGCAAAGACAAAGAATTAAAAGAGGAGCAGAATATGAACATGTGTGATCTGAACGCTAAAAAGAAGTAGACAATGTGGCCAAAATAATCAGAGAATCACAGAATCACAGTATCTTCAAGGTTGAAAGGGACCTCTAGAGATCATCTGGTCCAACCTTCCCACTTGAGCAGGCGCACCTAGAGCATGTGGCACAGGGTGGCATTCAGGTGGGTTTTGAAGACCTCCAGAGAAGGAGACTCCACAACCTCCC
>JAUBOD010001115.1:889352-916265 GCA_032353885.1 Nothura maculosa | reverse complement strand
CCATCTGGGCCCATAGATTTTTGGGTGGCCAACTTGCCTAAGTGATCCCTAACCCAATCCTTCTCAACCAGCAGAAGAAGATCTTCCTCTACCCCATTAATTTCTCTATCACTTGAGCCCTGCAGTTCATGGGGAGTGGCCTTAGCAGTAAAGACAGAGGCAAAGAAGACATTTAGTAACTCTGCCCTGTCGGCATCCTCCGTCACCAAGGCCCCCTCCCCATTCCATAGCCCGCTAACATTTTCCCTCATCTTCCTCTTGCTGCTAACGTACTTATAGAAACTCTTCCTGTTGTCCCTGACATTCCTCGCCAATTGTAATTCCACCTGGGCTTTGGCCTTCCTCATTTCACATCTGCATTCTCTGGTAATGCACCTATATTCTTCCCACGTGGCCTGTCCCTTCTTCCATAAGCTATACACTCTTTCTTTCTCGTTAACTTTGCCCAGGAGCCCCTTTCCCATCCATACAGGTCTCCTGCCCTGCCTACTTGACTTCTTTTTTGTGGGAATACACCGATCCTAAGCTTGGAGGAAGTAGTGCTTGAATATTAGTCAACTCTCCTGAGTTGGCTAATAACTAGCTGGCTAATAACTATTAACATATAGCTAATAACTGAGTTGGCTAATAACTAGCTAGTAAAATGATGTGTGCACTGTTCGGAAAGTGTTTGAAGCAAAACAAGACATATTTTATCACAATCAGGGAAGAAGAGGGAGTAGAAACCAAAAAAGTCTAATTGTATTGACAGCTCATCAAACTTATTTTGATTCTGTCTGGTATACCTTGGTTAAAGGAAAAGAAAATATAAAACAAGATGAGATGCAGAAGAGAGTTTTGTGAAATGATTAAATAAACTCATTGCAGAAGCAGGTTATGTGTCAGCTAAGAGACAGAGTTAGATAGTGCCTTTAAATTATTCATGTCTTTCCACAAGCTATATGGATCGTGAGATGTTGGAATTCACGATCCTGTGTGGAGGAAGCTGAGTGAGAAGTAGGATTGCAAGCCTGGACTTCAAGAGAGTTGCTTTTGACCTCTTCAGGGAGATCTGGAGCAGTCCCTTGGGCTAGGGTCCTAGAAGGAAAGGAAATCCAGGACAGCTGGACTCCAACAGCACTTCCTCTAAGCTCAGGGTCAGTGCATTCCCACAAGAAAGAAGTAAGCAGGTCAGGAGACCTGTATGGATGGGCAAGGAGCTGCTAGGCAAAGTTAATGGAAAAAAAAAAAGAGCGTACAGCATGTGGAAGAAGGGCCAGGTCATGTGGGAAGAATACAGGCGCATCGTCAGAGAATGCAGATGTGAAACAAGGAAGGCTAAAGCCTGAATGGAATTAGCATTTGTGAGGCATGTCAGGGATAAGAAGAAGGGTTTCTATAAATATGTCAGCAAGACTAAGGAAAATTTTAGTGCACTGCTGAATGGAGAGGTTGCCTTGTTGACAGAGAATGCAGAGAAGGCAGAGTTATTAAATGCCTTCTTTGCCTCTGTATTTACTGCATGAACTGCAGGGCTTAAGTGAAAGAGAGATAAACAGGCAAGAGGAAGACCTACCACTGGTTGAGGAGGTTAGGGATCGCTAAGGCAAAATGGACAACCAAAAATCTATGGGTCCCACATAGGAAAGTTGGACTAGATGATCTCTAGAGTTCCCTTCCAACCTTGAACATTCTGTGATTCTGTGATATGCTTTAAAAGTGTCCATTTTCCAGCATGGAAAGATATTGGTTCTAGCAAAAAAATCCAACTCAAATACAACTGCTGTCTCACACTGAACAGATAGTACTATGCTGATTTCTGCAGAAAATAAACATCAACTGAGAGAGGGGAAGAATTTCTGATTTGGAAAGATCAAATTTAATCTCATATTGTACTCTTTCTGGATATTTTGAAAAATGACCTCAGATTCCAGTTCATCGAGAAAGAAGCATGACAAGAGCAGGATCTGTGGGTTGTTAATAAGAGTATGAGGGCTGAAATTGTGTCTTAATTTATTTAAACAAGCCTCCCTTCACTGTGGTGTGTTCCAAGGACGCAGCACTGCTCTCAGAAGACAGGTTCATTCTGTGTCGCAGCATGAGTGGAGCAGTAGCTCTCATACTTTTCTTTATAACTTGTTATAAAGGCAGCTAAACAGAGCAGGCATTTGAACTTGGTGTTCAGCAAATGTGAGGAAAAATTCAGGTGTTTATTTTCACAAAAAACACTTTCCCTCCTTCAAATATCCTCCTGCTTGTGCTGTCAGAGTTTGTGCCAGTTAGCTTCATGAGTGACACTGTCTCTCTACCCTGGAAATGTTATCCTTCACAGCTATCCCTGGGGCAACTATATCACATTCCAGAGCTTCAGCTAGCCAAAGGAATGAAAACTATTTTTACTTAATCTGAAATATTTAGCAATTATTAGAAACTATATATTGCACTCATTTATGCTACTCAGAAACTGTCAATACTTTCAACTAACTGTTTAGGGGCTTTATCTTGTCTATGCTGGAAATTCAATACCCCTTTTTTCTTTTTATAAAGCTGTTCTTGAAGAAAGCACACCCTTGACTTGTAGGCATGTTAATGCAATGCTTTCCATTCAAAGCATGGCCTTGTTTGCTGGCCTACAGTAAATGTTGAAAAATGCTATACAATAACATCTGCTATTACACAATAGTTCTCTATTTGCTTCCAGCAAGCTTACACTAACCCAGCATTGCGTAATTTCTTTTTTTCCTTTTTTTTTTCACATAAAACAATGAGAGCGTATACTGGCCTGTAAATAGTATATAGCCTCAAGTAATAAATACCTCTCAAAGACACTCAGCATAAAACCTCATTGTTAGAGAAGTTTTGCCAGAGAAGTTGCAATATGGCTCAGTCCAATGAAAAGTAGCTCTCTTGATGCTGAAAGATTTAAATTGTCTCAAAGAGATTTCTAGAGAATTAACATATCAGGCAAGCATGTAAAGACAGATACAGCAATTTATGTAGTTTGAAGGTGACAGGGGTGGTACTGGCCCCATGGCTTAGGCATGAAGTCTGACCTGGGACTGCATTCATGGACTGGCTTACAACTCCTATTCTCCTAAAAAATGAGGATAAATTTTTCCCAGCCTCTACTGACTGCTTTTGGAGCTTGATGCCAATATGACCATCCTATGTAGGTTCCTGAAGAGCAGAGGTGACAGAGTTCATTGCTACATCAGTTGATTCTTTTTTTTTTTAAGCATAAAGTGGTAAATAGTTGATGAAAATATTGTAAAGGCATTATCGTTTCTTCCAAACTGATCATTTATCAAGGCAAATTCAAGAAGAAATCCTCATTTTACCAACTTACCAAGGCAAGCCCAACTTATATAGGATTGTTTTGTTTTGTTTTTATGTAGAGCTCGTCAACCAGTGGTAGGACACACCACTATATGTTCAAAGCAGAAGACTCTGTAGACTGTTACAACTATAGACTCTGTAATGTTTATTTCTTAACATTTGAAATTAGATGCCTTCTGGGCATTATACATAAATAAGGAGAGCCAGATGGGATCCATCTGGTCAACCATAGATGTTTACGTATAAACAGATCTCCATAAGCTCACACTATGATCAGTGGTAAGAAGACACTTGAAGAATTTTATTTAACTCAGGTTAAGTCAGATACCTACAACTATTCAGCTGAATAGTCATTCTCATAACTTCAGTTCCTCCCCATTGATTTCAAGGTAAGTATCAATAAGCATCTATAGTGTAATGTAAGTTAAGTGAGCCCTGATCCCTATAAGAAAAATGGTACTGCTTAAAGCGTTATTATAGTCTTAGTAGCAAACTGTCAACAACTCTTTAAAGCTATGTTCAGAAATGAAAAAGAAAAAAGGAGATTGAAACTTATTCAATATATACAAGTTCGATTTTGACAGTGCGTGAAAGCTAATAAAGGTAATTAAATGTCATTATATCCTCAGGTACCCAAAATCAATCATAGCATGATTCTGTAGTTCGCGTAGGCTTGCTATTAATGTGACTCGGTTTATACGACAAAGGGTAACACAAACTTGAAACTGATACAGATGTTGCCTTGACAGCACCATAATAAAGAATACGCTTTATAATTCATTTCTTTTTCTTCCTACTGTCTCTGTTAATGATTATTGGTATAATATGTTTTATATGGGAAAAGCAGAATTATTGCTGGAGGATTTTCCCTCCTCCAGGTTTTAATACTGGCCTCATACAGACTCTTGTGGGCCAACACCACTAACTCTCTGTCAATGATTTTAATGAGGAACAGGAAATAGGGAGATATTTTTGGTCCTATTTTTTTGGGAAGGAATGGTCCCAAAAGAATACGATGTAACATTACTCAACTCCAAAGTGAGTAATTCCAGTGGTTAAACAAGAGCATCCTAGTCCAAAGGATAGTGTCATAGCCAAACAATGGTAATGTTCCAAAGCAATGTGGGCCCTTCACTGAGCATATGGAAGAGCTAGCCCATTAATACATTTTCTTCTGTGCTTATTTACCTCTAGAAATATTAATACACTCCTCAATCTCCTGTAGCACCATGCTTAGCTGCAGTCGAAAATACATTGATGTGATTTCTAGCTACTTTGTCTTTTATCCATGATACTTGCTGACCTGCTGTACACGAAGAAAATGAAGAGTCAGTGTTCTGATTTACCCTGTACCTTCTTTCTGAACTGATGAATGAAAACTGAGTATCACAGTGATTGTGTGCTTTCAAGTGTGCTGGAAAGGGTACATTAACATAAGATGGACCCGCCTGTGGAAGCTCACCTTGGTATTTCATTTGAAATGAAAGGGTTTGCAACAACTGATAACTTAAATACTAGTATAGCAATCACTAATGAAATAGGACACTAGCAGAAAGATAAAAACTACGATATCAAAAGTGTTACAAATTATTTTCAAAAATAAAACATGATCTTTAATCAAATGAGGATACTATCCTGGGAAGAGGGAGAATGAAAATACTGAGAAGTGACATGGAAAAAAAATGGCTGCAGGCCAGATATGGTAGAAAATTGATATGGTGGTTCCTGAACTTTGAAAGATAATTCCTTAGAAAAAAAAGAATGACCTGCAGACTCTTGTAGTTTCTGCAGAACTGCCTTCAGGAAAAGATCTAGGGACTCTTACAGGAAAGGTGATGGAGAAGCAGAATTTCCTATAATATGAAAATATAACTGAATTCCACTTTTCCACAAAACAGCTTGATGAGGTTTTTGTTCTTCCAAATAATGAGCATGATCTCTTAATTGTTATTTCTAATTAATTCCTTCATTCAGTCAAATATTGATGTTATATGATTTCAGAAAGAGAATGTCCACCTCTCTTACTAGAGTTGCGCAGAAACACTGTGAGGAAATTGCAACAAGAAAGAAATTCCCTGCAAAGCACACTCTGAAGTTTTTTGTATTTGAAGTTCTTCACAATAGTGAATTCAACACATCTAATTGAATGATATTGTGGAGAAACATTGTTATTATAACCTGTCCAGAATTGTCTCATAAACATTCTTCAGCATTACTCTACTTTCTTTTTTCTTTTTTTCTTTTTTTTTTTTTTTTTGGATAGTTAGAAAACCTGGGAGACATAGGAGGATGTAAAGACACCTCCCAAATGTCAAAAAATATATACAAAACAATGATAGTTCAATATCAGAAATCCACAGACAACAAGGACAGGGATGAAAGCAATGCTTTAACCATACAAATTCATGTCCTGTATCATTACAGTGAAGTTAATCTTCACAATAGCAAGAGACTCAATGAGATTCTGACATTTTTATCTTCCAAATGGAGAAATGAAATAAAGCATAGAAATTGGAAAATGTAGTGTATGACAAGGAAAGGGCTGAGGAAGATTTGTTAAAGTGCTTCAATTTCTTTTCCGGGTCTACTTGAACATAAATTAAAAGGGTGGTGTGAATCAGTAGAATGGTACCATGCTTGCTACAATGCTACGATGCAACCATCTTGCATTTACAGCAACAGTGATGGAAATGTTTCTTTAGTAGATCCCCTGCCATCACTATCTCTAGCACCTGCATCAAGGTCCGCTGTGACCTGAAGAAGCTCTTGTTCTCTTGTTCTCAGAGTTCACTTGAACTCTGTTCCTAACTTGATTCACCTTACTCATCTGCTGCATAACCTTTTATGTTTTTTTCATGTGGATGAGGTTTCACTGACATCCATGAGTATCCAGTGCACACAAGAGTGACAACAACTCAGAGCTAACATGTGTGTCCTGCTTCCATACCAAACATTGCAATTTGTCTTAATCGGAAGTAACTTCATTTGAAGGATTTGGCACTGAAGTGTAGACTTCATTCTAAAATTTATATCCTTTTACATGATTCAGAGGCAGATGGATGGCCCGAATGCAAACTTCCTATTTATACTTTCCTCTGGGGATTTGATTCAGGCTCATTTCTCATTTTCATATGAGCTTGACTGTTGGATTTTTATTTTTATGAAAATGATTAATATAGCCAAACCAGAATAATGAAGACATTGTAAATTAAATTTAGAATGAAAAAGTATCTGTGCCAATTAAAAAAACAAAACAAAACATTTATTTTCAGAGATAGTTTTTGCAGAGGCAAATTTCAAACCCATATTATACTGCTGAAAAGTTTTTCTATGGAAGTGATGACACAACTTCAGATGGCAACATCCTGAATAAGACACTGCAATACTCAAAACTGGTTATTAAAGAAAGGAAAAAAAAAAAAAAACCTTGGTACTCTTATTACTCCATGTAGTCTTTGTCTCCTAATCTTCTGCCTTATCCAATCTTGAAAGATTTATAGTTTGCTAATACTATAAGGCAAAAGGACATTCTCCTACCCAACAAGGTCAGTCAAATCCACTCCAATCAGTGATCGGTGGATTAACACATGTCACTGAACTCCTTATAACTTTACTGGTGCCAGGACATTTCAGTTAAAACTTGACACTGTGAATGCTGGAACGAACAGCTGGGCTTACCTTCTGGTTGCTGAAGGCATGAGTGAATGCAAAACTCCTGGCAATACATTTCATTGGCTTATCCCTGCTTAAAAGGGAGTCTGTTCTCATAAGCCTGGTACAAAAATATAAATACTGCTACATAAATATACACTCACATGCACAAATATATATACATAAACATGTGAATACAGTTGCAAATTTCCAGAGCTCTAGAATATTTTTGGTTTTGCTCTGGAGGAGACTAATCAAATTTCTAACAATCTCTTCAAAATGTAAGTAAAAACGTTGGAATCAGATGGCAGACCTTGATCTAACTCCCATCAAATAAAATTTTCCCACTGACTTCTCTGGGAATAGACGATGCTATTGGAGTGGGTGGTCCCTTCGTTCTGTATTGTGGGCCAATTCGTCCCCGGATCCTAACTCACCATGTGCTGTGGTCTGGACTCACTTCTGCTTCCAAATTTCAGCTTTGGCTGGGCTGCGCAGGGGGAGGAGTACACCACAGGATGGTCTCATACCAGACTGATATTTTTGTCTGCATTTGGCCCCTGACATAATTCAGAACATCCTAAGGCATTAATATCTAAAAATATATGAGCAGCAATAATCACCCTTCAAGGGCAAACCTGGCAGCTGGAAATCACTGAAACATAGTAGTAGCCGTCCACTCCCATTCCCTGATCACTTAGTCATCTCTGCTGGCTTCATACAAGGTGAAGATATCCCCGAGCATATCCTTGATTGGCCTTTAGAATGACTGGAAAAACGTAAGAGGACTGGAAGAGAGCTGAGAATTTCCCCCTTGCTGCTGTCATATGCATATTCAGTTGTGTGTTTTTTCTCTACTCAGTCCAGTAATTTTTCAAAGAAGTGACTATCACTGCTGCTCGAAAAGAAAGACTAGGACAAGCAGCAGCATCCTTCAGATACTAGTAAAAAACTCTTTCTTTTTAGTGTTAGCAGTTGTCCTTTGCTGGCCAAGTTGACAAAGTTGTACTGAATCTTAAAAATTGGATCCAATCTTTATTTCATGTGTGGTGTAGGGCAGATGAATAACTTGTTCTTGAAAAGATATTGCAGGAGTGAATAAGTATAAGAATCTTTGACCAGATCCACAGATACAGTAAACTGCCATAACACCTCTGAATTCCTGGAACAATAAGGGTTTGTATCCACTTATGACCCTTACATCCAGAGTTTTACTTAAAAAAATATGTCCAAACATCTGCATATGGTTAAGTCACAAAGCAAAAATTTCAAGACAAGATTATGCATACTGCACATCTAAAAATATAAACTGTCAACAAATTTTTCTAATTTTTGTACCTAAAGATTGCTTCCCCTGTCAGTAAATTCCAGTGACCAATTATATTTTACATGATTAAATATTATTTGTTGTAAATCTATTGCTCTTTCATCAAATGTCTCGCTGCTCTTCTATTACACGATTTGTCAAAAAGAAAGGAATGGTTGCACCAAACTGTTTTGTTAAAGATCTCGTAACTCTTCCCTCATTCAGCCTCTGCTGCCCTACTTTTTGCAATCTGATTTGTATAAGCCCTTCACCACCGCTTAGCAGTGTCCAGGCACATGGACCTCGAGTAAGGCTCTGCTGCCGAGTGCTGGGATATATTGGGTGGACGAAAGGATCCCTCCATCCTTCATGGCCTGCCAAACACTGCCTTGTTCAAAGCACTTTAATTTTCAGTAGTGGAAGGCATTCCAGGTATATCATAAGGTGAGTATTTAAGGAATACACAACTGTTGACATCTATAACTCAAGCTCTCTGTACATAAGCCCTTTTGTAGTATCCTTAGTAGACAATTAATTGACACAATGTTCATGTGACCAGTATATTGTGGAAAACAGAGCACATGGAAGATGACATCATTAGCTAATTTTTAGCACATATTAGTTTACTTTTTTGGCCTATACTCCTCCCGATTTCCATATTTTTTTCAGTTTTCACCCTACAAATGAACCCTGCATCCAATCCATTCCTCAAAACTAGCTACTTCATATTGCATGGTGTTCCTGGCATTTGTTAACAGCAGTGGGAATCTGACCTCTCTCAAATTCTCACTGTTAAGAGTGTTTCGCCAAAACTAGTAACTAATCAGTTGCATGGCCAATGTATTCAAACAATGATGTTTTTATTACTGCTTTGTCTTTGCCTTGGTATTTCATAATCCTTACAAAACTTGTTGTGAGGTATAGGACTTATAATTATAGAATTTCAAAGCCATTGTGATTAATTTTTATATTCATTTTCAGTGCCTTATGCTTACATTCCATATTAATGCTCAACAAAAGCTCTAACCATGCAAATTATAGTAAAGCCTTACACTGGCTTCTGTGCACCATTTGAAATTTGGTTTCATAGAATTACAGAATCACAGAATGTTTAAGTTTGGAAGGGACGTCTAGAGAGCAAGTCTAACCTTCCTGCTCAAGCAGGGACACCTAGAGCATGTGGCACAGAGGAGTCACACACATGCAGGAGGATTTTGAAGACCTCCAGAGAAGGAGTTCGATATTTGAAAGATGACGTTTCTTTTCTGAAATCATTATGATCACTCTCCAGTGGACTGTGTGAAATAGTTTGACAGTCCTTTTGCATTAGGTGGTCTAATGTATATGCACCTTTGCATTAGGTAGTCTAATTGCCAAATTATGAATTGAAATATTTTGACTGTTAGTTTTAGCAAAGTTACAGAATACTCACTGTTAATTGAAGTCATATGTGTGTAGCACACGTTATATTCAATGAATATCAATAGATGCTTTATGTTAGATGCAAATTTTTCAAAACTATGTGATTTCTATTAAGTATTATCTTTCTTGGTAATGTTAGACATTGAAATGGAAGAATTGCTGAAAAAACTTTTTTTTCAACAGTGCTCTAAGAGATCCAAATCATTAGACATATTTTTCACAATGGTTTTCATTTAAAAAAAAAATCAGCCAAGTTCCTCTCTAAAATTCTGGCAAAAAAACTTGAAACTGGAACTTTTCAAAACCTGCATACGGCTCTAAATTTTAGTACATTTTTTTTCAGTTATTTAAACAGATCTGCTTGGGATGCACTCTGCTTTTTGCAACTTTCCCATCTGCTGTTTTTTATTTAGGGCCTTGAAATATGAAAATAACTCTTCTCAGTAATAATGTGAAATGGGGGTGGTGAGATGGAAATTAGATAGATTTTCCCTGATGGAAAACTGGTAATCCTCATTATTTCCTCCTGCATCATTCCTTCTCTTTGTTTAGCCCCTGTAGTGACCTCATCTCTGTTTATCCTGTCAGCCTTTCCTTGTTTCTCAGCACACAGTGATTCACCTTCTTCCCTGCAGTCCCTTTCTAGACTGCCTCAGGCCATATTTTGAAACCATTGAGAAAAAATACTGATATTTTCTTTATGAATAATACATAGCACAATCTGACTGGTAGAATAGTGGAAGAAGTGGAATAGTGGAAGAAGAGGAAGTCTGCCGTAATGAATGGAAAAAAAGGAGTATGGATTATTCCTGAAAACAGCTACTTACTGAGTCTTGAAAACCACCCTGGAAGAGCCAGCTCTGGGACACGTGTGACAGACACATGGGAGATATCCACAGCTGGTGGACATGAGACAGGCTGGTGTATCAAGAGACATGACTCTGTGATATGGATGAATTACACCCTCTCTTGGGTCCGAGGATGGTGCTTTGGATGGTGCTTCTTGGAGATCATATCAAAGATGCAGCATTGAGCAGTATTCTTCAACAAAATTAAGTTGATAGCAGAGAATCAAGTTACTAGCAGAGCTTCTCCTCTAGAGAGTTTTGGAAATTTCTATATGTGTATTTTTTCTAAACATGAAACTCAGTTGATCTTCTCTTCATCCTTGGAAAATGGAAAAAAAAAAAGCCACGTACACACACAAAAAATGTGTCTTCAAAATTCTTCTTCATCCTTGGAAAATACAAAAAAAAACTTAGTATTGAAATTGCCATAATAGTCCCTAGTACAATTTAAAATATTGTTTCCATTAGAATGAAAAAAAAAATCTCAAAGCTTCTTGGATCTTTTCTTGTTTTGTTTTTCATTTTAAACCAACTATTCATTCTTGAGTAAAAACAAATTCTTACCAGAAAAAGTGTCCAAAATTAATTGCAATTACCATGTAGCTACAATAACATATAAGAATGTTGCCCTTCAGATATTTAGTGAAGCATCCTTTCTGCTGTAAAAGGATATGCTATGCTATCTGAACAATGAACTCTTTTGCCTAGCACTACAAATATTATCTTTTCTGAAAATCCTTGTATAAGACCAGAATGTTACTTTTTATGGAATAATCATGAGTTGGCCACTTGTACTTGGTTTTGGTTACTCTGAGTATGCTATTGAACTTTTCTGGTGTTTTGATGATTTTACTTGAATGGTATGACATGCTTTCTTCTGAAAAATGAAATCCCGTGCTGTTTATACATCAGGAACTTACATGTCAGTTTTCATGTAAGGTATCACAAACACTGCTCTGTCTTTTATACTCCACTATTTGTTTGAAAGTAGAGAAGAAAACTAAGTGGAACCTGAAAAATGGATGTGACTATGACGGAAAGACAAAAAAAAAAAAAAAAACAAGTTTTGCCCAGTAATTATCTTAAACTTTGATCCCACAAAATCCATGAAGCTCAAGGAAAAGGATATTTAACTTTTTCCAGATATATTAACGTGCTTCTGAAAGTATTTATTAATAATTTCTACATGACCTGTCAACAAGATTTTTCAGTACTTTCAAAAGTAATTATTTTTTAAAAAACCTTCCATCAGTTGTAAATTTGTTATGGACATTCATCATTATAACCGCTACTTACTGACTGTTGGTCATTTATGCAAACTGCCTTTTAAATGAATTCTCTGCTACTTTCTCTTTTTCAATCACCTTGAAATGGACTAATTAATTCCTAGATTCTTCTTTCTAATCCCAGCAATTTTTATTTGAGCTAGATATAAGTATAACAAGAGGAAATAAATTCTAAGAATGTAAAAAATCTGATATAAGGGAAGATTATTTTTACTTTCAGTGTTGACAAAAAGAATGAAATAAATTTTACTTCTTAACACTCCGGTTCCCTGGAGTGCGAAATGTCCTCAACTCCAAGTAGTAATGCTTGATTAATAAACAGTGATTAACAGTGATTAATAAAACATTTACAGTAAGTTTTTGCCTTATTAGATAATAAGCAGATGGATGCTGTGAGCAGGAGATAACTGTCCTTCTCCTTCTGGATGACACTTTCGGTTACATATCTGCTTCCTCTTGTCTCCTTTAATCTTGAATTTATTTTAGGGATAGCTGTGGCTTTGCATGTTTAAGTTCAAAATGTTTGTGCCATGAAATCTTAGCTTATGCTTCTGAGCTGCCAGTCATTGGGGGTCTGAAAGATATGACCATTTATGAAATTGAACAGGAGCATAATGGCCACACTGGATTAACACAAAGGAACTAAGATGAAACCTGCTGCATTTTTCAAAAGAATGTAACAGATAAAAGCCAACAATCATGACCTTCCCTTGTGTACCTCTATTTTCCCTTCTACCTGCTGCTGATTTTTCAGCTGATTTACTTGAAATTTCATAAAATTTTTCACTTGGTGTGGTTATCATTTTCACTTGGTGTGGTTATCATTTTCAGTCTGAACATTTCTACAGACAAAGATCACTTGCTCTGACTTTTAAACACTTGGGGGAAATACGAGTTTTTAATACTTTTTGAACTATTTATTTAAATATTTTCAAATTGTAAAAATTCAACTTTCTCAATTTCACAAAACATTAGCTTCATAATTTCAACTAATATTAGTTGTAATTAAAATAAATAGTTTAGATATCATTGAAATAATAAAATCTTTCTCCAGTTGGGATAGTACATTCTGAATATTGTTTTCAGTTGTGCCATTTTTTGCTCTAGTTTTCCAAAGGAAAGCTTTTCAATATTCAATATCTCATTTTGCCCAAAGGACAGGAATGTGGTTTCATGATTAGTTATATCTCTTTTCAAACTATTTTCTGAAAGGTGGTTGATTTTAAGATTCAGATTTTATTTTAGTTATTTAGCTTGGATGACTTCTGGCAGGAAACAGTTCTTGCCTGTTGTCTTATCTCCTGTTTTCTTATGAGAGCTCCACTCTTGGACAAAAAAGATAATTGTTCCTATAAAATACCATCTTAGTTACTCCTTGACATCTAAGATTCTTACTGGATATAAAGAATACAGCCATAGTTTTAAATCAAATGACACTAGCTTTTATTAACTTGAACTCCTGACATTCAGTACAGAGAAGAAACTGCTCAGAGAGGTAATGATTTGCTCTAAAGCCTTTAAAACATTTCCAGTGTGAGACTCAGGACTGGCTGCTCGTTCCTCACTCTCAAATGAAGACTTTTACTTTTTTTCAGGAAAACATTAGTTCATTTTGTCATTGCCATCATTTGGTAGGCTGTATTTAACTGATTCTTCAGAGTGGCAGAGGTAATATTCGGCCATGTGATGCCACCTCTCCTACAGTCCGGCTTGTACTGCTGTACACAGTGCTCTCAGTAGCATTTTCACCAATTGCCCCTGCCTGTGCAGGACTAGAATCAGAAGGCACCAAAACAAAAATGTGTCAGGACTTTCTGCGTCCAAAGAGAGTTTATCACTTATGATAAATTTAATAATTTAAGTCAACATCCTTTTAACTTCTGATCTCAAGTGCTAAAACTATGAGAAAGAACAATTGCTTTCCCTTTTCTTCTGCCTTTCTTAGAAGGAGATTCCATCTTTTCAAGTATATGATGATCTTGGTCTGAGTTTATGTTTTTCTCACCTCCCGTCTGGAATTCAGTAATGTAATATACCAGGTCATTAAACCATCTGTCCTTAGGAATCTGCAACTAAATGCAGTAGCATAACCCAATAATATAAGCTACATAACTACCTCAGAAAGTCCTCTCTCCGATGGCTTCCTATAGCAAGAAAAAATAGAAGTGAACTGAAAGTCTTTGCCCTTGTCTGCGAGATGATTGATGGCCTGGGCTCAGGATAGCTATGGGCAAAATACAGTATGGTCCAGAGATCCAAATTAGCAAGTCTATGCAGTGCAGGGTAGGACTATGTGGACTCACCAGTTTGCATCTGGAAGCAGTAGAGCTGCATGTACTTGGCATGGTGCCCAAGCTAATATACCCTGCCCTTTGTGTGTGAACGTGACTATTTTGCTTCCAGGCCTGATTTGGCAGTTTATCCAGAACCGCCCTTCTGGTGCTGGGGTTGACGCAGGAGGAGCGAATCTGTCTGCAGCTGGCAGTGTAGACAGACTTTCAAAGAATCTCTCTGGCACTGGAATAGGAACCTTGGATGCAAAATCTCCTCCCCAGGCACAGCAAAACTTTCTACTCAGAAGGTAACTCTTGTCCACACAGAGGAGGAAATGTTCTTTGCAAGGGTTTGGCCCTGGTTTCTGGATTTAATTCTCATAAGACGAGAAGAAACATTAAAAAAAAATCCTGTCTATCACATACAACCCATTTTTCTATTAAATAAACACAGGCCATCTGTCACCTACCTCTCACACTCTCCTTTCCTAAATCTCTTACTCAAATACAATGATACACATAGAAGAGCTCCTCTCAGTATAGAAAGGTGAACTGCCTATGACAGTTCATCATGTAATAGTAACTACATGACTTCATGCTCCATAGAAAAATATGGAGATGAAGAACTGTAAGAGTCTCCCTAGAAAGACGAGGTGTAGAAAGCATCTGTACTTTAGTGCAATGCTTCAAGACACACACAGCGATTGAATATGCTAAGCTTATTGCTTGCCAGATACACCTGGAGATGCTAACCTTTCATATAGAAACACTACCATATTAATCCATGTTCTGAATTAATGGGTGAGGCTACAAGTTACTTATGCCTTGTAGTGCTTTATGCATAAGATGTTTAAAAAATAGTAAATAAAAACAGCAGGTAAATGTCTACTGACTTGGTGTTGGGAAGCATCTTTTTCACAGTTTTAAGCTGCTGATGTATTTCACAGCAGGCTGCTAGCTACACAGGAGTAGCATTCTGGCTTTAAAAATAATTGAAACTGCCCCTACTATTTGTTGCTCATTACTAGTCTTCTCGGCCAGCTCAAGATTCCCTTGAGGAAACTAGAAATGGGAGCTTTGCCTGAGGTGAGGTCTGTTGATCACATTTCTGGCAGGCAGAGAAGAGCTAGGTGAAAGTTCGAGGAGAAGGAAAAGATTTATTTTGAATTTGGAGACTGAATAAAATGAGCTAGTATAGAGCAAAACCGAATTAAAAAGCAAAAACTAAAAACTGAAGAGATTTCTTTGAATTCACATGCACCCTGGGATTTGGTTAGTATAAATGCGGAACTATGCCTCAGACATATACATTTGAAAGATTTGTGAACTTTAAAATGTTCAATGAAATTGGAATGAATTTTCAAATTTGTAATGAAACATGGAAGCAGGTGAATTTCATGTATTTTGGATATATTCTCATAAATTGCATTGCTCTTATAGTGATAAATTTAGAAAACCACCTTGTCATATTAAAAAGATGTTATATGAGGGTCAGATAGAAGATCTAGACCTTGAACTAACTGTTGTGCATTTCTGTTCTTCTGAGTAGAAACAGAATTTCTCAAGTCTGTGTCCAAGTTAAATTCTCAAATTATACTCCCAAGAGAAAGGATGGTTTCTATGATGATAACTAGTTTTTTAAAAAAGAGTATCTCTGAGTTATTATTTTCACAACATTCACAGCATTTTAAAATAAAAGAAAATCAAAAGAGCTTATGAAAAGAGATCTCTTTCCTGAGAACCTTTAAACTTTGAACAACTTACAGTGGCTGACCATTTGGGCCATGACTTTAATATTTAAGTTAATAGTATGTTGTGTTACAGTCAGTTTGGTCCAAACAACACAAGAGATTCAAACAGACAAACCTTTATACTTCACAGAGCTTACAGTTCATTGTTTGTGTTGGTCTAACACACTTACTAGATTTGATAGGCTGCAACGTGTAATATGAGAAAAAGCCAGATCTCATAATTTATTTAGAGAGCTGGTTAGGAGAAAATACTCCCAGAAGGAAGTTTTAATGACTGTCTTTGCTTTTTACTGCAAATACAAGACAAAAATAAAAATCTTTTGAGTGAACAGTGAAGATCTGAATCAAGGAACTGCTGCACTTTTTGTAGTCCTAAACCATATTGTTTCAATCAAACTTGAATGGCCTAACCAGACAATATCTTCTGGGATATACCATCATACTTTATGTTTGTAAACACAGTATTTACCACTTTTTTAACACAGTAAACAATGGAAATATCTGGGTATGGTTTGCGATTTTTTTAAAAAAAACATGAGATGAAGTGATAATTTCATATATCTACAAATATCTCTATACTCAACATCTACAAGTGTAGGTGTTTCCAGTATAAATGAAACTTGGTTTATTAAACTGTGGTCACACTTATTCTAGCACATTTAAGTACTTATGATGTAGATGGAAGCATTCTAAATTTCTTCTACAGTCCATGAAGAGAATGGAGAATTCCAGAGTTGGAATTCTCCACAATTGGCTTTGAAAGTGCTTTTAGGCTGCCATTGAGGCAGGACATTTGATGAGACATGTCATGATCTTTCAGTTTGATTGTAAAACCAAAATGGTTCCTTGGAATTTTTGCTTCAATGCTTTCGTAATTGAAAAGTCTGAAGTCAGACATTGAAAGATATTTTACAAATGAAATCTATACATATTTTTAAAACTTCATCATTGGATCATCTATAATCAGAAGAAAGGATAAATGTGTTTAATACAGTACTTACTACAAAGAATTTGTCATACAATATTACTGTGGGCTCATAAAAAGTATCTCACCCAGTCAAAGATAAGTAAGGGAACAACTACAAACGAGTACTGTGACTCAAAACAGAGCTTTCAAAAACATTTGAAATAAAACTGGAATTTTATTATGACATTAAGCTTTACATGCAAGTGAACTTGAAGGTGCAAACAAAAATAGTGATGACTTCATGGTTTCCAGGGCAAAAAGAAGCAAAATGATCATTGCCAGAACATAGTCAACTTCAATCGTTTGAAGTGGTGTATTCTCCTCACTAGTTGTAGAATGGTAATATTTGATGGAAGAAGCAGTATTATATTGTGGACATACTTTATGTAGTACTTGGCACATCCTATGTTCATTCATTTACTGTTGGACATCAACAATTTATTATAAAATATGTTGGTATATGTCAATTATTCTTCCATTAACATTTTCTGTGCGCCTCTACAAGAAAACAAATGCACTTAAGTCATGGACAAGATAGTTTGTATGCTCTGCTGTGTGATGCATGATTGCCACTTAATGGCAGCAAAATTCTCTGTCCTTTTTTCCAAATCACTGTTCAATACAGACTTCTTTCCTTTAGGTACTGTTTGTTAGAAGTCTGATTATTTTGTGATTCATTTCACATTGAATCCATGGCCCTGAGTCACAACTAAAATATTTTCAGAAAGAATATGAACAGCCTGCAGGAGCATATTTGAATAAATAGCAACTTTATGCAAAGAGCCAGATTCTTATTAGTCTTACTCTTACTCATATTTGCATTGCTGACAGCCCAGAAAAAGTCTGTTGATATCCATACAGTTTTATCCATGCAAATTTACCCACAGGCTCCTGAGCAGAATTTGCCCCATTAACATAAATCAATGGCTAAATTCTACTTGCTTAGAATGAAAAAAAAGACCAAGACTTGTTTGTCTAACTGACATAAAAGTTTCTAGCAACTTTAGAAGGATTTTTTTTCTGATTGGAGCAGAATTTGATTTTATTTCCTTTTGCTGGAGGGTACCTTCTCTCATCTAGACACTTTCTTGCTGCATTAGCAATTTTGAAACTATAGGTAAGAGAAAAGCCTTATAATATATTGGGAAATGCATTTACACAGTAACAAAGCTGCTGATACATTAACATTTTGCATATTATTAACCTCAAAGGAATACTGTTCTGGTATTAAAAATAATTTGACATTGTCCCTGTTATTTGTTGCTCATTTTCAGTATTCTTTGCCAATTCAACATTCCTCAAAAAAAAAAAAAAAATTAAATCCCACCTTGGGAAAATGAGGTAGGGAATATGTGCAGTGGCTGATGACATCATCTGCTAGTAATGGCTATAAATCTTAAGTGAATTGTTAAGTACAAATGCGCAGCTTGGAAGGTGCCAGATTTCACGCTTGTACACTTATAGCTTGCAAATTCATCAAGTGCAAAGCTTGGGAAGATCATTTCTTTGAGAATGCACTCAAGTACACCTTGGTGAAACCAGACCAGGAAAAAATGCCAATCTCTACTAGAAGGAAAAAAATATAGTGCATATCTTGCAGATTAATTATTTTATTTCAGTTTTTTAAGGTTACTTCAAATAATCCATTTATGTTTCATAAAGGATAGCTTGCCAAAATCCATTTATGTTTTATAAATGATAGTTTGATAATTCTGAGAAATTTCAGAAATTAGCACTCTGATATAGTAGGAAGAAGTAATCTTGTATGCCAAGAGCAATATAAATGACTGTTAACAAAGCACTAATGCCCTTTGGACAGGATAATACAAGCTAATATGTCCAAATATCTTAAAAATACATTCTAAACTTTTATATTGCCAATTAAGCAGCAAGGTGGAAAATTCTTGTCTTTCTGTTG
This sequence comes from Nothura maculosa, assembly GCA_032353885.1. Taxonomy (NCBI): domain Eukaryota; kingdom Metazoa; phylum Chordata; class Aves; order Tinamiformes; family Tinamidae; genus Nothura; species Nothura maculosa. The sequence continues at coordinate 897,528 of JAUBOD010001115.1, read as the reverse complement.
GCTTAGAAAAGGTCCTTATTATTTCTTTTCCTTTCAACTTAAAAAAATAAGTAGGAGTAAATTTATACTTTATCTTAGAAGACTGGTATATATATAGATGCACTCCTTAAATAACTTGTATACTGCTGTAAAATAATATAATCTTAAAGAAAATTAACAGAAAGTCTGAGTTTGAAAGGGTCTAGGCGGTTCAGGGAAATGGTAATGAAATCCTTACATTTTACCAATCATCTTTGTTCTGATTCCCATCTACCTCCGGTCACAGCCACTGAAAGAGATCAGGCCTAGCAGCCCAAGGCTCAGATCGAGGTTTAAGTCTTTCAAAAAATTCTACACTATTTCGACATGTGAACAAAGTTCTGTCCTATCTCAGATTATTGCTGTTTGAAATATCTCCAGCTGTATCTACAGACCAAGTCAAAATATTGCACTCCTCCATCCATACTCTGTTATTAAAAAAGATGTATTCATGCTGTTTCATAAAGAATTCCCCTCTTTCTACAATCAGATTGGAGCAATAAAACCGAAGTCACATTATCTAGCACTACTGAGATTTTCTTTAGAGCCTAGGTTCCGAACTACTCATGACATTTTGAAATACAATCTTCTTGGATAGAGAGACAAATTCATGGTTCCTTCCTGAAACTCTTAGCCAATGGCATTTCAAATTCTTTCTTCACATTTCCTGATGTTGTTATCACTCTTTATTCCCTAAGTAAGGAAGAAGAGTGGGTATGTAGAGTTTTCCTTTTTTCCACATTGCTGAGCTCTTCAAACAAATTATCTAGTATTTGTCTTAAAAAATATCTTGATCTCATACACCACAAGTATTTAAGTTGTTGGGCAGGGTTGGATAGAGAGGATGGATTTTTTTGGTGGAAATCCAGTTTACATTACCTAGGAAATAACACTCCCCACTCAGACAGAAGTTCAAGTAGGACATCCTCCATATTTGCACACTGAGCTCCAGAAAGCTCATTCTTCCAAGTCTGGCAAGGATGATGGTGCTACTAAATATACTCTGCTGGTTCATATTCTTCTTTCATCACAAGTGCAAGGGTCTTTATGATAAAAAATAACATTTCCTTATAATTTTGAAAGACAACCATGTAATACCTGGGTGCAGTAAACCTTGATATTTGTACAGGTGAATCTATACTTTGTGACTAATAGATTTATCACTTTATTTTAAAGAATGCATATAATATTCTGATTCTTTGGCATATTGAAATTAAAGCTACATTTCTATCACTTTAAAGGTCCAGGGACACTGATGTACACTTCTCTGTCCCAGTACAACATATCTCTGTCCTACATTCTATATGTTATATTCCTCTCCTAGATGTACATGCCCCAAACAATAGAGGAACATTTTCAATTATTAATTTCAGGCAGATGATATAAGCATGTTCTTCAAAAACATTTCAGCTTGCCCAGAATTAATCTAAATTAGATTCTTGTAGATAACTATTTGTTCAGATTCGTACCTAATCAAATTTATGAACTGACTGTTACATTATGTTTTACATTCATGTTTCTTTATAATATATATTTTTAAAAATTATTAAAACAAATCTACTCATAGCTACAATACTGTGCTAATATATGTCATTGTGGGTTCTGCTTGTGCTACAGAAATTTGAATATCTACACTTGGAACAACTGGGACAATAGAAGTTAGAAACAAATCAAAATGGCATAAACACATTTCTTTTGAAATTTAAATGAATATTTTCAACGATTATAAAGAAAATAATTAACATCTTATACCACATTTTGTGCAACAAACAATCAACGTCCATGAATACTGAGTTACGGAAATTCATCCTCAATACATGGCCACATTGTTTTAGTCATTCCATTATATTTTATGCCTTTCTGTTGGCCTTCCTCCCACTGTTAGCAATTGAGATCCAGGGAATAATCTCCAGGGAATTTTGAGTTTGTTTGAATGGAACTGTTTTTTCCTCAGATGTGGGCTCTAACTGCTAAAACTCCAAACAATCCCTCAAAACAGTTCTAAGTCTAGACTAAAAAAGAGCAGCAGTGGTACTTCTCAGGGGAAGACGGCATTTCAGCTGAATGAACTGAAAATGATACTGTACAAGTAACTTAATGTAAGAGAAATCCAGTCCCATCTGGTTCCAAAGCAATGTTAGTGTCTAGGTGACCAGGCAGAAAGCTAAGTTACATCACCTCATCAACGCTATCTCTCTTTGACTTTTTTCCTGAAGTGTGCAATGCTATTCTAGAGGTTTTTAGACCTCCAAGTCTAAAGAGAGGTTGTGGAGTCTCCTTCTCTGGAGATCTTCAAAACCTGCTCGGATGCAGCCCTGTGCCACATGCTCTAGGTGTCCCTGCTGGAGCATGAGACTAGATGATCTCTAGAGCCTTAAAGATTCTTCCAGCCTTAAGGATTCTATTATTCTATGATTCTGTGATAACTATCCTATTACCTATTACCCTCTTTTTGTGGCATTTTATTTAAGAGAGAGAGAGATGCTGATCCATGACATCAATGAGGTGCTTTCTCCTGAACTCAGAAGACATCACAAGAGAAGGACAAAACCAAGACCAACAGCTGCAAAGGATAAGAAAAGATACAGAAGCAATTAAGAAGTACAAATATTAATTTGGAGACTAATAACAAATATCCATAATTAGCTGATGGAAATTCTACCAACTTAAAATGATAAAAAGAAAAAAAAAAGAAAAAAAAAGAAAGCTCACTGGGCTCCTGAGATTTATCATCTTTGGGATTTCTTGAATAATCCTGCAATGACATCCTTTCTAAAGTGCTCTGTTTTTATTATGTTTAGTCTTATCTCAACTGATGGTCCATGCACACCTGCTTAATCTCTACATAAATCTACTACTGCACATAGATATTTCTATTAAAATATAAGCAGTATTTCAATGCCTAATTAGCAAACATTTCAGTTTGAGTATTATGAAACATTTATTAAGAAAAACAGAGTATTAGCATTGCTTAAGCTTTAACATGATTAAAAATAACATGTTTGCTAGCATATTTAATGGAAAGAAAAATGGCATTTTTCTGGTCCACATAAATTGCTGTAAGAACACATATTTGTGAGAGAAGTTACTAGCTTTTGTTTCTTCCAATAAAAATCTATTTTCAGTGAATCATCCTTCAGCTTGTATTGAATTATTCTCTATTAATGCCAGTAAGTGACCTAGATTACAAAATATCAATGCACTACTAACAAAACATTTAAAATGATCCATGTAAATGTAATTTTCTAGACTTGTATTTAAGTACTTCTACAGGTTTGTCCATTAGGAACTTAGGGCTGGAAAGAGCTTGCATAGATTTTCCACTGCTAACTACAGTAACCAGCAGCCTGAATGCATCTCTTATTTCAGAAGTCCTTGTTGTATTTGCCTCTTATTATACCAAGAATATGTATGTATTATACTAGATAGTACACATTACTTGAAATTCTAATATAAACTGCTCTTAATGCACTTTCAGAAAGAAGACAGAGAAAACCTTGGATTAACAAAACCAATGTGAAGAAAACCTGTATTTTTGTTTCTTTTTCTAGTATTTCACTGAAAAGATTAATGACTATGGTTGTAGCTGGCTGTAGGACATCACTAGCTGACCACAGTGCAGCAGAACCCCTTAGCCTTTGGGATCTGTTTGTGTCCGGATGAGCTCTGGATACTGCCAGGCAAGACTTGGAATCACTGGAGTTACAACAGAGCTCAGTCATTCATCCTTAGTCTCACTTGGAGAGACTTCAGTTAATGTGACAATTTTGGACCATGTGCTTGGGCTCAGATCCTCTATGGTGTTGAGCTCCTGTGGATTTTAGGTTCCTAAATCCCACTGAGGTTTGGAGCTTTAGACTGTGATGACACAAAATAAGAATGAGCAAGGAATTAATCATTTATCAACATGTCCAGGGAGAAATTTTTTGGTTGTGAAGGCATCTGACTCCTGCCCTCACATAGCGTGATGCACATGTCAGTATGCCAGATTAGTTATATGACTCGTTCGTACATCCTGCTCATGCATGCAAGTTTAGTGGGACTTTTGACACTGGAATTTCACCCATTATTGTTGTTTTGTGGAAGTCAAGTACTTTGCCGTGATGTATTAGCAGATACATTACATTTTCATATAGCCATTTTTTTACACGTGGGAAAGAAACTATCTACTAAGTGTGTGAGTAAGGCATTGGCTTGAGAAGGACTAAGTCATCTAACGAAGTGTAAAGGCTTTTTGATTATAGCTTAGCTAGTAAACTCAGAGCTTCTTAGAATCAATGGAGAGGAATACATGTTTTAGTGCAATTCATCTTAGGCATTTTAGATACTGACTTTAGAATAAACTGAGTTGCACTTTAGAAGAGCCTATTTTTTTTCCACTGACTATAAAGGACCTAAAGTGATAAGCTCAGATGTACATGTCTAGACTGTAGATGTTTATAGTTAGGTGAATGAATCCCATTTGTCCCATCTATTGCAGTTATTAAAGTACAAAATGTATTTACCTAACATGTCATGGATTCAGGGAAAATGGATAAAACCAAACTTTATTTTATTTTATTTATTTTATATTTTGTCTACTTATGGACACTGTTGCAGATAAATACTTGAAGAGAATGGACCTTACATATGAACGAGAAGGTTTGATATTGTCTTCTTGTTTTCTTAATCTCAACATTGAGAATGTTGCACAATGCAAAGGAGCTGAAAAAACTACTTAAGCTTTGAGATATAGCAAAGTGACCATCAAAAGGAAGAAACCTAGACTCAGAGCTGGAGAAAAGACAGGCCTATAAGATAAGGAAAACCTAAACAATTTAGACTGAACCTCTTATGACCCAGTTCAAGTATTTCTAGTGGGTTACGTGAAGCTGACCTACTGTGTACCACATAAAGCAAGAAGTTTAAAGGTATGAGGAAAATGTAGTTAAAGGAGCTCATAAATGAGATTGACCCTACCAAAGTTTTGCAAAACACACCAGAACCATAAAAAGTAGGTTTCAGAAATGCAGTATTTCTACTTATTATCTACAGTTCCCTGCTATAGCAGGAGGGATTATAGCTGTCTTTAATTGGAGGGTGTACCCTTTCAGAGGTTTCATTTGAATTTGGATTAAGCCCAACATTTAGGTGACTGCATTTTTATATTATAATAAGAAGCAGTAAAAGAAGAAACAATGAGAAATATCAAGATTTTATATAATATACTAAGCAGTTTATAGTGCATTAACTGATCATGTAAATGTCACAAATGACTCACATTGTCATAAGAAGACATAAATTCTCTTCTGTTTTTGGAGGCAGGACTGATGACAAAGCTCAGGTTTCACTGAAGAACTCAGTCTTTTTACTGAAAAATTGGCATCTCTTTGGTTCGTGTACCATGTTCTGCAATTTTGTGTGAACAAGTAAGTCACATCACGCTCTGCACTGGGGCCTGGGAAATGCAAAAGGACTGTTGCTTCTGAAAACAGAATAATGCTGTAAATTTTTTATTCTGCTCAACAGAGCAAACAAATTTTTAAATCTCCTTGTAAAACATTACTGCACAAATATTTTTGCAAGTAATCCATGTCAGGTAAGGAATTACCAATCTTTATCCAGGTTTATACAGTCCATCTTTTCTTTTGAAGACATGAGACCATATGAAGCTGAACTCCACAATTGATTTATGAGTTTTAGAGAAAAAAAAAAAAAAAGAGTCTGTATCCCCCATGTGGAACATTTCCCATTTAGCAGAGAGGAAAGCAGAGACACATGCAGAGCCTGTAGTGTGTCCATCAGCACAAAACTCTCTAGCCCTGGAATCAAAACCCCATAGGTTAACCACAAGATCATCACTCCTTTTTGGGTGTTGGGGTCCATCTCATTTCTGCATGCCACATTTGGAAAGCAATTTGAAGCAATACTTCTTCCACCACTACTACAATATTTTGTTCCCTGATGAGCTGTCTCTGTTTTGTGCCAGTAACAGCTCTACTTTGTGGTCAACTAAGATACTAATCATAGCTACGATATATCCCTCCTGGGATCCATTTCTGCATGCCCCATCCACATACTGACAAAAGAGTTTTAGATGGACAAAGGACACTAGTATGGTCCTGTTCTTAAAAGAGCATTGACAAATGGTCTAAGCAACACAATTAGGTTTTATAAACTAATTTATCTTATAATATAGAAGGAGAGTGAAAACAGAAAAGTGATATATATAAAGTGATATTCTCCACCTCATTTAAGACTTAAAATATTGCTACTGCCTTTATTCTGGACAATATACACATAAACAATTTTATTCAGACTGAGAGGTAAACTGAGCACTTCAGTTTGTAGTAAAGTTAACATTTGATTAACATTTCATCTACAGAAGAATGGGTTGCCCTTGACTGAAGTATTTTCTTTATGTTTCTGCAGAGCTGGTATTTTTAGGAAGTTTTGTAATTTATCAAAAGTGCACAAAAGCAATGGGTAATGAGAGACAAAAATTTCTGTATACACTTATGCACATTGAAGCAAAGACTAGACCTCTTTCTTCAGCTTAAGAAACAAATCCAGAGAAAAGGAAATCAAATAAGGCATTACTATACAATAAATAAAGACAAAACTGTACCTCTGAAAAAAAAAAATGGCCAAGCTCTTTGCTGGCAAAAGTTACCACTTTCTAAGCCTCTCTACAGGCTCTATTCTTTATATATTTCTCCAAGTTAGGCAGTATTTACTGTTCACCTTTCCTCCATTTGGATCTAAGTGTTAATTTGTAATTAATCTCTATATTGTAGAAAGCTCACATGATTATTGCATAAATCATGGCAATAGAGCCAAAAAAAGACAGCAAAACCCGCAAGCTATCTCTTAGAACTTGAAAAGTAGAATTGCGATCCCTTTCCTCTGTGGACCAGCTAGCAGGACAAAGACCCACACTCCACCCGCTATAGATCTGCTCTATTACCCTAGGCAAGGAAAGACTGGGAAAGGTGGAAAAACAGTCTTGTGGCAGAAGGTAATAATTGCTAATAGGGTTCCTCTAAGAGTCTGCATATGACTGAATATGATACTGGTTGTCAGTGTTATTCCAACAACTTACGAGGAAGTTAGTCTCCTTTCTGTGTCTGAATTAATCAGTCAAAACAGAAAATAAAACTGGCAGGACATTGGTTATTTGTGTGCCAGTTTATGGGACCTCCATAAACCAACACCAAGAGAACATGGCTAACAATTTGCTTATTAAAAAAGTAATAATTATTTGAATTTTACATATTTAGCAACTGAATCTACTAATGTGGGATCCAGCCTGCAAAACCAAGTATGAAGTTAATTAAATATCTAACAAATGCTTGTTAAGCTACATGAAGAAAAGTATTTGGTTTTCAATTTCCTTTACTATGTCCCCAGCACATGAATCCCCACCCAGGGTCATTTGCTTTTCTTGTTCAAAATGAACAAGTTTCCCAAGAAACTTATGGACTAGATTTTTAAAGGAGGTCAAGGGAACTGCTCATCCAAATTAGTTTCAATTTCAGTGAGATATGAACACCTTATTCAACCCTTTCCCTCTGACCTAAATCGAGCACTGATTAAAGATATACTGATGATATACATAAATCAAAAAACCATTTCTTTATCTACTACTTTCTTCGAGAGCTCTTTTTTTTTCTCATATCACAAAATATAAGAATAAATTCAAATTTTTGCCTAGGTTCATAACCCTTCAAATGGAAACCAAAGTAAGCAATTTCTCTTGCACTTGTCCCAAGGACACTGAACAGCCTATTTTCATTAATGAAGTTGCTCTTGAGTTGCCCCTGGGTAACCAAATGAAATTCTGGTTATATTTACATCATACACATTGAGGTGATGACTTTAATGAAGCTAGCAAGGGTAGCAGTTCCAATTAAAATGTTAGACTAGTCTAAGAGTTAGGAGTAGGGGTAGATCTTCAGGGTCAACAGCAAACTTGCACATACTTGTAGGTAATATCATGTCCTTCTGTTGCTATGATCTATGCATGATCTATGCTAGATGCTTAGGGATGGTTATGAGAGTCACAGAATCACAGAATCTACAAGGTTGGAAGGGACCTCTACAGATCATCTAGTCCAACCTTCCCGCTCCGGCGGGCACACCTAGAGCAGGTGGCACAGGGCGGCATCCAGGCGGGTTT
>JAUBOD010001115.1:796529-866829 GCA_032353885.1 Nothura maculosa | reverse complement strand
CCTGCGTGTGCAGGGGGGTTGGACTAGATGACCTCTAAGGTCCCTTCCAACCTTATGCATTCTATGATTCTATGATTCTGTGACTTTAGCATAAGAAAAAATAATTTCCTTAGCCCAGCTTGGAAAATATTGTTTCTGAGATACCTACCTAAAATGATGTGAATAGTATTTTCAAATTAAAAGGATATATTTTAGATTAAGAAATACCACAACAAAGACCAATCTACAATATTTTAATGTGTGAGAAGAATTGAAACAAAAAGGATCAGATCATGATTAGCAGAGAGAGATCCAGAAAGAAGATCAAATTACATTTAAATTAAATTTTAAAGATTTGATAGTATTATAAGCTATAATAAGATAATATTATCTTATAAAAGCTTGTAATGAAGGGAAAATAGCACAAGCATAAGCAGATTAGACAGCAGCCATATCAGCTGTCATGGACACCACATCTTTCAAAAGCTAAATAAATGTATTTTGAATAGATATTTCCATTCCTGATATGCCCGCCAATATCTTGAAGTAGGAGAGGAATATTCCTCTCTAAATAGTCCATAGATGAAAGAAGGATAGTTGAAGCATATGTAAATTACATTACCTTTTTCAATTTCTAGAGGAAAGTGCACGTTATCCACCCACTTTTAGACTAGGAACAGCTAATCTAACAGATACACTTAGAAAAAGAAAGACAAATTTTCAGACACAATTTGAACAACTTCAGACACAGTTCTGAAAAAGCAATGTTCCATTTTGGATTTTACATCCATTTTGGATGTAACAGAGGACCTATTTGCCAAGATTTATATAGTATTCCAGTATAAAGTTGGTCTAAGGATAGGTCATTTATGGGCCTTACATCACTCATATTACTTTATATATATATTTTAATATTAATTAGCCCATTCAAGTCTGTGTGTCATTGGACATGCTGTTAAGACAATGATGCCTGGATCAGCCAAAGATGACCTGCTTGCCTCAAGAATCCAGGCAAACATGCAAGTTTCCTCTTGTGACACATTCTTTTCAGATCACTTAAATAATCGTAATTCGGCTTCAGATATGCTCACTGGGCCATAGATCATTAATGGAAGTGGAATCACCTAATATACAATACATGATTTGAATGATTAGGGGACTGGATGGAAGGAGTCAAAGACAGATAGCTTCTCACAAGATGAAACCTTAGTTTGAACAAATCTGCTTTCTGTATTATGTGATTTTCAATTTGCTTGTGACATGTTAAAAACCTAGGAAGAAAACCATGTAAGCTTTTAAAAGAGAAAATGAAGGAAACAATGGACTTGCTCTTAGGAGTAAAAGATTGAGTGATATGTAGGCCCTCAGCCAAGTCAAAGCAACCCTCTGTCAGGCCTACTTCTTTCCAGACCCTCTTTCCATGCTGAGGAACATTATATTTTCCTTGATATGAAATAACTCCATTATTCTGTGTCATTTGTTCTGATACATAGGAGGGTTTCTTACATTTGTGGGCCCCTGTCCTAAATGAATACTTCTGGCTCCAGTTTTGGTGATGACGACAGGATTATAACAAATTTACCTCTTTAATCTCAGGATAGATGTATCAAAAAATTTGCAGCTGCAACATTTACAATCCCAAACAGTAGAGAAGAAGTCAACCACAGTTATTAGATTAATAGAGCATACGTGATAAGTCCCTCTTTCTCTTCTGTGAAAATGAAATTAAATCCACTCAAAGCAGGAATTGGGGAGCACTTTTTCTTCTAGTTGAAAATCTCAGTCAGATGCTGGAATTATTTGTCTCTTTCTGCTTCATATAGGATTCCTTCATCTTAAAAACAAAGGTAGAAAAATAGAGTATATGTTTTCTTTGAAAATACTTTCCATTATTTCAAACTGAAATGATATTTACTGGTGAAATCTAAGATCACAAAGCAATAAATACTGAATAAAAATCAGTGATTAATCTCCGAAAACTGAACTTTATTCAGATATACTGGTATAAAATTTGAATAATAATAGAATATTTTTATTCTTCCACTTGTCTTTCCAATCTGAACAAGGAACTCTCTGAAGTAAGATCTACCTCTGCAGTTTATGCATTATTCAGAAGCCGTAAGTGTAGACTTCAAACTTCAATGAATATTTGTGCAGCTAGAAGACAAAAACATGCATATGATACAGAAGTTTCCTTTCAAAAAAGTGAAGCAAGCAAACATGAACATCGGGTACCCTCATCACCTTCCTCAAACTATCCAGTGTGCCTTTAGCCTGAGAAGCTTGTCATAGGTTGTCTTATAACTTGTCTTATGACAAGTTCTCAGGTTAAAGGCACACTGAGTGGATAAACAAGACATTAGAGTCAACAGGTTACAATTAACTCCAGCTGAGAAACCAGGCCTGGTTTCTCAACCAGACCCACTATGTCTCTTTTCATGTCTACGGAGAGATTATGGAAAACAGACAACAAAAAAATTCCCTTTTCTCCATGGAGAGAGACCTTCAGTTATTTGTGGATCCTTGTCTCTCTCAGAAGACTGGAGATACTCATAGTGATTTTATATACAAAAAAAGCACACTCAAGTCAAACTGACTTTTGACAGAATGATGGAGGACATGTTTTTCTACTACTGCTAACTCGAGCTCTGTTTGATCAGCTTATGAAGATTCTCACACTGTCAACTTTAGGAATTTAACCCGAGCTCAATAACCTACATTTCTGAATGTTAGTTCAGTGTTTGGTCAACAGGGAAAGTATAGCACCTGAAATCTTCCAAAGGTCTCACAGTAATAAGATAAATGGAAAGCATGCCATCCCTTGAAGCAAAAGGCAGCCTTCTATGTCTCATTTAAGAAGTTTGGTCTAAAATAATAAAAGTTTGGCATAAAATAATAAAACAAAAATATGAGTTGTTAGAGGCCTTATTTACTTATTTGAGTTTGACAATGGATTTCTGAGGTGAAAGTATTTCTTATTCTATAATACTTAGTACTTTTATAATGAGAACTTTTTTTTTGTCATAGCAGAAATCACATATCTTCCTTTTCTAACAAACCCCCCCCCACAAACTGTATGTGCTGAACACAATAACCAAAATGATGTGATATGCATAAGTTATCATCTACTATTTCTATATATATAAATATATTTACTAGAAAAGAATATTCAGATTTAAAGTGATATATGTTTAAAATCTGTGGCATGAAATAAATATCACATCACTTCTCTTTATATAGCTATATGTATCTATATAATTTTCAAATCAAAAGATCTTTATTTAGCCTATAAAGCACTGAATTACAAGAATCTTTTCAAATGTCTGTGGACAGTGCAAAACAGCTCTGTCCAAGTACAATTTTACCTCAGAATTGCGTGTCTTTGAGACACTGACTATCTGAAACCAGCTGAAATTCATGTGTGGGTTTAGGATGAAGAAGAGGCAGTTCAAAGATAGTGAAGTTAATTGGGTAAATAACCAGCAATTGCTTTTCTAGTCTTGACTTGCAAAGTAGCAGAGAATGTACCGTTTAACACAAAATTTACTTGAAAGCTCTTCCAGCTTCTCCTAGCAGCATGTAAAGAATGCAATTAACAGAACCAAATTCTTGTATCAATTGTTTACTTTAACTAACTGAAAATAAATGCCATCGCCATTAAGCGAGATTACAATAGTTTGGTTATCTTATTACCATTAACTAACAAAAAAAAATTACATATTGGAGTTGAATGAAGACTAAACAGCTGTTGAGCTCTGTTAGTTTCTCTTCTCAGCTTAAAGAACAAACTTTGCAATACAAGCCTAAGAATGGTCTTTGTATTTTAAGCCATAAATATTTCTGTTGAAGATGAAATACTTAGAATATCTGCAAAAGCACTATGTGTTTATTCCTCTTGCAAAATACTCTAGTCTCTTCACATGAATATTTTACTCTTGTCCAATTACATTTCAATCAGTATCTTTTTTTCTTCTAAATTGGAATATCTGACACATAATATTTTAAAGCTACTTATTGTGCTTTGTTTTAGTTTTATTAAAACCCTTCTTCTAAATTGGAATATCTGACACATAACATTTTAAAGCTACTTATTGTGCTTTGTTTTAGTTTTATTAAAACCCAAAATCAACTATTGATTATATTACACCTTCTTTGCACTTCTGAGACTTATAACCATGCAGTCTGTTAACCAATGTGGTGTAGGCAATGGACCGTAAGGAAAAAGAAAAGATTATCCTAATAAGCACATATTATCCAGACATTATTAAATGGGAATATGCTTTCCAAAACTAGACCCCTTGCACACTGTCGGGATCTGTTCCAGCATGTTCACATTGCTTGTTCAGTCAGCCTGGATGCAGATCCCACATGTTTTTTCAACAGACACTGACAGGACATTTGCATTTTAGAAAAGACACCAGGCTGTTGTACAGCTCCACCACAACAGAAGGGATAAGCAGAAATGTCTTGGCTAGGTGAGGTACAAGCCTTTCCAAACAACAAGTACAACTTATGGTGATTCCTGAAGTACAGATACATCCAAGATTTCTCTTCACTGTGTCAGCTGGGGTACCCCAAATATTCCTTTTATAGTCTTCCAAAGTGTAAATTTTGCCTTGAGCTGCCTTTGAATGCTTCTTCCTACTTGGATCAAGATGTCAAACCGTCCTCAGTTCCTTTGACTCGGTTGCTGATTTAAGCAGTCCCTGGCTTGTCTCCAGGATGAGATTAATTCCTGTTTCCTTTTTCACTGTAGTTTGCACTACGGGAAGCTTGTACCTGGACTTCTCAATGTGTTTTTGGACAGGGTCTTTCAACTGTAGCAAGGAGTGAAACAGCAGAAAGGCAGTTTTCTGATGAGTTGCATCTTATTGGGTTCTATAACTATTGAGATCAAGCCTAAATCTGAATTTAAATTTATTGAGATGATTAATCAAATCCAGATTAAGCCTGCACCTTACAGGGAATTCTGCATAATGAATGGATCAAAGATGTCTTTCTGACCTATCTAGTCGAGAGATCTTCCCTGTGACATCCTACCTGGTTTCTCATCCAGCTTGAGTCTCTGGGTCTCTCTCAGTCAGAGAGGACCCCCTCTCCCTCTTTATTTACTGAAGTCTTCTCTAGGAGACAGGGTGGAGTTCTTCTAATACTGATGTCAAGTGAGTGGAGCTCCTTAGCTAACTGCAGCCACAAAATTGCTTAATGGACAGAGGGCATAAAACTCAAGTGACTTCCTGGGTCAGCAAGCTGCCACAGTCCACCACATTATACAGCTTTAAACCAAATTGCTTTAAAAATATCTGAGTGGGTTTCTCCCTGGACTTTCACTGCAGGATACATTAATTAGAAATGTGATACTTTACAGCATTGAATATTTTCCCTTCTGGAAAATCCTATAGGACTCACTGAACCCCAACAGTACAGTTGCAAATTAGAGGAAAGGCTTACAAGAAAAACACATTCTTGAAGACTTCTGGTAGCTAGCTAAGGAAATTTGTCTTTCTTCCACTGACCTAGCACTGTATTGAAGTGTTGTGATGCGCTACTGTAAATGCTGTTTTCCAGATGAGATAGAAAATCAGATTTTTACCAGTTTTGGTTGTTAACGCAGTCCTATAATTTGCCGAAAATAATTGCAGCTTGGACAGTTACATTCATTTTGGGTCTAGGAAAAGTTAAAACAATATCAAAGTGGGATTATTCTGTTCTGATATTCTGCTCTGTTCTGATATTTTTGTTTTATCTTTCATGTCAAAAATCAAACAAGATAAAATGTAACCTTAAATAGTGTTTGGAATATGATACCCATAATATGTCTCTTGGGAAATCCTCAGGGGAATATATCTTTAGACAAAGCCTTACTACGAATAAAGTTTCTAAAGAATATATCCTAGAGAAAAAGATTTGCTATATCTGTCTTTCTGAGATTCCTTTTTTTTTTTCCATTTGTGAATATAATTATGAAAATACATCTTTTCAGGACTGTGATCATCATGCTCCGTTATGAAACTCAGTCTTTGGTTCTGTCAGATCTTCTGATTCATTGTACATCTTCTGTTTCATTTTCCTAAAATATTTCTTATCATGTGCAGGCAAATTTTGCTTGCACAAAACATCTTGCAGTCCTCCCAGAATGCACTGCAATATGCAATGAATGAGGGCTCTTTCTATGTTTAAAGCCAGATTCCCTCAGCTACATTTGGAATTTCCTTCCAAACCACAAAAAGAGAAACAACTAACAAATGACATTTATGGTACAATGTATAACACACACCAGATATATATGACATTTTTTATTTGGACTTTTCTAACTAAACAGAAGCAAAGAAATGTTTTATGAAATTCTCTATGGTTGCTATGGTTAATTCTATCTCAAAGTCCATAGCGAAAATTTTTATCTCAGGTCAAAACCTTAGCCCAGTGAATCCTGTTGTTTAAAGCGTAAGGTCATTTTGGAAAGAAAAAAAAGAAAGACCCCCCCCCAAAATATTTAAATATTTTAAAATATTTCCTATATTCTTGGCTAAATGGCACTGTGGATGACTATCTGCTTTTGATGTTGGTGTGGTTTTCCTGTCAGCTTCCATAATGCCAGATATGTCTAGTTGAGGTACACTTCTTTTGTTCGGACTCTCTATGAATATTTCTTACAGTATGGAAATTTGCAAGCCAGCTGCCCAGATTTTCAAGACCCTTTCTCCAAATATCACCTGCTACTTCAACACCTTATCTCCAGGTTTGAATACTTGCAAGCATTTTGGATACAATTTAAGTCAAAAATTACCTTGTACAGATAGAATGCAGAACATATAACATTTGTGAAAAGATTCCTAAAAGATAGCTTTCTGTGTTGGAATAACTGTCTGCGTAGATGAGGGGAGAGCAGTAGATGTGCTCTGGATTTCCAGATGTCCTCTGGATTTCAGTAACGCTTTTGACATTGTCCCTCATAGCATCCTCCTGGGCAAGCTCCGGAAGTGTGGATTAGATGAGCGGACAGTGAGGTAGATGATTGAGGACTGGTTGAATGGCTGAGCTGAGAGGGTTGTGATCGGTGGCGCAGTGGCGCAGTCTGATTGGAGGCCTGTAGTTAGCAGTGTCTCCCAGGGGTCAGTCCTTGGTCCAGTCCTGTTCAATATCAATATCCTGTTCAATGGCCTGGATGAAGGGCCAGAGTGCCCCCTCACCAAGTTTGCTGATGATACCAGACTGGTAGGAGTAGCTGAGAGCCCTAAGGGCTGTACTGCCATCCAGAGGGACTTGGACAGATTGGGTGCTGGGTGCTGAGAAACCTCATGAATCTCAACAAAGGCAAATGCAAGGTCCTGCACCCAGGGAAGAATAACGCCATGCATCAGTACAGACTGGGGACTGACCTGCTGGAGAGCACACCAGAGAGGGACCTGAGTGTCATGTGGATGACTAGTTGACCATGAGGCAGCAGTGTGCCTTCATTGTCAAGAAGGACAACGGGATCCTGGGGTGCATTAAGAAGAGTGTCTCCAGCAGGTCAAGAGAGGTGATTGTCCCCCTCTACTCAGCCCTGGTGAGGCCACATCTGGAGTACTGTGTCCAGTTCTGGGCTCCCCAGTACAAGAGGGATGTGGAGCTGCTGGAGAGAGTCCAGCACAGGGTTACGAAGATCATTAGCAGCCTTTCCTCTCTATGAGGAAAGGCTGAGAAAGCTGGGCTTGTTCAGCCTGAAGAAGAGAAGGCTTGAAGAAAGAGTGATCAGTCTGATACACATCTGATACACATCTGATCAGTGTGTATAAATACCTCAAGGAAGGGAGTGAGGAGGATGGGGCTGGTCTCTTTTCAATGGTGGCTACTGATAGGACTAGAGGAAACAACCACAAACTGAAGCACCAAAAGTTTAGCAGGAACTTAAGGAAACATTTCTTGAAAGTGAGGGTGACAGAACACTGGAATAGGCTGCCCAGAAAGGTTGTGGAATCTCCTTCTCTGGAGATATTCAAGTCCCTCTTGGATGTGATCCTATGTAACATGCTCTAGTTGATTCTGCCTGTGCAGAGGGATTGGGCTAGATGATCTCTAAAGGTCCCTTCCAATCTTAATGATTCTGTGATTCTATGACATCTTAAATATACTTTGCAGAAAAGCAGGAGATGCACATGTAGGCCAAACAAAATTGTATACAAAAACTTTCTCAACTCCTCTTCTCTATAGAAAAATGGTCTGCAGGTCTTTTAGAAAAGATGCCCGGGACAAACTGTCAGGCATCCTTATTCTTGGTCATTTTTTTTCTCAGTACAGTAATTTCTTCTGTGAAGATTGAGTATCTTTTTAAAGAAAGTAATACTTCATTTCACATTCTCTTTTTATTTGTTTTGTATCCCACTTTCACAGCCTCTGCTCTGTCTTGGCTATTAAAAAGATAAGTAGCAATGCTTAGATGTCCTGCATGGACAAGATTGCTGAAAATCTTTGACGTAGATTCTTCATTCATAAACCATTGCTTGTGTTTTTGAGTATGTCAAAAATTGTGGAGGTAATATACATTGAAAGTCAATTAAAAATGGAAATCTTCAAGAAGGAACATTCATAAAGTTACATAGCTAGATTTCCATATTAACAAGATACTTTTATCAGAACTTGGCAGTGTGTTATGGTGCTGGCATCAGAATCCTAAGTTATTTGAAATCCAAAAATCTGAATACAGTTTCTGTATTTTGATGTAGTAGTATCCTGCTCCTTGAACAGACATTTTAGAGTGGTTTCAAATAATTAAATTCAAGAGTGGCTTTCAGTAAAGCAGTAATTCCAAATTAAACTAATCACCTAAATCCTAACTCCGATCAGGACTGCACAGAATTAAGAATATGTTTCTGAATGTATTGATAGAATCTCGTCTGTGTTTGGAGTCCAAAAACAGTCTAGAAAAACCTGTCCAGTTATTTATGTAATAAAGAATTCTCCAGATAGAGATGCTATTTGCACCAAAAGCAATGATTTTAGTGGGAAAGATAGAGATGGATCTGAAGATATAACCTAGGAAAGAAGGCTTCTTGGTGTAGGTAAACTCCTTTATTGCCACTTTAGCACTGCTGACGTGCTTAGTGGTTTATTGTACTTGAAAAAAAAGAAAAAAAAAAGGAAAAGAAAACTATCAGGAAAAACTATAGGAGTGAATTAGTAATTAAGTAACATATAGGCTCTAAAAGATTACTGGGAGGAGAAAAGGGATATTTATTATTTTTTAAAGGAAAAAGACAAATGAGAAACAAGACAAATGAGGAACAGATAGCACAAAACAGCTTAGCTTCCTACACGGTGCAATCTCTCAGCGAGTTCATCTTCTTTTTATGTCATTTGAGTGAAGTTGAGCCTTTGTGTGGAAGAGTTTCCAAGGCGAGAAGCAGAGGGGCAAGGAGGAGCAACACTTGTGTTCAAATTGAATCCAGTGACATTTCAGAAAAAAAAAAAAATAGTACAGCACTGTTGTGGTAATGATTAAGAAAATAATAATCCCTGCCTCAAGTCACAGCACATGCTTTCCATATGTTTTCCCTGGGCATTTGCCAGATACAGCAGGATCTGGTGACATTTCTGCAAAGCGATTCAAGGCCCAAAGAAGTCTTCTTGCATTTGATAGGGCTGGGGTGGGGCAGGGTATTGAAATGAGTGTCTGCTTCTTGTTTGATTTCCCACTGAAAGGAAATGCATTAAGAAAAGCTGGCAAAAAGGTCTTCAAACAGTTTTCTGTCAGGAAGTATAATTCTGAAAAGCTGAATGAGGAAATGTCCTCTTCACTGAAATTTTGTCTTAAAAATGTAGGAAAAGGGAGCATCTGCCTTAGCATGTTAGTTCGGATCACAGAGCACTTTTGAAATTAATCGCCTCCTTGTTCCCACTTACCACACTCCGGTTCACATCACGGAGTGGTTTCTGAGCGAAAGAACTGGATTCCTTTCAGATTAAATTCAACTGTAAGATGTGCTCCAGAAGCACAGCTAATGCACTCCGAGCAGTTACAAATGTTTAAACCATGGGAACAGACTAAAGCTAGTATGAAGTAAGACCCCCTAAAAAGTGCACAGTGCAGATGTCAGGTCCTCAACACCAAGAGTTTCTCACTCCAGACACACTCCTGGGCTGCACAACTTGCTTATATGGACACAGCCAAAGCTTCCCACTCTGACTTTTCAGGACAAGTTATTTTAACTTTAAACTGACTCTTTGTTTGATTTGTTTTTAATATATATTATATTATATAATACAAAAGTCAAAACTACAACACAATGCCTTGACTAACCTCAAACCATTTTCATTGTCTTTCATGAAGTTCTTTGAAATAACTAGGTTTCTTTCCAAATGTTAATGAGGACAAATTGTGAAATCTGAAAATCTTTTGTGATTTTAAATCTCCATCTTCCATACAGCTGCACCACAGAACTGAACTTCCTTCTCAATACCTCTGCGTAATACTCTAAACCTCTGAGATGTTTCAGGCCCTGTTCAACTAGACTGTTCAATGCAAGTGTAAGTGATGGGAAGGAGTTGCTCCTCTCTCTGCTATTCTGCAGAGGACAGACCATGTGTATCAGGACTCACTTCCCATTCCAGCCCCAGCAACTATTGAAAAGCTAAAACCTGCAGATTACTGCCTTTAAACTGGCAGGCTGAACTGAGCAATTATGAAAGGAAATGCCTGTCCCACACCTATAATAGACAAATTCTCCAACATCAGTCCTGCTTTTCACTAGGCAGTATGATCCCAATATTGCCCTAATTAAAAAAAGAAAAAAGAGGAAAAAAGACTTTTCTTACAATAGCAAAACAATGCTTTAAAGATATAACTGCCTACACTGCTGTCTCTTTAAGCCATGGAATGGACCCATGTTCACATCTGGTAGTCAAAGCTAAATAGAACCAGCTGAGAGAATACCCACTAGAAATTAAATTGTACAGAAGATGGCTAAGCCAGAAGGACTTAAGTGAAAGGCTCTTTTTAATAACTCCCTTGCTTTGCGCTCATGCCTTTTGTTTACTTTGTTTATTTTTGTAATAAGCAAAAACAAATGAAAATGTCCCAGTTGTTAGCATTTAGCAAAATGTGTCCACTGTGCATTTAAGAGCACATTTTCCATCCCATTTCACAAGAAGAACATCATTCATGGCCAGCAGTACATTATGGAATGTTGGCCTGCAACTTTATGAATTGATTTTAAAATGTAATGGAAATATATTGTATGTGCACAGTAGCCAACTCTTCCAATGTTAATAACTGGGGCATTTTCATTTGGTTTTTGTTTATTAAAAAACGAATGGGAGGCCTAATCCTGGGAATAGCCATTTGATTCCTTGTGTTGAAACCAAGCGTAACTGCTGCTTATAGGACTTTCTTTAGCCTGGCCTGGCTCAGGCCACACACAGTTTCATTTTGGTTGCTTCATAAACTGCCAAACTGTACAGTGAGATGGGATGATGTCTTGCTTTCCTTTTACTGCAAACATATTCTACACCCAAAGCTTTTGGTCAAGTTTGTATTTTCACCATTTTTGCCAAAATGTGTAAATAAGATTTGTCACTGAATAGGAAGAGCCGAGCAACCAGCCCAGCCCAGTCTTTCAACAGTTCTGGAGCAACATCTAGAATTCTGGAAATATCCTAAGATAGGACATTTTATGTATACATAATAAGAAAATAATTCATAAACAGGACTTCTGTAATGGTGTCACTGATAATGGAGGCACTTAGTCACCAGAAATAATGAAGAGCGAAAAATAACTGATTTTGAGCAACTACCAAGAACAAAGATATTTGTAGTTAGAAGTACCTTTAAGATTGTCTTGTCATGTCTGAATTTAGAGACAATCTATGGAAAGCATCACAGGAAAATATTTTTATAAAGAAATGAAGACATAAAGAAATGAAGACATCCTTTAGAGAATATTCAAGATTTTAGTTCCTTATAAAAATTACAGGGAATATGGGCAGTTAGGTATTCTCATTGTGGGTTTCATGCAAATTTACCTCTTTCTGCACAGGATCTGAATCACTCAGAACATCAGTGATTTTTAAAACAATTCTCATGATTTACAATGTAAAAATATTTGTTCCTTGCAATCAGGTATAGCATTTCTAAAAAGTATGAAGCTTCAAAATACTTTACAAACACAAGTCAATTAATTGGCATTCACTATTGTGCAGTCTAGTGCAAATTTTGCCTCTTTTTAAACTAATTTTGGTAGGATTACAGCTAAGAAAGTGCAGTGATGCAAAGTAAAGAAAAATTAAGTGAAGCATGTAGTAGCTCCTACTGAATGAAGTCATCAGACTAAAAGGGATTTCTTGAGTTATCTTATAACTGTCACATGAAATTGGAGTATATCATCTTTACCAACACTCAGTGTGCTGGTAGATGCTGTGAGATGACCAAAGAAAGTATACCCTTGTCCTCTGGAGTAAGCTTTGTTTTGCTTCTTAAAACAAAACAAAACAAACATACAAACAAAAATAAACCCAAAGTTTAAACATATTTCAGTTCAGTACAACTGCTTTTGAGGAAAGTTTGGCTGTGGAACAACCACTCAAGCTTCTGGAGACTTTGCAAAAATTCACTTTGGGCTAGTGTCACAGACTGATCTAAACCAAAACGTCCTAAAAAGGTGATGAACCACTAGACTCCCCATTTAAAGAATATCTGCTATCCCAGTGTTGCAGCACAGCCAGCATGAAGTAAATGAAAAAATAACATAAGCTACTGACCCAATGAAGTGTAAAACTTTGAAACCATTGTCTATATCATACTTGCAACAGTTGGAGGTTGCTGTAGACTGTTTCCTGAATAGGTGGAGGCAAAAATCCTCCTTACAGGATTGGGAGCATGTAATATGTAGCAAGACAGTAGCCTCTTATTTTTTTCAGGTACAATTCTTTGCAGATGCTTATTTTGCCAGAATGAAATTTAGCATTTGATGCCCTATTGAACTTGCAGTCTTAATAGGATTAATTCTCTTGGGTTGAAGGCAGGGAATTTGCAGAATTTGGGCATTGCTCTAGTGTTTTCTTCTTTGAAAGGAACACAGATAAATCAGTGCACTTTTCTGCCTGTTCCTTACTATTGCCATGGCTTTATGCCAGCAAAAAATACTGCTTCAGCGTGTTAATGTGATCCTGCGCCAAGTACAGCAATGTGAAGGAAGCATCAACATAATCAGCACAATGTAGTGTCTCTGCGCCGGCAGGGCTATGTCACAGCTTTATGTAGAACTCTCTATCTTTTTATTTTATTATAGAGACCACAGACTGGGATATTATGGGTCACTCAAAGGTCACGTTACAAAAAGCAGCTTCTTTTTGGAAAGATGAGCCCAATTTTAATAGGCTATTAGATTATTTTCCTTCTCTCAGTTGACTGCATGAAGGTGCAGAATGAATATTTGTTTTCTGAATTCCTTAAGGTTCTTTTCTTCTTCCTCTACTTTTTCCTTTTGGCACCTGTTTGAAAAGAGGAACTTCTGCAAATTAGACAAAGATTTATCTCCCCGGCCACACAAAGGTAACATTCTTAGGCTGCTCTGCTGACTGAAGCAATAAGATTTGGACTCCTATGTGCCAAAATTCCATGTATATGTCAGATTTGTGCTTCCAAGTCATGCATATACATATGAAAAATTTATGCTTACTGTGACACTCAAATTCCATTATAATGTGTTTCTTATCTCAATAGCTCCCTTTCTTACTTTTCCATTCTTTCACATCTCAGCAACCCTCCCATCCTAATATTGCATTAAATGATATGCACATAGTCACAGTTAAAACATAATGGAATTTGGTTAATGGCATTTCTCGTATTTACAAGGTTCTCTATGAAAAGATCTGGATTTAAGAATACCATATACTAGAAGACTGATCAAGACTATTGCCTGGGCTATAAAGAATTTGCAATTATAATGTACTTTTAAGAACTCATAATTGCTGATATAGTCACACCACTGCAATAATATGACTCTAATCCTATGTTATACAAAATAATACTTCAGTTATATGTTGCTAGTTCAACTATATTTCTTTCAATATTACATTTTTACAGTTCTGTGCAGTATCTGGCCCAGTGCTATGCACTCTTTCCTACAGACATATGATATGGTCTTCCACTTTCCCTCTCCCACAGTGTACCTACTTCTGGGGCTGGACTAGTTCTGTCTTTCTGATGTTTTGGTTCCAGCAGCACAAAGGGACATGACAGCATAGATACACCAAGAGCAAATTATTCCTGACCAACCTGATTGCCTTCTGTGATGAAATGTCTGGATAGGTGGACAAGGGCAGAGCACTAGTGGTGCTTTGACACAAGGCCTTTGACACAGATGCTCACATCAAGACCGGTGAAATATGTACTAGGTAAATAAATGATAAAGAAGATGAAAATTGGTTGGACCACCATGCTTATCAGACTTTTGAGCTAAAAACTGGGGTAGAGTGCATGCTCAGGTAATTTGTAGGTTATGTCAAGTTGGGAGGAGTTACTGATAAACTGTAAGGCAGGGCTGCTAGTCAGAAGGACCACCACAGACTGCAGAAATTGGCTGACAAGGCCCTCGGGAAGTTGAAGAAAAAAAGAGACAAATACAAAGTCCTGCATCTGGGATGGGTTAAACCATCCGAATGCATAGAAAACAGCTTTGCAGAAAAGGACTTGACAATCCTGACGAACAAGAGGTTGAAATAAAGCCAGCCGTACTCATATGCTCATTCCCTACTGGGAATGCTCCCTGGCTCATCATAATTTCTGAACCATGTTTGGGCATCATTTGGAAGAACACTAGCTGGCAAGGGCTCAAATTATGCCAAGGACACTTATAATGATTTTACAGTACAGATGATTATCTATATGGGAATGTTTCCTGGAATCATTTAATTTAATAGATGTGACTTGCAGGCCTGCAAGTTTGGAGGGAGGGAGAGGGTCATGATGAGGTTTCTGTCCCACAGGAGTTGAAATGGAAAAGTGAACTAGATTTAAAAGGTCTTACTTACTGCAAACCTGTAAATCCCTAGTCCAAAAGTTTTAAAAACAATGCTCATACTAGGTGGTACTGTAACAGCTTTTGTGGTACTGGCATCAAGGTTTCAGTATTGTGCCTTCCACCATCAGCATCAAATATTCCCCCAGTTCCAATCTAGAAACATTTTACGTATTTCTATTTTCTGTAAAATATATATATATCCATATATATCTTAAGTATCTTGTGTGGGTGTTTTTTAAAGAACTACTTGTTTGATAAAAAATTTCCAGATGTGTAACAATCCTTTTATTGATGAAAGGTCTTGACATCACTGTGGCTCATGTGGCTCATGAATGGGAAGAGTACTGCTGGACTTTTCATCGAGGGTGCCTGGAAATCTTGCATACAACCATTAGTACCATGAAATTCAGGCACAGAACAGCCAATGTTTTACAAAAAGTCTCAGACTTAATACATTTTCGTAGTAAATCTTGAAGCTTTCAAGAATCCTTGGATGTAGCCGATTCATGGCAGGCATTGCTGCTATTTAGGAAATCCTTGGACTGTTAAGTGCTCCCTCCTCTCTTGCATGTAAGGAGGCAGCTGGGACAAGCTGCCCCTCTTGCTCCCTGGCAGGTGGCCCTGACTGCCTTCCCTTTCTTCTGTTTTGGGGAGTTTCACTGCTCTCTCTTGAAACATATGACACTAATTGTATGTAAGTGCCCATGGTCTATTTCAATATATTAATTTAAACAGGAATGAGATTAGATTTACAAGCTATCCCCTCCCCCTTTACATATTTGTTACAATTTCCTGCTATTGTTGAAGATTTCTTTCAAAAAGCAATAGGAAACTTTAATGTAGAATTAACTGAACCTGTTTTACATATTCAGTTTTTGTTGGCAATGGTTTTATGTTCCTGGCTTTGGTCTCAGTAGGCTACATATATCGAATGGGAATTTTTCAAACATTAATATATACATTTAAAATAATGAGGAAAATATAAACTTTAAGCCCACCTACTGGTTGTATGGCAAGGTTTAATAGGGTGATTTCTTAGCATGAAGGAGCATGGATTTAATTATAAAAGTACTGTAAATCCACCAATATTCTACAGTTGGTTTTATACATGCACACGTGCACACATGTTTATGTATGCACGGAAGCTTCTATAGTGGGTTAGAAGGAATGGAATTTATGCCAGATGATTGTTCTCAGAGTAATGAGTAAGAAAACCTGTATAAGTGTATACAAATTAGATGGTTAGACCGAAATTTCAAAATTAATCTAAGAGCTTTCTTTCCTGCCTTCCTTCCTTGCGACCTTCCTTCCTTTCTACCTTCCTTCTTATCTTCTAGTAGAATAATTTAAGAAGGCAACTGTTAAATACAGATAACACATTAAGATCCCATATTTTCTGCTTCTCTTATTTTTTTTACAGTTAGATGCAATGATCTTGTTACTCTTTTCCAATGATAGTGATTCTATGATTCTTTTTCTGCAGTTTTGCCAAACTATTCAAAACTGTTGGATCTTGAAAACATTGATTTTAGAACGAAATTCACATTTTCAGACTTGTGGCTGTGTTGATGTTTTTGACTGAAGAAAACAATAATTTTGATAAAAAAAGTGCTGTTTCTAAAAAGAAGAGCAAAAGTGAGTTCAATTTCCCCCCCCATCACTTCTATTAGTCTGTTTGGTGAATGGTAAATAGTTCAGACTGGAAGAACTGGATGAAAAATTGCTACTCTTTTAATTTTTTTTCTGTAAACATTTTTCATAGCTATTTTTTGACACTATCAATTCTAAATCTCGTCAGAAAGATTTTTAAGAAGGCTTAAATTTTGACATTGTACATCTGAACGAAAAAATACACTAGCAGGACTCATTGCAGCCAGACACCTGAGATCCGCAGAAGTGCCTATGCTGGATAAGCTCAAGTTTGATTGCTAGTTTTGTGAAATGTTGGTCTTTCTCTTGTAAGACTTAAGCAGGAAGTCAGATATACTCTTACCTGACACCCTTACACTCAAATTCCATTTATTTCTGAGCTACCTTAGTAACAAACATGACCATAAGCACACGATGATTCAGATCTGAAATTCTCTGTGCTTCCTGTCATATTTATGATTAATATAAGTTTTAGTTAGCGTATTTGGAACCACAGCTTCCATGCCTTAAATATCAACTACAGTGGCATTTCACTTCAAAAAGGAGAGCTAAAGAAATGTCAGAGTTGTTTAAAAATACATGGACTAATTAAAGCTTAAAAACATCATTTTTCCACTGTTTGAGATCACTTTATTTCTACATCTTGAAAATAGTATACTCTTTTGATCCCTTATTTCATAAAAGTCAAAGATTTAGAATATATATACAGGTAAGGTGAGCAAGGATGATCATGTCTATGAATGAGCTGGCAGAGGTTCGATATTTAGGTACACATTGGTGTACCCAGAAAGGATACATGAAAGCAATGGAAAGATAATATATTTTTGTTGGTTTGTTTTTCTTTTCCTTTTCCAAAGAAATAATTGAGACAGCAATTAGTTTAGTTCTGCTACATTTTTGCTTTCTTGAGATTTAACTGCCAGAAATTGCATTAGTAACTCTCTTAAAATTAGAAGTTTCAAAATATTTGACTTGGAATATTTTTATTTCTTTAAGAAATGATGTAATGTTCCCTACCTAATGCACAAAAGGTTTCCATTAATTTATTTCATTTTCTCCCAGTGCTACCTACTGTATCATTAAAACTGAGTAACATTCCAGAAAAATTTCATAATAAATTTTGTTCACAGTATTCCTTTCTTGGATTTTGTTCCTGTTCAGTTTGATCAGGATTTTGAAGGGAAAGATTTAAAGGAGAGGAAAGGGGAAAAAGTACTTATACAGAGCATTTCATCTCATGCTAGAGATGATGTTCAAAATGGTGCAGATTGCTAACAGTAGCTACTTTCTCTAGTGACTATAAAAGGTTAGGAATGACTGGTTCAAAGCTGCATATTGCACATCTGAACTGGAGATTTAAAATCAGGCGAATGGTGTCCTATCTATTGTTCCAGTGATGGGGGCATGAGATAGTCCAGTCTTTTTTTTTTTCTTTTTCTTTTTTTTTTTTTTTGGGCAACACTATGGTTGCCAGGAACAAGATCAGAACTGGATTCTGTAGAGCACCTGTCTAATCGACTTGATGAAAGGTGGCATTTCATCATCATTCAGTTTACACTCCATACATATGTGAAACTCACATGGCATCTGAACATACAGCAGGCCCAGATATGCACTCAATGTGAGAAGGAACCAATGGCAGAGCAATTTCACAGAGGCTGAGTGTGGGCTTGCTCCCTCCATAGGTGCTCTGTTTAAGGTCAGTGACTGAAGGTAGCTGAGCTGAAGCACCTCTCTGCAAAGCAACAGAAATGATGCTTTGTGGACCTCTGCTTCTCCAAATAAGCCAGCAACTGGCATGCTTTCGAAGAACATGTAGCTGAATATATTTACCCCTTTTACGCCTGATATGCAACAGGACATTTATGTTTCTCTGCTAACTCCATGCATTTCTTCTACCAGAGCTCTAATCTCTACTTGTTTGGTTATTAATTGACAATATACTACACAGGATTAGGTAATCAGGAGCATTTTCATCCTCTCCAGTGACATTTACTTGCATTTATTTTTTTTTTTTAGACTTAAATTTCATGTTTCATTCCAAGGTTTTACAGCCACATTTTTATTTCCATGCCTTTGCTAATGAAGACTGTTTGTGGCCAAAATACAGGATAAAATAAAACTTTATGATCTTAGCTACAAGTTGGTGTAAGGTCATTAGATTTGGCAGTCAAGCTATACTTACTTGGAGTTTGATACCCAGTGATTGTTTCCAATTTGATCCACTTGGGCATTTATAATAATAAATGCTAAGCTTTCAGATTTTACAGTATTTTAAGTTCCAGGGAGAGCAAGACTAAATATAGGTCCCGTTTTTACCACTCTTGAATGAATTGTAGCTACATATTATGTTTTCTTTGTTCTTTCACGTTTTCCTTTTAGCAAAGCTGTTTTCCTGGAGGGATGAAGATGGCAAAGCTGGTTTCAGGAAGTGACTCCATTTTGGGTCCTTGGCTAAGCAAAGCTGAAATGGATTAATGTGACCATCATATCTCCAGAAGGGAACATGTGTGCTTCAAAAATAGTTCTAACAATTAAAAAAGAGTGCTTACTGTTCTCAGATAAGCATTGAACCTTTGAGTCAACATAGGATTACCAAAATCTATGTTATATCATTATATCTATGTTATATCATTATGAATCTAATTTTTTTTAAATCAGAAATTTTACTCCTTTGTGATGTGAAGGATTTTGTTTTGTGTCTATGTCTCTATAATTTTCCCCCTATCTTAGTATTTTCTGCTGCTTCTTTTCACTACTGCCTGTGTAACCTTTCTCCATTTGGATTTAGAACTGTGACAGTTTCTTTGGATTTTTTTCTCTCTTGATTATACATAGAATTTGTTATTATATTTTACTAATTTAATATTTTTTTTAGATTTAATGACTGTTTTCCTTTAAAAAATTGTCTAGAATCGCACTATGGATTTTTGACTCATATTTTGTTCTTTATCAACTCATGTAAAACTTCGGACAGAACAGGGTTTAGTAATAACTATTTTACTTTAAAATAAAGTGTTAGCCTTGTGTCTAAATACAGATGCCATCTCTATGCATGTAAAATATAACTAGCTTTTAACATGGGATGAGTTTTTGTGTGGGTGGATGCATCTGTTTTTATACTACTGCTATTTTCAATCCAGATGTTTCAAAATTAACTCAGTGGCTTTTGAGTTCAGATAAATTACAGCTATATCCAAACTGTTCCTCATGGGATTCATGTAACAGTAATATTTTCAATAAAGAGCAATAGTAGAAGTAAAATCGTGTTTGCTGCTTATGTTATTCTACTGCTCATTATTTATGTGGGATCAAATTTAGTCATTAATGAAGTGCATAGATTTCATAAGAAGTGGCTCATTTTATTGTATATCTTCTGTATCAGTGAGCTCATAAAATTCGTGTACTTATTCTTTCAAATACTACCTCATCCCCCAAATTGATTTTTGCTTGGCTATTCTGAAAGCAGTCAATTAACATGTAGCCTGACAGTAAACATCTGAAAATTATGACACAATTGAAGATTCAAATTTTCAAAGTCTAGGAGAAAGAGAAGCGTTTATTCTGTAACGAACATCTGAAAACCCAGGTGCATATGACTAAAACAAAACAGGAAAATATGTATATCACTGTGTATAGTTCTGACCTGAGTGTATACCCATGTTCAAATCATCACATATGACATTTATATGCAAATCATCATGCAAGTCTGAAAATATCGGTCAGCTATTTCAATCTGTTATCATTAACTGTCTTTTAATTCTGTATTTAATACAAATATTTATTTTAGGGGCATGTCCTTGCTGTGTTTAGGCAAGACAGATTTCTGTGGAGGAGTTGGGAAAGCTCTTAAAAAAAATTCCTCCTTTGATGCAAGAATGAGGCTATCCTGCAGTGATCAGATTAACTTGCCAAGTGACCATAGCTTTGAAGGCTAGCAGCATGCTTTGCACATACTGTGAGCCATTGACTTCATCAGATAAAAGTTTAGTAGTTTTGAATATACTTAAAAAGTGAATCATGAGCTCTGTGTTGACATGATTTGCTTTCTCGAAATATCTTTTAAAGCTCCTTATCAGGCCTTTTCTTGTGAGAAATGGTATATTTTGGTGATTCCAAATGCTCCTCAAACATTATTCTCCAATCTTTCTGATTTAAAGTATTTCTGATCACTTTCAGATAAGTCAGAGTTCAGTGGCCACACTCTGCACCTGTTAATTAGGGCTCTTGAATTAGTAAGAGGAAAGCCTAAATTTATTTCATTTTTTGAAAAAAAAGTCAACTTTTTTTTCATATTAAACAAATACTAGGTAAAATACAGAAACATCTGTGTGAGTACAGAAAACAAGGTGAATCCTCAAATCATTAAATTGTAGGATCTGGCCTAAAGAGTCTCTGTAAAAAGGATTTGAAAAGAAAAAAATGAGAGCACATCATTGCCTCCTCAGATTGATTTCATCTTTTTTTCTGTTTTCTAGTTTTTGTATTTTGTGTATTCTGGTGAGAGAACCATATGTTCAGATCTCCAAAAGACTGAAGAAGGGACTAAACTCACATTTGAGAGCCTAGATGAAAGCTTATGAAGTGCAGCTTTATGCAGTAACTACCAAGAACAAAAACAATGGTTGTTTCTTTATTTTTCTGAACAGCTTGATGAATTCCTGCTCTGTGACTGAAATGTGCTAAGTATGACACCTCCAGTTCTCTTATGTAGCAGATTAAAGTTCCCCAGTGCACAGGAAAATTGAAGAAATGATGCCGTGGTGTCTTTAACAGTGGATGATACTTTTGGTGCTGGTAACCTTTAAGAATATGTGAACAGTCTGTCAGAAGAAAGTGGTGGTCATTGTCAGCAAACTTTGACAGCCTCAGACACCTCAGTCGCCTCTGGGTTAAAATCTGACCTCATTGATAACAGTGGTAAATTCTCCTTGACTTTAGTTGGACCATGATTTAGCACAGTCAGAACAGGTTGTAGCAACTGAAAGCCATAACTGTACATGTCATACATTTCTGTGCACACAACATGGCAGTGAAGGCACTATGCAAAACTCAGGAGATTCAGGATCATTTCTCTGTTCTACATATGGTTCCCTTTGAAATATCTGGCAAGTTCCTTTGTCTATGAATTGTTTTCTTTCACTATCTTATCCTTTCTGGATTCTATGAATTCTTTATAATGTCTTTATGTATATTCACATCTTGCAGCAGAGCATCTCTTGTTTTGTTTGAATACTTTATTTGTAAAAAGAAATAACATTTCTTTAAAATTCAGCTTTGCTAAATCATCCATTCCACTGCAACAACACTTTATCATCTCTTCTGACTTTCACTATAAGTTAAAGTCCCTTAAAATTATTTAAAAGGAAGTTCAGACATTGTTAATCTGTTGATGTGAATCTTCTTTACTCATTCCATTCTAGAGAGGCTTTTAAACCACATTTATCTTCAGATCACCAGAACATCTTACAGTCATTACATCTGAACAGTGCCTAAGTTTTCACATTTAGCCTATCCAGTGAGGCCTCAGAAAAACAAAACAGTTAGATATTGTCTCTGGTCTGTTGATTCAGTGTGAAGTTGCTTAGATATCTCATAGCCTTGTTCTCCTTGTAGTTTTGGTACCACCATGTGGAGATGGATGCTCATAGGACTTTGGTTTTATCTCTGTAAGATTTGTTAATACAGATGTTAATACATATGCTTACACCGATTAGATTAGCCTTAATGCCAATAATTCAGTTTCAGAGTCTATAACAAGGTTAAACAACAAAGTCCAGCCACAGATAATCAAGTCAATCACACTTGTGCCCTTGTATAATGATAGTATCATATAGACATCTCAATATATATCCTCCACGTTGTCAAAAAGAGCTAACCTGCTTTTCCTACTTGTGAACTCAAGAGTTTTTGTCCACTGGTTTGTGTCCACTGATATTTACTGCACATGCTTGCTTTTCCCCACCAGTCTAAGTGCTTCTATTAGTTTCAGTGTGAAGAACGATCCTGAAGACAACAATGAAATCTGAGCTACGGAGACAGCAGGAAATGTTTGCAAGCTGTGCGAGGTCCAGCAGTGATACTAAAACAAAACATCACGTTTTGCAGGAGAGCACTGCATGCTGATCACTTATGAACTAGACCCCCTCCCTTTTCTTTCAGAGAGGAGAGTATGTTCATCTCAAGAGGGAAGATGAGCTCCTTGCTCAAAGGAGTACTCTAAGAATTAAACCACGAGAAGAAAGAACACTTAGATAAGCTTCCCTGAGCTAAAGGAACAGATGGAGGCATCTAAGAAAGCATGAGAGGGAGAGAAGGAAGTAGAGAGAGAGGCAGAGGTTATTTACACTGCCTAACTCCAGGCATCCAACTTAGA
The DNA here is from genome assembly GCA_032353885.1 of Nothura maculosa. NCBI lineage: Eukaryota > Metazoa > Chordata > Aves > Tinamiformes > Tinamidae > Nothura > Nothura maculosa. The sequence continues at coordinate 843,825 of JAUBOD010001115.1, read as the reverse complement.
CTTCCTATGTACAACTGAGACAACCTGGCTCCTGCAGAGGTCAATTTGGGGGCTATTTTTGATTAGTTTTGAGAAATATGCTTCCTAATTTAGAAAACTTTAAATTAGCCTATGTGATTTTCCCAAAGTTGTTAACTTTTAATGGCATAACTAAAAGTCTTATGTTGCCTATGGGGTCTGTTTACATTATAAATCCAAATAACCCCAATGAGATTAAGGAAAAAGGCATAATGTGCAACCTACAAATGGATTAGATACTTAAGTCTAAGCTACAAGCTATATAATAACCTCGTTTTGCATTGACAGATGTTAAGAGATTATTACACATCTGCAGGCTTGTCTCTAACAAATATAAGCTAAGCCTACCTTGAAAGGTTAGAAGTCAGCTTGAAAGCAAACTTGAGGAATTTGAACTAGTTGGCATTGCTGTTTCCTCAGCTGAACATGAACTGAAAATCTCCAAAGTGTGGCTTAGTAGTGGTGAACCTACCAAATGGGCTGGAGTGCAATTGACAGCTACTGAGTATGGTTGAACATCCAGCTGAAGTTTGTACCTTGCTCTAGCTGGTTTTCCTCAGCACGGGCTTCAAAGCTTACAACTTTACAGGGCGAGAGCAGGCCAAGATCCTCACTTAATACCATAGACATACCCAAGCTGTCTTACCTGCTGCAATCAGGAAAGACGTGCATCAGATCCGCTCTTTCTCTTGCTGGCATGGGAGACTGGGTGAGTGGGAAAGTGTCCCAAGCTCTGCAATTCAAAACGTTCCTGTTTCCAAGTAAGGAAGCATATATTTTGCCTGGGGTGTTTTATTAAGAGTGGAAGCTTTATTCCACTGCCAGTCCCACAGGATTTAATTGCAGTCTCAGATATTTGTCTTTTCACTGCTCCATTCTTACTGCCAGCGGCTATTTCTCACTCCGACAGAGTCTAATTTTTCAAAATCAGTTTGCTAGTGGATATTTGTTGCTGTGAAATCCTCCAGGCTCAGAGGGTATTTGATCCATGCCCTCCATTTTCTCCTTGGTTCATTGGCTGTTTCTAATTTCTCCCACTACAGAATAAGCTGTTCAAATGTCCTATTGCCTGTGGGGCAACTTTCTATCTTGTTGGCTACTAAGCTCCTGTGTTTAACCCAGCCTGTATCCATGGCATAGTTAGAAAGGAGGGCACATCAGAAACAGAAGTAGTAGATTGGATTATCACAGGTTTATATCAGTCAGGACACATGATGACTTTTTTTTTTTAAATACAAAAATTGTGTGTGGGAGTTTACTGCACCAACATGAAACCTAACAGAACATTTACAAGAGCAATTTACTACTTCAGGCATGTTGAAAAAATATGGCAGTAAAGATAAAAAAAAATGGAGTAATCCAAGATGGTGCAATAGCTTTCATCATCCAGTCTCATAAATGTCTAATCCTACTCTCTGTCAGACTATGTTTATTTTCATATAAATTCCTTTAAATTGTAGTGTTGCTGTTTTCTTAAACATGACTAATTGTTTTATGCTACCCTTGTGAGATGAGTTTTCATCGTAATGTGTTTTCATGCCATGAGGCTCAGTTGATGTGGCTATTCCATACAGTAAAAAAAGGAGCTATTGCAATAGATTCCTATGTCATGTGCATGTTTCCACCAGATATCCATTCCCCAAGTTTCCCAGATATTCTTAATGTATATGTATATTTTTCATCTCACTTCACTTTTTGAGAGCAGCAGTCCCTCCTTGATGTCTCCTGGAGATTAGGCTATTTGAACCAGAGGACTGTAATTATCATCCTGGCCTTCTCTTTGGACATAAGGTAGTTACACATAGTTTAAAAGTGAGCAGTTTCACTCCAGTTTCAGCTAATTTTTTAAGAGTTTCCGTGAGAAAATGATTCTCAGTCCACAACATAAAGCAAGATATAGTTGTGCTCCCCACCAGGATCAATCCAGGCAAATTATTGGGATTTTGAGTCATTTTCTGTCTCACCAACCTCTTATTTTAGATAGATCACTGTAATTTGCAAGGAGATTGTGTGCACACCACAGATAACTCATTTTCATCATGTTTCCTGGCCTGGGGATGTAGTGCTATTGGAGCAATTCTCTGCTTGTGTCACCCGTCCTGCTAGTCAGTTATTGGTTACTTGTCACCTGTCAGTCATGGTTAACAAAGCAGTAGATATTGTTCAGCCCAAACACTGTGATCCAAAAAGAAAAAAAAAATCTTCCCTGAATATTTCCTCAGGAAAGACACAATTTTGCCTAAAATTTGTATCTATCACTGAACGGTTAACTGTCCCCATTAACAGCAAATGCTTCTTTCCAAAATACCAGTATTGCGATTATGCTTTATAAAGTATTTAACTATGAGATTTGATTGTAAAACAAAATTTCATTGTAATGTGCGCCCATCATATCATGAATGTGATAAACTAAAAGAAAACAGCTTTGCATTTTTCTCAGGCTCTCTCCGTTCTTCACTGTGCTTGAACTTAAGCATGGCTTTACATGGAATCAGTCAACAAGATAACTCCTCTTCATAAAGCTGCACAGATGTATTCATGCTTGGAAATGAAGCAGAGGACTGATCTTTTGGCAGCTGTCTATAGACTTCCAAACTGCATGATTATAATTCATAAATATGTATGTCTATATTTCTGTATGTATATTATATATCTAAATATGTGTACAAATACATCTGTGTGTGTGTGTGTGTGTGTGTGTGTGAGAATGTGTACACTTGTATATGAATATTAGTCAGAACATGGTAGCTAAAGTAATAAAATTACTTGAGATGAACACTAACTTGTGTGCTATCTTATCAGAACCCTCCATTAAGTACATTGTAACCACATTTTTCCAGGGCTGTGTATTTCATACACAACATTCAAAGTCTATCACAGGATTTTAATAAGAAATTTCAGTGTTTTTATTACATTCATATGGGAAGCATAACTATGCATTCCTGCATGTTTACTGCACGTTCCATAATACCCCAGTTGTCAGGAAAAAAACAGGAAAATAGTAAAAGAAAAACAGTTTAGATTAAAAGTCAGAGCCCCCCTATTGCTAGTCTCAGATCTATGAAATTCTTTCTTCTGGGGATTTCTCCGATGAATGTTGAGGGCTCATCGCCTGCCCACGGTACTGGCAGGAAATCCCACACCTTGAACAGGATGACCTCGAAGAAGCTGCTGAGTTTTCTAGCCTTTTTCAGGCTTTTTCTTTTCTTTTTTCTTTTTTTTTTTTTCTTTTCTGCGGGAGCCAGGGCTGCAGTGTGTAAACATTAAAGATTTCATGGTGCTCTTCAAAAGGCAGCCAGCCTGGTCCCCTTAGCAGTGCTCCACTTGCAAGAATGAAAGGCAGCAGGAATTGACCTCAGAATAGTCCTCTCCTCCCCAGTGCTGGTGAGAATTTTCCTTTTCCCTAGCCCTGCCATGTTGCATGCCTTGCAATAATTGATTTCCCCTGCTCCCCACACCCCCAAAGACAATTATACTTTAGCTCTGTTTTACACTTAGAGTTTTCCCAGCATTTTGGGATCATTCATAGTCACTTTGTAATAATTACATTGGGTCTGATTCTCAACTACATGATGACCTATTTACATTTACTTTATAAGGTCATCTTACACTGTTGGAATAATATAAATGGACCTCAGTGTAAATGAGAATCATCCCCTTGTTTTTATATTTGCCTTCAAAGTGCTGTGTTTGTTCCACTTCACAAAATAAAATGGAACAGCCATGACAAAAAAATATGATCCATCTGTCTACTCCACTTAGTAAGGAATGCCCTGAGAACTGGTTACTACCAAAGTTTTATTATCTTTTACAAAACAGATCTTAGAACAATTTAATGGATACAATAGAACATCATTAAAAAATTAAACTAAACTGCAGTTGTCCAAATAAATACGCAAAGTACATTTTGTGATCCATTACCTCCTTTTTATTGCATTTATTCACTTTATTGCTGCTTTGCAGTTCAGTAATTTGTGATGGCTTTTCCAGTCATTACTGACAATTAACAAAATGAACTGTGAAAAATGACAGAACAGCAACAACAGCAAGGGAAATCTATTAAAAATATATTTTTATCAAAAAGAATGCTTAGTGGTACTGGTAAAAACTTTAAGACTATTACTGACGACTCACATTTCCCATGTTTTTGGAACAATGATGTCCTTTAGATGTGATATGATGACTGTATATAACTAACAACACAAAATGAAAAATGAGAAGAAAATATACACATCTACTCAGCTTTGCCACAGGAATAGTTTTCTGTAGCAAATTCTCCACAAAATTGAGTGTTTTCTAAGGCATCATTTGCTTTATTTTTTTTGTTTGTTTTGTTAATAAATAAATGAAATAAATAATTCAAATGTAAGGCATTTTGTTTGAAAATTTAAATGCTATTTCAGAGGATCAGTTAACGCCTCTTGGAAAGAGAACTCCAAACTGTTCAAGGTTGGCCTTTCTCTCTGATGGTACTAGCTGAAATATTCCAGAAAGCATCATGTCTAGGTATGCCAGCAGTGTACACTGCCCTCAGCAAGATGAATGGTAGTTCCTTATGGGAGATTTAGATAAACTGGTGGTCTAAAACTTTGGAAAAAGTGAAGTTTATGTACAGCAGTCACATTTTCCATCATATTGCAACATCATTCATTTCCAAAAAAAAATGGAAAAGGAAGTTTTCCACTTAAAATGATACAAATTATTAAAAAAAAAAGTTATATTGCTTTCCATTTTAAAGACTAAAATGTGTGCATTTTCAGCTGTCTAAGGCAATACATCTGTTCTTCTCCGTCTAGTCTTCAAATCCAACTAGATTTGAAGAGAAAGACACACCCAGGAAAACCATTTTGGTATTCATTGCTTTTGAAAACTCTTCATGTGCTCCTGTATGTTGCCAGACTGAAAAAAAAAAAAAAGGTCACTTATTTAGAGAGCCTTCCATAGTGCAGATACTAACCCACTTCAGGCATGTAGTTGTGACATTTAATTGAAGTGTTGACCTTCTAAAAGAGATAGTTCAGTTTTAGGTCATCTGATTCAATGTTTACAAGTCCTCATCTCATTCTATTGATATCTTATTTATATGTCTTCTGTGAGTGCCTAAAGCTAGGTATGCAGAATATTCATGTTTCTGAGTATTATTAAGGAAGTTTGTTCCCCAAACAATAAAAATATACATTATGAGCTATTCTGCCAGTTCATATTCCAAAGCAGAATAAAAGTAAATTAAAATTAGAATTAAAAATAATAAAAATAAATTTAAAATATTAGCTTGATTTTGAATGATTAAGTTATTATTTGCTTCAGTGCAGTGAGAAAGAGCACAGATATTGAACCACTAGCTCTCTCCCATTAGAAATACAGAACACCCACTTTGAAGAGGTGGTTGTGGCACATTCATGGAGCATACATGTATGAGAAACCACCCTAGTGTGCACAGACTGGGAACTATTCACCTCCTTTGGCAGACTCTTCAGAGAAGGATAATTCAACACATCTCCAGCCTGCATATGGCATTATACAGCTTCATGAAAACTATTTGGAAAGAGCCAGCACATATTAGTTGTGGTACATATGGTTTTGCAGAATTGAAGTTTATGCTGTCATTTACTGAGCTGTCTTAATTTTGTTATTGTTGTTCTGTTTCACAGAATCACAGAATCATTGCTATTGGAAGGGACCTTTTTAAATAAAACTATCTCTTTTATTACAGTTCAGTATCCCTCTCCAGCAAGAAAAGAAATTTAAATGAACTTACAAAAAAGGCAATAGAAAAGGAGAGAGCAGTTCTGTTCACAGTTCTGTCACAATTCTGCATGAGATTTTATCTCATTTTCCTCATCTGTGAAGACGAAGTAACTATTCTTCCTATGTACATTCTCTCATATATGAAAAAGAATGAATCAATGAATCATAGTAGATTATTTTTGCTCTCTGACACTGCAGTGCCTTCTAGTAAAGGCAGTACATTTCACTCATGATGATTATACTAATGAACCAGCACCAAGGCTCAGTCACTGGACCAGAGGCCACTTAGCAAAGTCTGGTACAACCAAACTATTAAATTATTCTAGCCTCCTCAACAAAACGATGGTGTCCTACTGTTTTTTTTTTCTTTCTTTCTTTCTTTTTTCAATAGTCCCTGGCTAAATGCTACACTGCCCTAAAATTATTCCTTTAAAACTCTAGATGGCTTCAGCTATTCTAAGCATTTACCAGCATAGACAATCAAGATGTATTTTGATTCTGCTTTATGTGTTACAGTAAATGAAACTCTCAAGAAAGGATGGGAAGGGATAAGATAAGAGAGAATGGGATCGGATAAGATAGGATGGGATGCAAACTGTGCGATTGACTCACTGCTGCTTGCCCAGCTCATTTGGGCTGTAAGGTGCAAATCTCTACAGCTTTCCTTAGAGCTTCAGGGAGTCCACACTGATAAAGCAGGGAAGATGCCTGAGATATAAAACAAGTTCTTCCTGAAGCAGTTCTTGCTCTGAGAAAGCAAAGTTTATTATCAGAGATTACTGTATTCTGATGAAAATGCAGGCACAGGTGCCTTAATACTTGAACTGGGATAAGTTTTACATCACTGTAAAATGAGCTTCAGCTTTTAAGTTACTGTCTTTTTCTTTACAATAATAATCTCTTCACTTTTACAAGCTCTATATTATTTTTAGGTAAGAAAACACTATAAGGTTCATGTTTTATTGTTCCTTGCAGTTATATAAATTACATTTGGCCAAAATAAATGTAATTCCTACTGTGTGAACTGAGAACCTAGAATGTTGATTTTCCTCAAGTTATAAACAATGTGAAGATATGTTATACTAGGTCACAATTTTCCACTGTACAGCAAAATATATAACTCACTTTTAATAACAAAACTGCATATATCATTAAAGTTTCTTACTCCACTGAGCACATATTATGTTACTCTGCACAGCAAGGGATATCCTTTCTGTGTACCACAATTTCTAAAATATTGTTTGATTGAATGAAAAATATTTTAGTGATTTATTAGTAAAACAGTTGTCATTTTGAATAATTATTCCAATTAGTCTGTATTTTTAGTAGTAGTATTGAATTCTTTTTGCAAGACATTTTTTTTAAGATCTAATTTTGCAGCACATGTTTATACCTCTTTCCTCTTCATGTTACCATGGTATTTGGAGTGGAAACTTTGGAGAATTATTTATTATTTTGATTTCTCTGGTGGCTGTCAGAAGTTAGAGGCACCTCCTAAAATTTAACGGACTCAGTTAGGAAATCCACAATGTTCCTTATGATACTTTGATTCATTAAGTTTCTAATTATGAGTTTTCCAAACCATAGACTTTCCCAAAAGAACTATTGACAGGATTTTCTAAAGCACTCAGATTTGACCTAACACTGCTACCATTCACATCTATGGTAAAACACCCAGTGATGTCAGTGGAACTAGTTAGGCCAATGCTGAGTGCTTTTGTATATCCTCTCTTGGAAGTACTACCTGACTATGTCATAAAACTTTGTCTGAATCTTTCTCCAAAGTACAGCACCTCTGTCTACACACCACTAAAGTCATTAAGAGTCTCTAGGAAGAAATAGTCATTGCCACATGCCTGAAAGGTTAGTAAATATAGACTCTGAGAAGACATGAAATAAATAAATAAGAGAGTCTTGTTCTCTTCTGAAAAAAAAAATGTTGGCAACAGCTAAATGGGATAAAGAAACTGCACCGTTGAAGAAATTGGAGGGCACCTTTGGAAAGTACAAATGCAATCTCCTGCTCAAAGGTGGGCTAAGTTAGATCACTTTTCAAATGATCTTGTGCTGTTGAGGTTGGAAAATCGCCAGAGATAGAGATATAATGTTCTCTCCAGATGAGCTATTCCAATGCTTAACTTGTTATCAAGAATTTTGTCATTTGCCCGAAGTCTTCCTTGTAATTTCTCATGATTGCATCTTGTTCTCTCATTGAGTACCCCCTATCTTGAACATATAACAAAAACAAGGAAATGACAGAGTTCCTCAAATAAGCTCCAAAATATAACAGCTAAGTATAACAGGGTATAAAAGCTAAGTAACAACATATTCATTCCCATAAGGCCTTATTTGTGCCAAATGTAATGTCTAGAGTGTTGACAGTAAACTGACTGCACAATGTAACATTCAACAATGCATTTGGCACTTATGTGACCATCTGTATTCAGCCCTCCAAACTTGGAGCTGCTGCAGTAGTACAGGATTCATCTCTCATGACTTTGCTAGATGCCTAATCTAAATTAGGCATTGAGAATTGCTCCTTAGCTGAGAGAGGGAGAGACTGTCACATAATTCTGAGAACAAATCAGTCTTCCATGTTGGAATTCTCTCATAAAATATGACCTGGTAAATCGGTGAATGTAGGTTCAGTTCAATGTTGAAATGAATGTGATACAGAACTAAACAAAACAAAAGCCAAAAACAAGGGGAAAAGAGGAAGAGTGGACTGAGATCACATTAAAAAAAAAACCCTACTACCGTGCCTTCGAGTATGCATTCGGCTGAATCTCTATTTAGGAAAGTCTTTAGGATAGTTCTTGGGATGTACAGTCACCAAGTTGTGAAGAGGTAAGAAGTCAAAGAAGCCAGGAAGTTAAAGGCAAGCAGTAAACTTGTTTTATAAGAAAGGTTTATATAAAGATGTATGAAAGTAATATGTCTATTTAGGATATAATCAGGGAAGATAAAAAAAAAAGAAAAAAAAAAAGGAGAAAAAAATGTGAAAAGAGATAGTGATTTTAAAAGTTTTTCAGGAGTTTTTTAGCTCCTGTAAATTTTGGTCCAAGATGATCTTCAAAGTCTTCTGGTGACTCTGGCTACCTGTGTCCTAAATCGAGTGGTGCAGACTGGCTAGTGCCCACAGTGCTCAGGTGTAGCATAGTCTAGAATGGACTGTCAGTGCTCCTACTGCAGGGCATATGATGCAGGGGCTGTATGTCACATACCTGAGATATGTCTATTATCTATTTGTGTTCTTTCCCATTCTTAATGCTTGATATTGGTGATATGTGATATAAATATGCTTGAGTGTCCAAGTCAGCTGGAGTAGTCTTAGATAGAGGTATGAAAAAACTAGATCTGGTGCAGTCTCATACCTATTGCGAATAAGGAGTGGCACCTAAAAAGAAATATCCCAGACCACCAGTAGATTTTTGTTTCCAGGAAAACTGACTGGTCTACCTTGAAAGAAATTTGGGGAGCACATAGTAAAGTCCTAATGGCAGATAAGGGAGAGAACTGAGGAGCTAAGATTTTCAATGACAGCTTTTTCTGTGTGATTCTCTCACACGCATGATAATAAAAGTAGGCTAAAACAGCAGTGGGTTGAAGGCCTCATAAAAATAGACAGAAGTTTTACTGCTGTAGTGAGAAACCTTAACCACTGATATTAGTCATCTGTTAGTGTAGTTCTTATAAGTAGGAGAGAAGAAATAGTATACAGAGGTCATGAAACTTCAACTTGAGATAAGACAGTATATGATAGTTAGCCAAGGTAATGTGAAACATGGAGTAATGCAGGGATCAGTCCTACAGGATCCAGCTTACAGGAAGAAGATAGTGGGAGAAATGCATTCCTTGGCTGAGATATGAATGACCTGGAGCCAAAGAAAAATAGGGGAGGGGAGAGGAATATCACTTGCTTATCCCCATTATTAAATGTTTTTCTTATATGAAATAGAAAGTAAATAAATATAGATCTGATTCCCTATTTTCTCACAGAAGGTATCATTGTTTTAAATTAGAAGAGTTGAATTTTAGTCCTTCTTGGCACAGGTGTGAACCATCTTTGAGGAATCAGAGAAGAAAGAACCACTTAAAAGAGTGATTCTTTTTTCACATTTGTCTCTTCAGGCTGGATATTCTACATGGCAGAATTATTCTTCAAGTGAGAGCTGCAGAAATCTGTATGTAGGGACAGTTTGCTGAAGACCTTCTCCAGAGCTCAGCTGAGGTTCATTAGCCCCCCTAGGAACCCTCTTCCCTGCTGAGGGGAAAAATTGAAGGAAATGCTTGTGTTTCTTGAATTACTTTAGGTTACAGCAATTTGCCCCCTTCTAAAAAGAAAAATTTTTCTCTGCATGTTAGTATTTTACTACCCATATTCATCATAATCACAAGGCTACTAGAAAAGGAAACATTTCCCTTTTTGGCACTGCTCTTTTCAGGAGGAAAGATAATTTCCTATTTAGTAATTCTTTTTTTTTTTTTTTGGCTACAACTTTGGTTTCCTCTCAACTTTGGTACATTGCTAGTCCCCAAACATGGCTGGACTGATGTAGCTTCAGTGAGATCACGGCTTACCAAGCTCCAGCAAATGTGAACAGCAAAATGAAAAATTATGGAAAAAAAAAAGGAAAAGTGGAAAGATATTTCAGTGCTCACAGAACTGCAACAGAGTAACTAGGCTGGAAAGAAACAGCTGTAGATGACACTGTCCTTCTTTCTGACACTGAGCAAGATCCTTCCCACCTCTGAAGTCTCTGAGGGAACCAGGTAGATTTGTCTGTCTTTTGATTAGTTTACTGCTACTATTGTATGTCTACATCTCACATTTAGAAAATACATGCAATCATACCATTCTCACACAGCTTCACAGTGCTCTGCACACCTTGTTACGACTCAGGGACTGACTTGCAGCTGGATGCAGAAACCTGTGACAAGCACTCCTGAGCTCCCTGAGACTTGCCCAGACTGAGTTAGCACGTGCAGATTCAATTGCAAACTCTTCAGGGTATGAAATCTTATACTACATGGGATCATTAGTCAGCAGAGCCTTTGTTAGAATCGTTACACAATGTGATATTTCAAGGAATAAGATTAAGTGCTAACATGGGATATATTCAGCACAAGGTATGTTTTAATCCATTTTCACATTTTAGTGTTTCGCCCTTACCCTAAGGCTGTGATAAGGTCTGGTTTGGAGGATCACAGCCAGGTCCTTTCTACCGCACACCAGCTTTGCATGTCATCCTGCTCATAAAGTTTACAAGCTGCACAGTCAAAATGTAAGGAGTTAGTTGGGAGTCTGTACATGATCCCTACTTTTCTGACATTCAGAAAGGAAGAGGCCTAAATTATTTGTTAATTTGTCTCTGCTTTTTTTTTTTTTGTCCAAATGTTGTTGCTATATCTTTTTTTTTCCCCATTCATGTATGTTTGCAGGCAGAATCCATTCCCCTTCATTTTACCAAAAGCTACAATAGTATTTTTTTAGACCTTTTTTTCTTTAAAGATCACCTCTGCCAATCTCCTAATGATCCAGTACAATATGCTGTCACTGCTGTCTCTGTTCTGCAGGATTGTAGACTGAGGCTATATCTGAGAGTCTCTGATGTATGTGGCTGTGTTTTGAACCAAATTCACGTTATGCAAAAGGGCTCACATATGAGCCCTTTTCAGAGAAATCCATGAAGCTGGAAACATTTCAACAAAAAGCTGAAAGAAGAAACAAAAAGCTGACCTGAACAGCAGGTCTCTATTCCAAAATCCTCAGAAATTGTTTTGGCTGTGTTATGCAGGTGGTAAATTGTCCAGGCTTCAAAGCAAAGCAGCTATTTGTAATAGGGACCTGGGTATGAGATTTAGAGAAAAATCTGGTTATCCTTTTTCTATAGCTAAAATGCTAATACAAACAACTATTAGCAGAGGAGAAGCAGCAGCAGCACTACTGAGAGCTCATTTCGCATCAAGCTCAAAAGAGTTATAGATTGCAGGTTGAAAGTTCTTGCTATCTGTTTTTGGTTCAGAAAAAGCATCCACAGAGACATTGTGCAGCCTTACTATGTAGCATCACCCTGTCCAGACGTTTGTTCGATAGAGTTTTTGGAGGGCTGATTGTAGACTTCCCACAATGATAAAACGGGTGGGAAGGAGTCTCAAAAGGCAGCTGGCTGGCTCAGTGCATGTGGAAATGATTATTTTAATGGTACTTTTATTTTATAGAATTATTAACGATGTCGGGGGGAAAGCTAGATGCCTTGGAAAGGCGTCTTTTTAAATTATTGTAAATGTAAATGAAGAAATTAAATAAATCCATATATTTGTCATCTCCCTTACCAGATCAGATAGCACCACAGTAGACAAAGCCACACCAATTACAGCTTAGACACGCGATCAAGTTGCTACTGCGTAACTAGTATCATGCATCAATAGAGCTGTGGTATAAGCCATAACCACAGCTCCACCCCCAGTAACACATACCTTCACCACATCCATTGCGTGGGGCTGCTAGTAGCAGAACAGAGGTCCAGCCTCATCGCAAAAGTTGGATTTCCTCCAGAGCCCTTCTGGCTCCAGCCCTGCCTCGACTCGCTGTTCCCAACCTGCTGCCACTGCCTGCTCTTGTATAGGCTCAGTACTACCCCAAAATGGTTGCCCTGCTTGCATTAGGACAATATAATGTGTTAAGTCATAACAATTCACCCACGTGTTTCATATACTATTCCACAAGGTCTAAGCACTGAAAATTGCTCATTTCAAAATGAAGTCTTTTTTTCTTTTTGTGTTTTGTGTGTATTCTGCACTGACATTATTTTATCTTGGACTTCTGTGTACTTCAAAATTCTGGTCTCCCCAGATCTGTTCCTAAAACATAACAAGATGAAATAAGATGCTGTCTATGAGCAGGCTCTGTAGACCCAGTTCTCATCCCTTTACCTTCTAATAAGAAAAGACCTTGACCCACTGAAATGGTAAAAAGTTATCAATACATATATGAGAAAACTATATAAGGTAAACTTATATTTTGCAAAATCTGCCTAAGCCAGCATGTGGTTTCAAATTTCAGTACTATAAAACAAGCAAGCAAATAACACAGAAAAGTTAAAGCTAAGAGTTTAATAATCTAGCATTCAGTGGAATAAACAACAATGCAAATCTAATTTCTTGATGGAAGTAAAAACCCTGAGAAGTAAAGACCCTGAGAAAAACTCCAACTATGGATTGAATTGGTCTTACATGACTATCAAACAAAATTAACATGAACAATGAATTACTATGACTAAAATGATTTTTAGAAATATTCATTCATAGGCTGATAGTGTTAATCCAAACAGCAAAGAAAGAACTTTCCATTTCCAGATATAATTCCCTGCATGTGGAGATCATAGATGAATTGGTAGAAATAATTTACTTTAATCACAAAATAAAAAGCTGCAAGAAGGAAAAAAAAAGAAAATTAAAGACATTTCTTACACTCTTTTTTTCCGACTTAGAAGTCCTAAAGTTTTGTTTCTTTAGAGACATATTATATATATTTTTTCCCACAGCATTCATATCCCCACTCACCATTTTCCATGTCACACTGATGAAACTCAGCTTCAGCTGAGCCTCAGACACAAGAAAATAAAATTTTTCTAGGAGGCAGGTTATTAAGCCCTTCAGTGGGCAGGACTTCTTGCATCTTATAAGCACGTCAATGGCCAACCTCTTGTCCAGAACTATGGGTTAGTTTCCCTTCCTGGCAGATCCATATTGGCACACAGTGGAATTGGGAAGTGAGCAGAAGAGGCTGTGTGAGAACACTTCCAAACCTACTCATTAAGCTGTTGTTAGTAAGCAGGAAGAGTAAAGAAGGGATTGTCACCTTCATAGGCTTTCCGTACAGGAAGGGTAAACTCATTTCCTTTCCCTTTCAGGCCTTGATCAAAGTTAATTCTTCCAGTTTTATGAAGAATAAAATGTGTTATATTTCACACTGTGGTCAACTTCTCTCTTTTTACCAGAAATACTCTTGATACTTGCTGCTTTTCGTAAAGTGTGAATGCTTGACAGAAGCAGTTATGTTAAGAATATTAACTTGATTCAGAAAGAAAAGTAATTTTTGGACATCTTGATTGCAGGGAGAGTTTTCATTATGTAATCTGCATGCACTGTGATGGCTCAGACACCAAGGGGCCAAAGTCAAAAAAGTTGGAAGCATATTAATTTATTTTACTTTCACTTTTGTTCATCTCAGAGTTTCTGTGGAGCTTTCTCATGCTATTCTGACCTGTTAGTTTGGCAAAACTGGCTTCAGATCTTTAGCATAATGGCAGGGAAGCAAAAATTTTCTGTAATTAAGTTTTTTTATTAGTATAAAGTATAAAAAGTATCTAATTTGCAAAGAATATGGATCAAGAGACAAATCTTGCCCCACTTTTACTGCTATATGCTCAGAGATAATGTAGAAAAAAAATTCTGAAGTCTTTCTTGAGATGAACAAAATTTTGAGGTTAGTCACCTTTAGATGTCTGGTTGAAAGTCATGGTGTTAATCGGGAACACAGAATAATTAACATTTAAATCAACTTAAATGGAATGATGATTTTTCCTGTGTCTCAAGGCAAGCAGGCATAGAAGAAGAAAGGCAAGGAGGAAGGAAAAAAAATAAGGACTAGAATAAGGAAGGGAGGCAAAAGAAATAGAAAGGGAAGAAAGGACTTCTTTAATAGCTTTTGACCATTGCAGGTCTTCTTTCTGACTGAGATTTCTTTGTATATGAATCCTTAGCAAAGTGGATAAAGCAGTGAGAGATGTATTTTACTTTACCACAGTGTTTCAGTAGAGGAAACTCTTTAAACTTCCACAACCAAGTTACTTTAATTATTATTTTTCTTTCCTTAGATTTATCTGTTAAAATAGATAATGAGGTCCTTAGGGCCTATCATTTTTTTTCTCTTTTTTATTTTTGTTTGTCTGTTTGTTTATTTTTAACTCCTCGTGAAGCAGATCAGATACAAAAGCTGATAGAAGCCATCTGCAGTTAGGAACAATGAAGGCTTCCGTGTTAAGCCCTGTAATTGTCTTACTGCCCCTTTATAGCTTTGAATAGCATTGTGCATTTTCACAGTATTGCTAAATTCTCTTTTTTCTTCTTTTTCTTAATTATGTTTTTTGTAAATGTTATGAAATGCCCAGAGCAGCTTTCAAGGACAGGTCTAGAAAAGATGCTGTTAAGTACACGGTTCCTCAGCAAAGCTGATACTGAAACCATGAATAATGATCTACCCTAGATTTCAGTTACCAATCACCATAATATTTACTGGCAAGGACTCTGAGAAACCTGTTGGTATAGCAACTTAAATTTGGGCTTAGTCCAGGTCCCAGAGGAGATCTAATGTGTTCATATGACAATAGCCACTGCTCGAGCAAGCCATGGTAGTAGCAGTCTTGGAAGAGAGAGACCAGAGACTGCACTATCCAAGGTCCTTTACTACCATCTCACCCACTCAGGTCATTTGAAACTAAGAACTAAGGCCGTACAAGGAAGCCTGTGTGGCCCCATGATATGTGTTAGGAACTTCTCCTTCCCTCTGTACCCTAGATAGATGATACAAATTTCTTACTGCTCCAGCTAGAGAATAGACTAGTTAAAATATACATACACACACACAAGCAAAAAGCTCAAGCAGATAAGAGAGAGTCTAAATGAAACCTGCTTTTACCTCTCTCTCTTTAAGTCCCTCTCGGATGTACTCTTTCATGTTATTTTTTATCAATACTTGTACTATAAATGACATCAATGCAGATTTTTTTTTCTTTCCTCAGAAGATTTCAAGATTTAAGTTTTTCTTAAAGTCAGAACCAGAGCAGATATTTCTTCCCTCTATCCAAAGCTTGGTCTCTCTGAAAGATGAGGAACAGCACAGAGGACACCAGGGTTCATTTCTCCATCCCTTTGCCGCCTTTCTGGCAGCCAACATTCACAGAGGATAACAAGAGGAATAATATTTTTTTTGTTTGATTGTAGAAATGCATCATTATATCTTTTGGAAAAATACAGCTTTCCCCAACTGAAATGTTCATTTTCTGACTTTCCAACAGAGAAGCAGAGAAACTGACCAATTACCAGGTCTACACGATTCTCCTGTATTTTCTCTCTATCTGCAAGAGACCCCTCTATTTGAGATGTGCTGCATACCAGCCCTGACACATATCTAAGGGATCTGATCCTCAAATCTCACCTATCTGAAGGTGATTTTACTCTGCTGTACCCTTTTCTTAGTTCTACTCTGCTTCATGAAAGGAGCATCAACTGTATGAGAAAAGACTAAGTGAGCGAGGCCTGTTTAGCCTGGAGAAGATCTAGAGGGGATCTCATCAATATGTACAAATACTTGAGGGGTGAATGTAAAGAAGATGGGGCCAATCTCTTCTCAGTGGTGGCCAGTGATAGGGCAAGGCCTAATTAGTTCAAATTGAAACACAGAAAGTTCCATCTGCATATGAGGAGGAACTTCTTTACTGTGAGGGTGACAGAGCCCTGGAAGAGGCTGCCCAGGAAGGTTGTGGTATCTCCTTCTCTGAAGGTCTTCAAAACCCGCCTGGATGCCACCCTGTGCCATGTGCTTCAGGTGTCCCTGCTGGAGCAGGGAGTTGGACTGGATAATCTCTAGAGGGCCCTTCCAACCTCAACCATTCTGTGTTTTGGGGAAGGCACGTTGTTCATCCAGGCAATCCAGGCATACCCCCCAGAGTGATGCAGGAGCAAGCAGTCAGCATCTATATGGCAAAACCGACAATTGTATATCCATATTTTGCATTCATTACAATCTCCGTATTTTTTACACCACGCAGAACTTTCCTCTTCCTCAGCCTCCAAGTCAGTGGGTCAGGTTCTTTTGATGTGTAAATAGCATAACTCCACAGGTGTAGCATCATGCAATGCATACATGATATAAATATTAGCTTGATGTCAGGATTTAGTCTATGATACCATATGTTATGATTTAATCTATAGTAGACCTGATGCAGTCTAATTTTGGAGTATTTGATCTTCATTAGAAATGATCCTTCTTTGCTCATCAGCAAGGTGTTTGCTCTGCTCCCCCTAATTATAACCAAAACTTAGCTTTAAAGGGAGAAAATTGACCTTCTGTATAGCTCCTACTAGACATTGCCAAGTTACCCTGAAGACACTAAAACCAATTTGCAGTTAACTTAGGGTGACAAGTTTAACATTCACTTATCAAGTACAGCAATTTATTTTTACAATGATGTTGCAAAATGGCTTGCGCCCAGCTAATTTCACTTGGAGGAACAAACACTGCCACAGCCAGAAGGCACAAAATGTGCAACAATAATCCTTAAGGCAACACACTGTAATTTGCCTTCTTCTGTTTAATGCCATGTCAAACAGAAGGATTTCTACACATTTCAGATGGTAACTGTGTTGCCTTCTCTTAGTTTGATTTAAAAAAAAATTGATTTACTTCAGCGAGCAGTGATAGATGAAGGATATGACATGCACTGAGCATGCCTAGTTCCTTGCTCATGCCAAAAAAATTCCCAGAAGGATAAATCTCGTTTCCTGCCTTACTTCACAGAATTTAACTTTTTAAACAAGTCATGTTCTGTGGTTTGGATTCTGTGTTTATATCAGGATTTGTTTCCAGGCTCATGCACAATAATAGTACATTGGTCTGAAAAAATTCTGAACGTTTTAATGTGGGGAGAAATCATTGTGTTTTAATCTCACTTTCACTCTTATTATTTGTATTAATGCTTATAAACCAGCCCTTGCAGATAAGTTGCAATAAAAACTGATATTTTCCAGGTATAAGCTGGAAAATATGTGAACTTGAGCTTCCATTTAAGTCAAACTTATTTCCATGATTTCAGGCTGTACTTATATATTCATCCTGTAGACTTTATTTATTTTAGAAAATATGTAACTGGAAATTAAGACTTAATTTTAAAAATATGTTCTGTGTTTAAACTGAGTTATGTATTATACACACATATACATAGACATATAAAACCTTTGTGATCTGCTGAATACAGCTGGATTCCAGTCCATTTGAAAGCAGAACATGAATTATACTGAACCTGTTAGACCCCTGTATTTTGAAGACTTTAGGAATACATATTTCTTTCTGGGTTTCCATTAATAGCAGCTCTATAAAAAAAACAGACAAACAAATAAAGGTTAAAAAAAGAACATACAAAGAAACAAACAAAAAGCAAATAAAATCTAGCACATCCTTGTGACTCAATTTTAAGAACATGCAGGAAAACACAAAGATCTAGCTGAAGAAATTTGAGAAAGTATATCAAAATAATGCATAGCTATATGAGGACACTGAAATACATACACAAAAGGGAACCAAGCTAGGATCATACTTTTAACTTAACGTCTTTTGCTTTAATAATGTCTTAATGGCTTTAATAATTTGCTGTAAAACACCAGTTACACTGTGCTGGAAACAAAAATAAAAAGTTAAAGCAAATTAAAACTTTTCATTTTACTGAATTTATTCTGAGTTTAGTGGAAACTTGGTAAATTAGCTAATTTCTGATGGGCTTGGGTTTTCTATACCAATTTTCAGTTAAATCTGTATCTTTTTAAACCTTGGCTATTTCTGCAATATATTTTTGCTTGCTCACAATATGGCTTTATGGAATGACTTAAAATCATTCACTAGTGATTCTGAAATTTATCGTTTCTAACTGCTTAAGACATACTTCAGTATGCTTAATTTACATGGGTAGTTATTCCTAGATACATAGATGGTTGTAAATATATATATATGCCTGCATATGTGTGTGTGTTTTGCAATATATTACATATGTGCATAAATGCATAAATGCATAAATATATACCCATGCAGTGGTGGAGAAGGACATATATGATTGTATTTTAGGTTCTGTTAAAAGAAAAACCTTAATGTGAGAAAGAAGAGTTCCTCTTGGTGCCTGGCTAAGGAACATACAGAACAGCTGGTGTTTATCTAAGGTGACAGGTCTACGTGCTGCTGTTTGTTTCTTCTGCGTAATCTTCTTATCACTAACTACCCCATAAGCAAGAGCACAAGTTTTGTCATGATGGTATTATTTTTTTCCAGTGTAAGTCTGGAAAATTTTAAGAAATATTAGTAAAAGGAAGATAACATAATATTTAGGCCTTCCTAGTTCTTCTTTGGATCTATGTGGCACACACATACAGCAGTGGAATATTTTCCACTTCAGCACTACCTATGGAGCTTGTCTCAATATCATAGCCTTGTTTCTTGAAATAAAAAATAAATGACAATTCCTGCTTTTAATATTAATATTGTCAAATACACTGCTATACCTCAGCTCTTCTGCTTTCCATGGAAGCATGCATGACCTTTATGCAGAAACTCAAAAAGAAATTTAAAAGAGATTCCATCAAAGGGAGATTCCTTCAAAGCAATGCTCTTTCATTCTGTGGCCCTATGAGTAGTGACCAACACTGGCTATTTCCACAGTATTGCACTTTGAGGAGGGGAGGTAGAAGGAAAGGGAAAGAGGAAGCCTGACGTGCGATATATATTCTTGCTCCACGTGGTGCCATGTGGTCTCTTGGTCTTACACAAGACCAAGATATGTGCACTTTGGACATAGTCCATAGATGAATCAGAATGATACTCAGCTGTAATTCTAGTACATAAGGTCATAAGAACAGGCATACTATCTTCAAAGCTGACTTCAAGGGACACCTAAAGAACAGCAAAAGGAGGGAGGCACAAATGATACTTCCTCAAATACTCTCAGCTTCCAACTATTTTGAGGAGATTTCCTGAGCCTGACATAGTTTATCTAATTGGTAATCCTCAGTGATTTTTTTCCAGCTTCTTATCCAGTGTCCCCTTTTGCATCTACAATATCCTTTGGGAAGAAACTTCACAAGTCCAAGAAACTTCACAGTTCCACTCACTCCATAAAGAACCAACTGCCTTTGACTGATTTCAAGAACACCATGTGATGGATGGATGGTTGACTCAGGCCTTCCTAGTTCTTCTTTGGATCTATGCAGCACACACATACAGCAGGTAATAGCTCAAAGGACCCCACTAGTGAATTTCCTAACATGAAATGTGTCTAAACAGCCATGGCACTCCAATAAATACTTATCATATATTAATCATTATTGTAGTCTCCTCTGAAATAAAATGGGTAGAATTTCCTGTGGACACTCTCCTGGGGCCCCAGTCTCTTCCTCAGAGCTCTTCTGGGAACACTGCCCACATAGTCATGACACCAAGTTATGAGCCTAGAATATCATAACACCAAATTCTCAACCTGGTACCTTTCTTGCACTTTCTATCTTGTTGCCTTAGCTGCTGTTATATCCAAATATAAATAATTCCAGCTGTTTTTCTCTCTCTCTCCTTTTTTTTTTCTATTGTCCTTAGATTCTCTTTACATCATAACTGAGCACTCAACTATCATCCTGTTTGTTCTCTTGCCAACAATCTTTGAAAAGTGAGTACTTTCCTAGTATCTTAAATTTAGCAAATGGTACTGCTAAATGTTTAATTGAGTTGCTGGAATACTTTCACATTTGATTACTTTTACTGCATCAGAGTTTCCTAGATTTTTTTCCTGTGACTCATCTCCTAGACAGTGTGAGCGTTTTTGCTGTGTTTACCTGAGGAACAGGTATCTCTTGATGGGCTGCTTGGTTTTATGTGAATTCCTTTTTTCTCATGCCTTTCTGATACACTGAAGAAGGTTTTTGAAGTATGTTTCTCAGATAAACTAAAGGATTATGCCCCAGGAATGCACTGTGGGGCAGATAAACTATCATGAGAAAAGGAACATTTCAGGTGCTTGTGCAACTTATTTTTTTAACTGGACCCAGTTTATCTTTACAGCTACATCTCCAGGAATTTATCAGTGTCCTTACAACCTTCCTCCCTATGTACCTTGCTGTCTTCTGAAAAGCACCACCACTTATCACTGAGGTATATTCTTCAGCTACAAGATTATGAGTCTCTTCTCAAAAGCTTTAGGAAAATTCTCTTGTTTCATCAAAAAAGTAAAACTTGTCCAAGCATAGAAAGATAAAATCCTTACATCAGTAATAACTGCAATGAAGTGAAAGGCAGTTTTGATTTTGGATATAAAAACTGTTCTATATTTTTCTATCTACTTAATACACTTCATGGTGAGATGCAGCCTTGTTTGGCTATGAAACTTTCACCATTTTTTTCTGTTTTCCTCTATCCCTCAGACTAGTAAATTAAATAGCAGTAGAGAATGTTCCCAGATGCTCGAATTTCAGCAGCCACACTGTTAAATTTTCTCTGACTTGGTTTTCAGCAAGGTCAAGCAACTCATTCCCAAACAATTTCTGGCACAACTCAGGACTTAGCACTGGGCTGTTCCCAGTAGGTGTTTGGGAGGATAAAGTAATTTAATATTGTGGATGAAGCCAGGCCTTAGTATCTGGCCTTGAGGCTAGAGACCAGTTCTGGGCATACTTAACTTACACTGAAGATCTTAGTTGAAGAAAGGAAAGCAATGTTTCTGGAATGATTACCCTTCTTTATAATGGAAAAAAGTACTATGGAAAGCTTCTAAAGGAAGAAATAGTTTGCCTAATTTATGTAGGCTAAGACATCAACTTCAGTGACTGCTTTTGGGGAAAAAAATTGTCTGTATGGCAAAGCAGTATGTTACTTGTGCAATGGTTTCAACCTGGAGAATTATAACCATTAGTTCTAGGACATAACTATATTCATTAGAATGAAGGCAATTGAAGTAAAAGTCTATATCTCAGGCATTATTCTTCATAGAGACACAATTCACACTTTTATCCCATGATTCAGTCTCTCTCTTCTTCCACTTAGGCACTCTGATGATGAAATCAGACAAATTCAGATTTAAATTACATGGAAAACAGGATAATATTTCTTTTGGATGGACATTTTTTCCCTTTGACTTCTATTCATCATGAAATGTGTCCAGACATGGATTAACAACTTGTTGAATCCAATCAAGCAATCAAAGAAAATGGAGTTGGAAAGGGATTTTGATGCCTTGCATAATACAAAGGCAGAATCAGCTCTGCTAAGGACATTGTGTACAGCTGTAAGAAAAAGAGCTTTTTAATGATGGTAATGCCACACTCTCCCTAGATAATGTAGTTTAGACCTTCACTATCTGACTCATTGGAATGTTTTCCTTAATAATTAATTTTAACCACCTTTGCAGCAATATAAACTCATATTTTTTTTCCCCATGAACTTCTGGCATCAAGAGATGACTGCTTTCTTCTGTGAAACTGACTAGATTTTAATATAGTTTCCTTCTCAGATCTACTCTATTGTGGATTAAGCAAGTCCAGTCCTGCTAATCTTTTTGAAAATATCATGTTTCTAGCTTTATGATTTGTTGCAAGTACCATTACTCATGGGACTACACAGCCAGTTGAACTAGTTCCCTAAGCCACAAAACAGCATACTGCCATCACAAGGAAGAAGATTATATAATTGGGGAAGGCTAAAAAAAAGGAAAGCCTTTCACTAATAGCATGTACCTAAATTTACATAAACACTCAAGGAAACTTAAATGAGGAAAGAAAGTGATAGCTGCAGCTATGAAGAATGGCAGTTTTGAATTAAAAAGCAAATTAAAGATTTTTTAAAATATATTTCTTTCTGCAAGACAATATACTAATTATTTTGAATAGGCAGATCTGTCTTATGCTAGGTAAAATCTTCATCCCTTACGGAACTTTTCTTTACTCTGTAATGAACTGTCCAGTATTGCCTGAAGCTTCGATGAAGAAAAAAGTAGGAGTAATGTAGATAATATCCACATTCCTGAATAGTTCAACATTGAAAAACCCACAAGATTCACACATTCAATATTTCTCCAGCTTACTTCCTAAAGAGCTAAATATGCTTTAGGATTCCTGTTTAAAACTTTGATTAGAATTCCTTGTTTTTTTGGAGTGAAGATGGCATTTTAAATAGCTTTTCTATTTTCTATGAAATACATCACAAAACTCAAAAATATGATAAAGTGTTTTTCTTTTGAGGTATCTCTAACTTCACAATTGAATATAGGAGCATTTATTTTCTCTAATGTTATTTAGTGTATCATGCACAAGAGGAACGTAAAACATCTAGAGAAGATCTAGCATAGAGCTACAAAGGTGATTAAGGGATTGGAGCATCTATTGTATGAGGAAAGGCTAAGTAAGCTAGGCCTGTTTAGCCTGGAGAAGACTGAGAGGAGATCTGATCAATATGTTTAAGTACTTGAGGGGAGAATATAGGGAGAAGGGGGCCAAATTCTTCTCAGTTGTGGCCAGTGATAGGACAAAGCGTAATGGGTAAAAACACAGGAAGTTCCATCTCCATATGAGGAAGTACTTCTTTACTGTAAGGGTGACAGAGCCCTGGAACAGGCTGCCCAGGGAGGTTGTAGAGTTTTCTTCTCTGGAGATCTTCAAAACCTGCCTGTATGTCACCCTAGTTGTCCCTGCTGGAGCAGAGGTGTTGGACTAGATGATCTCTAGAAGTCCCTTCTAACCTCAACCATTCTGTGATATACCTAGAAAAATTTGGATAGAATTTCCGAGATTCCAGAGTTTAGAAATAGATCTGGAAAGTGGCTTGAAACCAGATTCTTTGACTATAATTAGTAATATAGTATAATATTTGACTATAATTAGTAATATTAGTATAATAGTAAAATGGGCACAGATAGGATACAGGCCTAATAGAGTAATCCATATTGGTCTATTTCCTGGAACCCTTTTATTCCCATACCAAATAACACTATATAGTTGAGAAGAACTTTAAAGCTAACATTGGTCAAAGACCATATGCAGAATCGTAGAACAGTTGAAGTTGAAATGAACAGATAAGCGGATTCAACTAGAGAACAATATTCAAGATTACTTTAAAATACTTCCAAACACAGAGACACCACAGCCTCTTTGGGCATCCTGTGGAGTCCTAATCATCCTCAAGGTAAAGTTTTTCCTCATGTTCAGTTCTAACTTCCCATATTTCAGTTTGGGCCCATTGTTTCTTATCCTGTCACAGGCCACCACTGAAATGAGTCTGGCCCATACTATTCTTTCAAATAATTATATTCATTGATAAGATCCCCCCCCCCATTAGTCTTCTCCAGGATGAACAATCCCAGCTTTCTCAATCTTTCCTCTTAAGAGAGATGCTCCAATCCCTTCATCATCTTAGTAGCCTTTTGCTGGGCTTTCTTCTGTAGGTCCATTACTCTCTTATACTAGAGAGACCAGGATGGACATAGGACTCCGGATGTTGCCTCACCAAGGCTTAATAGGGGGAGAGGGTTACCTCCTTGACTTGGGGGCAGTTTTCTTCCTAATACAACCCAGGATGTCCTTGGCGTTCTTGATCACAAGTATACATTGTTGGCTCATGCTCAATTGGTTTTCCATCAGGACTCCCAGGTCCTTCTTTGCAGGACTTATTTCCAGCAGGTCAGTTCCAGCCTATCCAGATTCCTGCAGTTATTCCTTTTCAGATGTAGGACTTTGCACTTCCTTTTCTTGAAATTCATGAGGTTCCTCTCTGCCCATTTCTGCAGACTGTCCAGGTCCATCTGAATGGCAGTCCAGTCGTCTGTTGTATCAGCCACTCCTTCAGCATGGATGAATAAACTGAACAATACTGGACTTAGTATTGACTTACGGGGGACACTGTTATCTACAGGTGGTAGATACTGTCTACTGAACTTTACACCACTGATCACAATCCTGTGAGATCTGATTATTTAGCCAGGTTTCAGCCCACCTC
This sequence comes from Nothura maculosa, assembly GCA_032353885.1. NCBI lineage: Eukaryota > Metazoa > Chordata > Aves > Tinamiformes > Tinamidae > Nothura > Nothura maculosa. The sequence continues at coordinate 819,260 of JAUBOD010001115.1, read as the reverse complement.
ATTGTCCACTCATCTAGCCTGTGAGCAGTTTGGACTCAGCCACCTTGTTCTAAAAATATAAACGAATTTCTTAGTATGGATGTAGTATCAAACTTTCTCTAGACTTTAATTTGGATTTCAATGTAATCCACCATCAGATATAAAAGTTAGTCAGTCCTACTGTGGGACAACTCTTTTAATAGCTAATGTTGCCTATCTGCAAAGAGATGTCTTCACAGTTCTGTATTCTGTGACATATCTTCCTTTTATGTCTGCCCCTTTCTAAATCCATTCAGTACCTCAATTTCTTTTAATTGCAAGTCAAGTGTTAATCTTTATAGCCCATCTTATTGTGAGGCAGATTTTTGAGGCAAATGTGGATCTTGGAATCAGAAAGAAATTCAGTAGATTTCATTCAAGTTAAATGATAACATAACAAATACACATAGGACTTGTTGTGGAATCTTTTTTTCCCAGACTTTATACAGTTCCCTTCATGTTTTCAACTTCTCCCTGTATTTAATTCCATAATTTTGGGAAGCTACAGGTAGAATAAAAATCAATAAAAGAGGAAATTCACTGCAAAGAGAGTTTGTTTATACCATTTTCAGTCCTGGCCCCCAAATACAAAACAGCATTAGCAGTTTAAAATTACAATGTTAACATTTTCTGTTTCTAAAGTAAGCTAAACATTTCAGAAAGTTGTATTGCAACACACATTTGTTGTGTTTAACTGTAAGACATTAGAGATTTTATCTGTGTGTGAGCATGTTCTTAAATTTTGCTGTTGTTGCAAATATAGCATGTCTGTGAGGTCCCATTGATCATCTCTCACCTGTCCTTTAAACATATTGGGCCTGGAAGTTTTGTTGTATTTATATAATAAATAAATAATAAATTTTGTTGTATACGTATAATAAAACAGAGTTGTTTTATTTTTCATACATTGCATGAACAGATTGCTGCAATGTTTACAAAATCAAAAGTCACGGGATGTACTGGAATTTCAGTTTTTAAAGCCCGTTCCAGATAGCCAGAGATAGCTAAAGAAGTAGAGAGTTTATTTTACTTTGTATTTGAAAACATTTTTATTCATGGCAGTTAGCCTGATCCCTACTGAGAAAACAGAGACCTAATTCTGTCCTGCTTAATACAAGCAGAATTCCCAGTGACTTCACTGGGAGGCTTGCCTGAACAAGGAGCACAGAAGAAGGGACTATAAACTTTCCAGAATATCTGTCTGCTTTCCTGTGAACTAATCTATTCTCTGTAGTTTACCAAATACTTATATTGTAGCACTGCATCAAAGTGCTTTGCAAATTATCACATCCATATGCAGAGCTTTTGAAATCTTCCTAGAAGTCATTGTCCTGTAGGAACCAAAATACCTGGAAACTGCCACATGCCCTAGGTTTTTCCTCATTCCGCTATATGGAGTTGACAGCTCCATACATTGACTTTATGTTGATGAAAATAACATCTCTTTTCCCATGACTTTACTACAACAGCTTCAGTTGGTAACAATAAGTGGATATCTTGGGTTCAGAGAATAGTAAATATAGCATAGAAAAACAAACCATTTCCAAAAATGTATTTTTTTTGTGGTTAGGATACATTACACTATTCCACATTTTTGAGCTAGTTAGGACTTAGGGAAAAAAAAAGAGAGAAATCTGAATGAGAAACTCAATTTTGGCAGGAGTACTAATTCTGGTTTTAAGGAATGAAAAACACAAGTCAAAAAAAAAGAGAAATGAAAGATCAGAATACTTGTTTTTCAAATATATATCAAATGAAGGGTAGATTATGGAGAAATTCGAAAATAGAAGTTAAAAAAAGAAAGGGTAAAAAAATGGGTGCTGTCTTTTTTTTCTTTTTTTAAAGATGGAGTGCAACTGGAAACAGCATGCAGCCAAAGGTCAGGGTCAAGAGTAATAGAATCCTGGCACTATGTGCTAGTTTATCTTCTACATGATGAACTCCTGCCAAGCCATATACACAATGTCGTACAGCAGGGAAAAGTGTCTGATGCATCTCCAGAGTATTTATGAGGGCTTCTGTTTTGAAGATAGTTTCTTAGGTAACAGAATAATAACATAATGGGACTATTTCTCATATATCAGGGCCATTTTTTTTTGTTGTTGTTTTTTTTTTTCCTTTTGGCTTAATCTGCAAATTGAACTGCGATAACTAATTCCTCCTTCCTGGACTCCAGGTTTTAATGTGATTCTATTTTATTTTAATTTATTCTATTTATTTTATTTTATGATTTACTTTAAGAGAAAGATTTCTGTGATGACAGTACAAGAGCTAATTCAAATAAGAGAAGTCCTGCTCAGCACCTTCAGAAATGAATAGCTGAGCTGGAATGATAGGCATTAGCAACATTTAAAGGAGATGAAAGAAGATCTTGACTAAGTTGTTGCTTCTTGAAATGTTTGTCTTCCTGTCTCTCATATAGTACTGTGCATTATGCTTTGTTTCTTTTAGGCATGGTGGTGTATTTATATTCTGCTTGCTAAGCCTTCCTCCTCTGTATAGTTAGAGCAGGATCTAGTAGTTTGTTTTCTACATTTCCCCTTATTTCATGAATATATAAATATTCCAAAACTAGATTTAGAAAACAGTTTATCTAAGGCATATCACATATTTTTAACCCAAAATCTTGCAGGTGTACATCATGAAATACAAAAAAACAATAAGTCAGATTCTGATCCAGCCCTGGGAACAAAATATCTTCATTACTGGAATGTGGAATAAACTCACAGCAGCTGCTCTGTAATATTTATATTTCAGCCTCTCACGAACTTTTATTAGAGGACAAGTGACATCACATTAACTGCAGCAAAAGAAAATTCATGTAATCACCTAACTAAGAGTAGAATACACCTAATTTTCTAGCTTTAGTACTGTTCTCTTCAACTAACTTTTCCATGTGACGTTGCCTGAGAGGTAAGGTAGCACACAATGTGAGATGATACCAATTTCAAGGCCTTGATTTTAGTAGGAGAATCCATTGTGTTTAAATTCTTGCCACCACCTATAACAAAAATATCATATACAGGCCTGGTTTAACTCCAGTAAATGAGCTGCTTCAGTGAGACTTGTTATGTCATAAAGAACTAACTTTATATGAGTCAGGAGAGCCTATAGAAGCCCTTAAGAACTATGTGCTGAGAAAGGACTTTCTTTGTTCTCAAATTCCAACCTGAAGCTGAAATTCCATCAATGGATTTTAAAGCAGATGTACTTCGAGAAGTTAGTAAGGAACATAGGGTTCAACATTAGAAATTAATATGTCAAGTAGCATGGAGAGATTTATAACACAAAGCAATTTAATGAAAACTCCAGGTAAGCCAGGACACTCTGTTTTGTTGTTACCAAGAATTCAACAACTGAGTGAGCATATTCTGTTCCTCTCTCTTCCTCAGTCAGCTTCTAGAACTCAGATTACCAGCAACAGCATCAAAGCAGGGAACTGATTGTAAAGTAGTGATACATATTAAAACTACAAATGGTGTCTGTCTTGGCTTGCCTTTCTCTCAAGACTCATTCTCTCCTCTAAACTGTAAGACCTGGAAGGACTATAACTCCCTGCATTATCTGAGGCTTTATGAAACTCAAACCGCCATTGGAGCTCTCCACCTGAAAGAAGCACTGGGATGTTATAAAGAAGCACTGAAACAAAATCCTGCACTTGAATAATTCTTGGGACTGATACAGTTAGCTCTGTGGACAGTTTACAATTCAATTTGTAAATTCAATCTGTATTCAATTCTGAGGTATTATTAGTACAGGGAATCAAAGGGTATTACACAGATTCTGCAAGATAAAGTAATACCAGGGAGGAGAAAAAAAAAAAAAACGTATTTTAAGATTTTGAAATTCCTTGTTTATCCCTCTTCAAGTTGAAGAATTGGGTAGAGATGAGCTTTTAGTACCACAGTTTGAAGGAGACTTTTAGTACTACTGTTTGAGAAGTTCCTTGAAATGGATAGCTCTTTCATTAAATGACATTTATTTAACACTATTTAGATCTTTCTTCAAAATAAGTGAATTTAAGAAGCATATTCTTTTTCTTAATATACTTTTTACTTACTTCAAGATGTTCTAAGATTTGCTATTAAAAATCTTTTGCTAAGAATTTCTTTTTCTTGAGTGTAAATAATTTTTCCAAAGCAATATAATTAAATCTTTCCTTCTATCATACATTTTTTTAAGTAGATGGCTATGCTGTGAAGAGTAATGATTCTTGTATAAAAGTAATCTTGTCCAGCTTTGTAACATAAATGCTAAACTGCTAAATCTGCTTGCCTGACCCAAACCCATCCCTTGAGAATCTCAGGCAGAGCTCATGACCCACACTGAGTTCTATTCTGAATCTCAAACCAATAATTTTTGAGATGATAATAAAATATAGCAAATTCAACTTTCTTAGCTTGAAACTGAAGTTGAACACTATTATAATCACAAGAATGTACAGAAAAGATAAATTGAAATGTTGCTGGCTTTGTATACAATTCAAAAAGCAGTATTTCTCTTGACAGTGAATGCTGCTGCTGATTACCAGTGAGGGTTAACCTTGCTAGTTGTTGCAAAAGTCTGTGTCCAAAATGTGCACAGAGTAATGCTGGCTCTAATTATTACACTGTATAGAGAGATCAGTCAACTTTATTCTGAGCAATTCACTAACTTTTCTTTTGTGTAAACTTGGCACAGAAAGACTTTTACTATTGAACTAAATAAAACCCTCAGCACATGGCCATGGCCCAAGGGGATACTTTATCATTTGTATATAGAGAGACATTTGATTATAGCTTAATTATACAATAGGCTGTTATTTATTTTCAATCAGTCTACAAACTCCATAATTGTGGATTATTTACTGATGAACTACTTACAATCCATTATTCTATTATGTTAATGTATTCAAATCCAAAAACATATGAATGTTTAATAACTTAGTTTAAATCAGTTGAGCTTTTATTAGTTTTCAAGAAGAAAGATAGTAGAAACTGACAATTTGGGAAATCAGAATTATATGACAGTGAAAACAAGTTTTGTTTGGTTTCATTTTTTATGTTTATAAAAATTGTGCTCAATTTATCATATCATTATTTGCTACTGTACTTCTGCTTGTCATCTTCTCTGGATGGTATTTAATCAATTACAGAAATCAAACACGTAAGATACTGGACAACATTTCCCAAAGTTCTAAACAGTAGGATATTCCAAATCATATAAATGCTTCCTAATTGCCCCTTTTGACTCCTAAATTTGAAATTATAAACATAAGCTTTCCCTCTTCTTCTCTCATTCCCTTACTCAGTTTCTCCTTACCCCTAGAGAGAATTACTTAAAATATTTGGGGTTTAGCCAGTTCATTTTCCTGAGTTCTCATAGGGCTTGAAGTTCATCTTCATCTTCTGTGCAGGGACCTTAGTAAAGGGGCTATAGACTCTTATGAAGTGGCACTTTCCTGAAAGGCAAAAATTTTAATAAATCATTGGGTCACAGAGGAAAAAGCTAGAATGTCCGAACAACTTGGAGGCTGAAGTGCTGCATGGGGAGGCTTGGGTGCAAGAACTTTATTACATTGATTCTGAAAATTGTGGATCTGTTTCAGAACAGTCTAAGAAAATATGGATTAGAATAGTTTATAACTGAGATAATTCTGTAACCATTACTTTTGATGGGGAAAAAAAGGAGGAGAAAAACTGGAGATATGTGGTCCACGTCTGCATGGTTTTGTCAGAATGAATTGATTTGCATCACCACAAAACATTAGGAGAGGCACTGGACTGTCACAGTTAAGTAAAGAAAGAATATGAAGTCTGAAAAAAGGGTATAGAAAAATGCATTCTGAAACATATTTTGGCTTCAGAACAAGGGATAGAACTTCTTTTTTCTTCTAATAAGAAGATAAAGAAAATAAACTATCAGTCAGTTGCATACTATTGACCTGATGGTAGACCATTTTGTCAATGAAATCAAATTAGGACTCTGGATTTCCCTAGAGTGAGAGGACCACAAAAACTCATTATTGGTTTCATTCATATGCTGCTAAAGACCAATTGATAACCTGCAAGCCAGCTTCTTACTAAAGCTCTTTAAAATTTTATCCTATTGACAAAGATAGTAATTTTGAATTAAACATATCAAGTAGAAAAGCAGGAGACCTCACCCAACAACTATTTCTCAGACTAACTTTTCTTTTATGACTACACAGAGCATTCCTCTATAATGTAAGCTGTAGAATAGGACACAAGATTTATATGCTAAATTAAGTGTGTAAGTATGAAAAAGTAAATCACTCTTTTAATATAGTAATAAAAAATTATATTAAGGCTTCAATATAAATGGCTTGTACAGAGAGGCTAGTAATTGTATACTGGATATTAAAAGCATATTACATACTTTAGTAGTATTTGTTATGTATGGTTACAAGCACATTAGTAGGTGTTATTGATCTATTCATTCTATAATAACCTCTAAGAGATGATTTACTATTTACTAAAATGGTTATTGCTCATGTATCAACTCTTCAGACATTATTTATAGGTGTGCCATAATGTTAAGGGAAATGATTATATCAGGTATAACAGACCAATACTGCAGTTATTTCTGCTTGTAGGTTTACCAAAATTAGTTCATTAACACATGGACAAAATTTTTAAATAATTTTAATAATCTGAAATTTTTAGAGTCCAGATGAAAATAAAAATGATAACAATGCATATTCAAAGATTCTTAAAGTATTGTAAAACTACAGTGTTCACCGTATTTAAAATATTTCCCAGAGGCTAAAACAATAAGTTACACGAGGGGCCACATTACTGTCTTGTTTTACAAAGGAAAAAAGAACAGCTGATTTTGCATTTTCTACACCACCTTTGCTCCCACTGGGATGTACACAGTAGATCTGACTAGTAATGATGAGTGTGAGCTTCAAGCTAACAGCACATAAATGTCCGATGTGTTTCTAGACTGCCAAGGCACATCTCTCTTGTTATGTTTGTCATATATTGAGAACTTCTAGTTCTAGTGAAGAGAACTTCTGAAAGCAAAAATTCTCTGGCAGCCTGAAATCCAGAAAATGTGGGAAAATGTAGTAGAACCAATGCCAGGATTCGTTGTGTGTTTTTATGTCCATGAGTCCATGTACTTACAACTTATGACATTACATATACATAAATATATTCACATGCATTTTAATTTAGTTACAGACCTGATAACTTTAAAAATTGTCCATATACAAACAAAAAATAATAAAATACTTCTCTTAAATAACATAATATTTCTGCTATTTAAAAACAGACTGATTTTACTGTTTAAAATAATGATTGGAAAATGATGAAATCAATGTGTTAATCAAGAAAGGATCAGCAAAGTACCCTCCAAAAATCATTATCCAACCCTTATTTTCAATGTGTATTGAAAATTTAAGCACTAAAAGGCATGCAAAACTCTGTCGTGTTTTACAGAAGTGATACTTTGATACTTTAGGTATGAATTTCATGGATTTCAGTAGAGAGAACTAGCATTAAATAAAAAAGAAAAAGGAAAGAAACTTCACAAAATTTTGCCCAAGCGAAACATAAGGTGAATGGCTTTTCCAGCTGCACATATGACCAACATAATTTAAAGCACTTTTGATTTCTGAGCCAAAATGACTAGGTAGATAGGTATAGCTAAATTGTCTTTCTCATCTTGCACCTTCAAGAGAAAAGAGGACAAGAGTAGCATTTAAAAATACTTAAAATATTTAAAATTACTTTCAAATTTTCATCTTAAGATCAGCATTTTAAAATTTGGCATCTAAGCTCCCCTAGTTCTCTAGGTTCCTTGCGTCAGTGAGAGAAGAATGCATCATTCTCCAGAAGGCTTTTCATTCTTGAGAAACAGAATGAATTTCTCTGCTGGAGAAGCTCCTGTATAATTCTTCATTTTCAGTGACAGTGGAATTTTGGATGGATACCATTAGGTAAAATGAATGCTGTCTTTTACTCTATTTTAATCTATTTTTTCTTCTGCATTTTAATTTTTATTTAAATCTTTTTTTTTATTTACACATGATTCTAGATAGTCATTTAAATAGGACTTATAGGTGGTTTTGATTCATTTACTAGTTAAATAGAAAATATATTTTTAAGTAGATGTTTTCTTTCATTCTTCATCCTTTATTTTCAAAATGACTATGCTTGTAATTACTAAAATAACATTTCATCCTTATTATTGTTTGTCTTCCTAAATATTTTTATGTGCTATCTTTCCATTTACCATCTCTTATAGTTGCTGTTCCCAAAACACTTCAATTTGATTCTAATTACCCACTTTGGTTTTCAGAAGTGAATGTTTTGGGGCTAAATTTTCCACTTAAATACTCCCTTTATGCCTCACCACTGAGTTGCCTGCATGTAACAGATCTCAACGTGGCCCACAGCATTTTTGGGTTATATCTTGGCCATTAATCTTTCTTTATTGCAGTATGTTAAACAAACTGTTAAAAATAATGGTAGCTGGCAATGAAAAAGTGTGGTGCCCTTTAAGAGGCATTGTTTGCACTGATATTTAAAGATTTCTAATTCTCTGGAGTCAGGAAAGTAACGTTTTCATGTTTTTACAAGTCATTTTGCAGCAAGTCTTATATTGTCCAGAAATGATGTTTAAAGTTTCAATAGCTTCTGGTTCTCTGTGCCACATCACCTTGCAATTGCCCTCAAATTGTTTCTGAATCACGTTTCCTCTGGCAAGGAGTGGTAACCCTCATTTTGTATTACATTGTACAATGTACAGTGCTCTCACCCCACTCATAACAATGTTAATGTCAGAATGAAAAATGATAAAGCATAAATTAAATAGCAACCATATGTTTTCTGTAACATATCTTTTTCTTTTTTCTTTTTCTTTTTCTTTTTTTTTTGTTTTCTGATCCAGGTAAACAATTTCCTTATATCTCCTGCTTAGATCTGCATTGCATCTCCCAGATTTGCCTCACAAGCACCAAAGAGCAGACATCTTGCATGTGTACAGACAGCTGAACTTGAACGTCTGTTAACATAAAGTGATAGTACTCATTGCCCCCAAACAAGCTTTTCCTTTTAACCAAAAGCTTGTTAAATAACATATCTTCCATCAGGCTATGGTCATTTTAGAGCTTTACAAACAAACTTAAGCTTCCAGTCCATGTTATGACAAAGAACAGTGAATCTTTCCATGGGATTAATCTAGTAAACCCTTTGTAAATTATCTGAACAAATAAATGTTACAAAATTCTACTGGTTGGGCTCCCCACCCTCCTCCTCCCTCAGACTCCACTGGCAAGCGGAAGTTGCTCTGTGTATATCACATTCTCTGAATAGAAAGCCATCCAAAAGCTACAGAAATCATTACAATAAAACACAAGTCACTAGTTTCCTCTGGTGCAGAAGGAAGAATTTCCATGGACCGAGGTCCTCTCTGTGCATGCAGCTTTGATGTGGTGGAGCACAGGCCAGCTGGTGGGCCAGAGTCATCAAATTTTTTTCTCCTGGATGCAATTTTCTTCTTTTCCCCTGGAAGACAGTTTTTGAATCGTGGCCACCCTTTGCTTGGAGTACATAGGCTGCTCTGATAATGTGAGCAAGCGCAGCATGCTGGTCTTTATGGAGCAGCTGGATATTGGTTGGGATGAATTGATCTTCTGTTGCATTGCTGTAGATTCTCTAGTCTGGTCTCATATCGCATCTAAAAGCCATCCTTTTTGCCCTCCCCAGAATGTTTCCTTTGCTGTCCTTCCTGCCTGCTTCACAGCAAACTTTAGCCTTTATTATATAATAATAATAACAATAATAATAATAATAATAACTTACAAAATCTTAATTTCTCTGTGTCATCATATTTGTTCCCTCTGCTCATTTTTGCCAACTCCTTGTGCTCATATATTTATTTGGTTTGCTAGCTGTTCATGGCAATTTGTCCTGGCTACTCCCATGTGTGGTAAGATTTTCTACTAGAGCATAGTGCTGGAGAGAGAGGGACAAGACTGGTTACAAGCCATATCACTGCACCAGTGAAAACTGCAGTAGCAATTAACTGAGAAGTGGGATTGATTTCTCAAGCAGCACAACTGCATTAGATTCAGTTGTGTTTGGTCTGGTACACAGAGTTTGCACAGTTAGATGTATACTGAGAGTGAGATTCATGGCAGTCAAATACAGTTAGGTGATTTGTCTCACAATAGGAAACAGGGATGTCCAAAAGAGACATTTTAAGATGGGAAAAAAAAAAGCTTCTGGAAGTACTTAAATGTCACCTTTGATTATAGGTATAGTCTAGAGAAAAAGCTTGGATTGGTGCTTGGCTTTCACGTGCCTGAAGTTAGGTGAGCTCAATCCGTGCTGCGCACCTATGATATCTAGCACTTATTCCTTACTTTCCAATAATTATCTTAGCACTGAGATGTTATTCAACTTTAAGTTTTAATATTTTAATGCTTTAGTGGGTTTTTTTTTTCAGAATTGTGCTATTGCTTTTTTTTCCTATATCAGACAATTTTTATATGAACATATAATATGAACATATATTATGACAATTAATTATCAGACAATATTTATATGAACATATAACATACAATATAAAAATTATTTTTGTATTATACTAAACTATTATCTCCAGGCAATATGTCAGTGCTTAGGACTGTTAGAAGAACTGAAAGTCGTGACAGATTATTCAAGAGTGAAATCAATATTCTTTGGTTTTAGCTCTGGATGCCAGGTAAGAGGTCCTAATATTTAGCAAATAAATGAGAAACAATAAGCTACCTAGTACAAGAATAATGAAGAGAAAGAACTGTAAAACAATTCTATATTAAATGTAATTTACTCAAAAAGTTAGGCTGATTAGATCAAGCCACAATATTTGTAAGGCTTGCAGAGGAAAGCAACCTTCCATATAAATACATATTTTTTCCTCATAGAGAAGAAAACACTATTAGGGAAAAAATATTCCAGATATTGACTTATACACAAATATATTTTTATATATATAAATATATTTTACAATTCATGTGTACAATATTAAAGACGTGTCTGAAATATGCACTTCAAATCCTAATCTAGACTTGAAAGCCTATTTGGACCTTACATTATAGTTCTACCCATAAAGAAATAGATTTCAAGGAGAATGTTATTTAATTTAGCTAGAATTATCAAAGCAGGCTGGAAAAATGATAGAAAAAATTCTCTCTAATTTTACTGTGCAGCTCTATTAAACATCCTGGAAAATCCCATCCTTTCTAACATAGAATTGGAAACTGGCTGGGTCAATATTGGCATGTTGGGACACTTTTTAACTCTTTAAAAAGATTGAGATAGATATTTCTTCAATACAGTCCTATTTCTTTATAAAGAAGGTACAACATTCTGCTTCTCTGAGTTTTGAGCTCAGGAACATTCACTAGGGAGAGTTCACTGTGCTTCTTGTTTCCTCCTCTTACTAAGAATCATTCAGCCAACTCTGACCAGGAAGAGATCTTTCTCTCATGGACGCAATCCCATTTCCCTCTCTAAGACTCCCTTGACTTACTGTTCCCTTCTGAATTTATTTTTTTTTTATCCTTACATTTTTCTCTCAAATCCATATCAGTGTAACTGAATCCGAACTCTGCATTTAGCACATCACTCCTCCTCTGGGCAATACAGTCAGCTTGCACATGGTTTCCTCTGGGTGGAGGCACCTATTGCCTCAGCTATCCCTTTCAGAAAGGAACTCTGATTGCATTATAAACTCACTGTAAATGAAAAACAGCTGTTATACACCCCAGTGAGGTTTAACTCAGCTTATCATGATAGGAGTTGATGCTCCTCGCCCATTGTTTTCTGTTTCATTTTTTTGCAAGTCATCCCTCACTCTGGTCATAAAAATGTCTATGTGAAATTCAGTCAGAAATAAGATTAGTCCTGTGAATGCCTGCGCTGCATATGGACAAGCACCATGCAGGTTTGCCCGAGCCTCTCCTGTTATGTAGGCTTCTGCGTATGTGGCCACATGTTGAATTGCCTAGAGAGATAACCTGAGTGCTCTCAGAGAAAGGCAGGGGATTGTCACAGTCCTTTCATTAGCAACATGGGACATGTCTTTCCAGCACAGAACTAGATTGACATGTCCTTGTGTTTTGGCCTGCTAGATACGGGATCTTCACAGTATGCTATAGCTCTAATACAGCATATACAATATCCTACAAGAATCACAGCAACTGCCATCAACTTTCCAAAGATTAACTCTTTAAAACATTAATACTCATACTATCCAAATATGCAAGGGTGTCCTTGCAATTTCTGTGTGACCTCTGCCATTTTTGGCCACTTGATCATACTGTTAGATTATCTGCATAGACATTCACTGCTCAAAAATAGCAAGACAATTCCTAATAGAGACTGCAGCTTAAAAAGTCAGGCAATTTTATTCCTACAAGGGCTGGATAGAGACACAGAGAGAGCCTTACCTATTTTTCCAGTCTTTGGATGCTCTTTCTGTCTTTGTCTTGCTGGAAGACAAAGCTGTGAGCATTGGCTCTTGCTGCCAGCATGAGATTATTCCATGCCTTGAGTTAAACACGTAAGAATTCGAAGGACTGAGGGCATCATTCCTAATGCTTCAATAAACTTTACAGTAGAAATAAGTTTCCCTTAACCTCATTTATTTAAACAATCCATATTGTTTTATATAGAGGAAACTATCCAATGCAAATATGGCTAAATATTTTAATGGTTTATACATTCATTTTTGAAAGTTTTCCTTCAATTTGTTAACTTTTGTTCCTTTGAACTGGCTCAACCTACTCATTTAATCCCTTGAGCTTTCAAGGGACAGCTTGCAGAAAGTTATATACACAAATATAACAAACATTTCAAATAAAGCACAATGCATAAAACAGAGAAAGAGAAAAATTTGACAACAGCTGCTAGATTTAACACTAATAGTTTTGAAAGATTTTGGCTTAAAGGTTAAGAGTATCTTATGACAATAAGCAGACTTTGTATATAATGTCAACAGCCCTGTTGCAACATGTCCAGTTTTAATTTATTCTTGTTCGCTTGCATAAGACAAATAATATAATTATGTATGTCTGGTTCATGACATTCAAGTTGGAAAAAAATCAAGTAAATGGTTTTTATTTTTTTTTAAGAATAGCAACTTCTAAAGCCTCTGGCCAACATCCCTTATTAATATTAGAAATATTTTTGTCTGAAAGTGATAACCTGTAAGTTTGCAAGTATTTGTTTATTTTGATCAGATTTCATGTTTTTGAGCCTATTTGCTTCTGAATAAGCTAGCTGCAACTAGCATTCTCCTTAGTATTTCTTTTCTTTTCTTTTCTTCTTTTGCATTCACAGCATGCTTTATATGATACCAATTTCCAGGCTAGAAATAAAATAAAATAAAATAAAATAAAATAAAATAAAATAAAATAAAATAAAATAAAATAAAATAAAATGAGACACTAAAGATTCCAGTCATCAAACTATAAAGCTTAATTTGAACTAGTTAGACATGTTGATCTTCTATTAATTTCATTGGTGGAGTTCTTTAATATACTTTTCACATGGTCTTAGATGCCTGGTATAAAGTGGGCACTCAGCATAAACTAATTATGTCATCTTCTATTATACACAACATGAGGAATCAGATAACTCTACAAACCCATGGACATGTATTTCTTCGATGCTCATGTGAAGATGTGATACTAAATACTGGAAGTGCCTGTATCTTTCCTTTTATTCTTAATGGAATCTACTTTATCAATTTCTCTAGATATATAGCTTTCAGGTAGCTTTAGCTAAGTGATATGACATCCATTCCAGGTGGAAATAAGGACCCTTAATATGAATTAATTTATCTATTTTGAATAAAAATAGCAATCCATTTTAACAGTTTCAAATAATGCTTTTCAGTCCTTTAAATAAACTAATAATAGGACAAATCTGTGTTTATCTTTAAAATACACTTATTTTACATTGAAGACCACTGTGTCTCTGGTGGAAAATTTCCTGAGTTAGACCAGATTGAATGAAATCAAAATCTCAATAAGGAAAAGAATCTGATAATACAAATATGGATGGAGAAAATAAGGTCTAACACGTAATACATAGGCTTAGTATGAAATGTGCATGGAGTGTTTGGAAAGTACACTAGTGACATGTAACTATGTAATGATTCCAAAGTATTTTCTTTTGGATGATATTAAGATTTTATAAAACAAACATATGCTCATGCTAACACTGTTTTGAAGTAAATGTATTAATACAAAAATGTCCAAACAAATGTGCCAGATTTCCTCAGGGTCTAACTCCCATAGCAGCAGCAGAAGTAGTCCAGAGTGTTTGAATCACTTTCCATAGGAGCGTACTTACCATGCCAAGAATCAAAGCAGAGCAATGAGCGGCTGTGGCAGCACAGGAGCCTCTGCAACACAGGACATGCAAGAGCCTGGATCAACTCCCAAAGAGAAGGAATCCAAGTGTGCTTCTCCTTGGGTGCTGGGTGTACCATACCTAGGAGCATCAAAACCAGCAGTTTTGCTTTACAGGAAGGTATTATCAGACCAGGCCTCTGATCTGTGAGAACAAAGGAAGACAGAGGCTGAATAGTGAAAAGATCTATACTTTTGTGGTCACTGTCACTACGCAGAAGCCAAAGATATCGCCCTTAACACAAAGGATGGATACGGCAGGGCAATGACTCAACCAACACTTTTAGTAACAAACATGCTCCTCCAAACGCCATAGACCTGCATTGATTTGGGTAAATTCACCCTACTTCTATTCACAGACATAGATTTACTAGAGGAGATACAGAAGAGATAGGAGAGAAAATAGAGAGGCAACTCTAGCTGCTCCCATTGCGACTCATTAGTTCAGTGCATAAAACTGGAGTGCAAAATTCACTGTCTCTTCCTTCATACTGGGACTTTGTCCTGACCAAGTAAATTCAATATTATCCCCCCAAATTCAGATATTCCTCAAGCAAAGTTTGTGGCTTGCATATGTGTGTGACCATGTACATGTAGACACATATATTTATCCATACATATACATATTTCCATGAAAACAATATTTTTATTCCACTTCTGTCATTTATTTCCAGTTCTTATTTACCTTTTCTTCATAATAAATTATTTTGAATCCTTTTTTTCCCCCAGCATTTTCTTGGGTAAAATGCTAAATGGCTTTTCGTACTTTATTACTTCCTTTATAGAAGTCAAACTGAATTGTTCAATCACTTTAAATCCTCAGTCAGCAGCAAGTCATAGAGTTATAAAATGGTACTGTTGATGGAGCAGCACAGCGCTGATAGCACAGCTAATGATTCCAGATCTAGCAGATCTACTTTTAGATTGGATTTCTGCACTGCAGTCCTTTTGCTTGCTCATAAAATATAAGTAGTGTTTACTAAAAAAGAAAAAAAAAGGCAAAAGAAAAAGACAAAAAAAAGCAGTTCACTTAGGAAGTCTCTTAACAGCTTTATTTTGTGCTTAAATGTACATTCCTTTAAGTACCTGTTAATTACTTTACTGTGATGATGCGCACCTGTACAATGTCAGTCTACTCATAGAGTCTGCCCATCAACTATTTACTGCCCTTGATTCACAGTCTTGGGGTCTAGCATTAGCGTCCACCGGGAATTATGTTTTAGTAGCACAAGAGTGTGCTGGAGATGCCTTAATGGCTGTTGCAGTGAAGTTGCTATAATGCCTGCATTGTTGTTCTAGCTAGTGCACAGCACTGTTACTCTTTAAGTTACGGCATTAGCAAGCTCCAGGTCATCTGCACTTAAATCACATGCACGTATCTGAAATGTTGATGTGGTAACTGGTAGCAATGTATATAATACTTTTAACCTCTTATTTGGTGGATACTTAGAGGTCAGATTATATGGAGTGTGCACGTATGCCTCAACCTTTACTGCGACAGCAAGCTTTGCTGATTTTAAGTGTCATCATAAATTTTGCCTTCCACAGCTCAGCACAGCCCAGAGGCTCAAGGAGAAAGAGCATGAGCCAGTTTCATTAAAATTCATGTACACCTCCCTGCATATCTGCTCAAGCCTTTACTAGAAATGTGCTCAAACAAGTGGAGGTGGAGGGTACAGACATCCCTTCTTACACCTTGATCTCTCCTGTACAACCCTTTTCCCACATATCCACAGGTAGACGTGCATATGTTGTCACATATGCACATCACGTCGGAGGAAAACAACATAGGAAGATTTTTGAAACTTCATTTTCTAATGTGTCCTGATGATTCCCTCCTCAACCGTGACTCTCTAGGACACTGAGCAATACCACTACCACTACCACTACTTGGTGAGAACTACCAAGTCTCCTGGAAACAGCTGTTTTTGAGCTCAGTGCCCAGAGGTCCCAGGCCTTTCTCAGAATTATCAAAGTTGGAACCACAAGGGAAAAATATTCTGTTTTCTTTTAGTGGGTTTATTTATTTACTTTTGGTGAAGGTGTTCAGGCTGCAGCATCATAGTTGGGAAGAGGTAGAAGGAAAATAAGCAATTTCTAATGGTTCTGAAGTCTATAAAGCTTCCTGGCAGCAATTTTAACATGAGCTGACTGGAAAGATTGCATATTTCCCACAAAAAACAAACACAACATAACAAAAAAAAACAACAAAACAAGCTTTCTCAAACATGACAACAGCAACAAGAAAAATTCCTCTCCAGCCCTGTCCCCTATTTTGCAATTTTCAACTGAAAGACTGGAGAGTTCAAAATATTTTCCTAAACATCTCAATTTCCTTCTCAATAAAAAATCAATTTTTCTGTAGAGTTCTTCTATGAATAAAATTTATCAGTCATTCTTTCTGTCTATTTTCCAGTCAAAAGTAATCTTGAAGGAAAATATTTTAACTGATACCATTTATAATATCAAGAGCTTGAGTGAAGAAAGAATTTGAACATTTTGGAGCATCTGATCTTAACTAGAGTCATGGAAATAGGACTCTTCCTCATTAAATGATTTTGTATTCGAATGGTGTATTCAGATATTACCTCTCTCAGCTAGTATAAAATTATGGAAACTAAGCACTTCTAATCTGATTTCAAATGACTTTCCCTTTTATCAAAACCATCGAAATAGAATTTTTAACAGATGGTATTTTCACTACTTTAATTTTTTACAGAGAATGAGCTAAACTTATTCACAGGGGTGAAGGGACAGGCAGTTGTGGGGGGACATAGAAAGTGAAAGGAAAGGAGAAAGGAGAAGAAATTATCGTAAGTGCTCGGTATGGACTTTTTCCCACAGGAAAAGGAAAAAAAAAAAAAAAAGAATTTTACCCTAGGTTTCAATGGGATTGGAGTCACAGCAGTGTTCAGCACTTTGGAAAAAAATCACACTCCCCAATGTTATTAATATGAGTCATAATTAGAGATGGAACATTTGATCCAAACTCCAATTAACTTCAGGGAAATTTGGATCCAGACTTTATGACTTGAATTTATTTGCACACTGGGCCAAGTCAGAACTCCTGACCCAGTGCTGTCCAATCCTTCCCCCACTAACAAATCTTTGGGGGAATTAGAGATGCATATCTGGTTCCAGATCTGACAGTTATGGTTTGGAGCTTGTTTGAAAGTATATCTTAAAAAAAAAAGAGCACTTTCCACCTTAAAATGGCATTTTTATTTTAGAAAATGTATCTATACAGAAGGAATGTGCTACCAATTTCTTAAGAAGGGCCCAATGCAAGCAACTGATATGCTTTCTCCGACATATTTTCCAGTAAGAGGAAAATACTCACATATTACTTATGTTCCCCCAAATTCCTATCTTTCAGTTCAAGAATCTCTCCCTGGGTTACCAGGTGCATTTTCTGATTGGGTCAGTGAACCTCAGGGCTTGATTCTTTTTCTTGGTCAAGTAGAATCACACTGATTTCTTTAGATTGTTCATTAAACAAGCCATGACTCAAACTGAGGATATGCAGTTATGCCTTTAGCAACACAGGCAGATCTGGAAAACATTTTTGGTTTTCTAAGAGCATATGCTGTTTTATAAGAGCATGTTACAATCTGAATATGGGATTCACAAGAAGGTCTAGGAGAAGGCTCAGATGGTTATATATTTAAAGCTACACTCTAAACTTAATAGAAAATTGTAACTTTGAAAGGATTCTATAATGTATTAGAAAACATTCTTTCCCACAAGGCAAATTAGCAAAAACAATAAAATTTGACACCAAACATAATTGAATGCTACCCTGTTTTAGGTACTCTGGGTCAGATAGATTATGACCTGATATATTTTTCTCCCACTCTATCTAGCAATCTTTTTCAAAATTACTGCAAAATATTATCTTTAGGTAGACAGTAATCAGTTACTTATGAACAGTATTTTACTAAAAAATTTAAGCTGTTTGCTTGAGTTATAAACTCTATGGAGGATTATGCAAAAGATTTTTTTTCCACCTGTATAAACAGAGAATGACTCATTAAATCTTGAGTATTTACCAACACACTGAGGAGGCAACATCATCTGCAGGATAAAGTTTTTGCTCAGGAAGCATTGTTTCTTTTAGTTCATTTGTGTGCCTTAGTGCTCGGCTCAGCACTTCTCACTGTGCCTGTCTCAGTTTCCCATGTGGTGATACGGTATTTGTCTTCTTTAGAAGCCTTTTTTTTTTTTCTCTGTGGATAAGAGATTCTCCTGGGAGCTGTACTTTAATACTTTTGATAGCAACCGCTTTGATTTCAACAGTGGTATTCACAGTTGACGGTAAGCCTCTCAATAAGGCATTCCCAGAGCATGGCCTAAGTAGGACAGAGTATGGAAGAGATGGCAGGACCTTGCTTTTAGTACTCAGCAGAGAAAACACTTGATTTTTCATCTACAAGGCTGGAGCAATGACTAATATTCCAATGGACTGATTTGACAATGATGGCTTTACCTAATGGAATTGATGAATATCAGCCTTTGTATATAGGGAAAATACAGAACACTTTTATTTGCAAGCATTTAACTAAAGACTGTCATTATCGAGAAAAAAAAAGGCAAACACGTTAATCACATGAATCAACAAAGGTCCTGATGGTCTTACATAGCAACATAATCTAATTCCTCCTGTGTTCTGTGGTAAGCCCATTATTTTCAGCTGAACTCTATCAGCCTGACTGACTGCATCAAAAGGAAGATGAGAGGTACACAGTGGTGAAAGCAGTGCACCACAGACCACCTGGTTCTGTAGCATAAAGCCTATGACTTCACAACTTGAGTTTCATGTTTTACCTATGCATTAATTGTGCATATTGCTACGGGTGCACACAGGCAAACAGGTTCTGGCTGTGCCTTGGACTGGCAGGATAACAGTGTATATCATCCTAGAATAAGCTCAGCCCTCGGTGAGTGGCCTGAATCTGCTGGTGCTGACAGATATGGACATGCTCTCAGCTGCCTGAAGCCAGATTTACACCAGTAATGTTTAAGGTTCTAAAAATTCATATTTGCATCCCATTTTCCCAAGATTTGGCAAAAGTTCTTGCGTGGGATATCCATCTCTTCCTTCTTTTACATCTCAGCCAGAGACAAGGACTATGGGCACAGCCTGTTTCCACCCTATTAAATGTCTAGTCCATGTTACGAGGCAAAAAATAAAGGGTCAGAGTGTGTTTAGCTAAAAATTTTCCATCCCTTCCACAATTCTTAGTCTGTACCTGGTTTACCACATACAAAATGACAATCTTAGTGGTGTTAAAAGGACTTCCTTGAGATTTTGGCTTGATTTGGGAATCTAAGCAGTTCAATAGCAAAGCAAATATTTGCTCTAATTACAACACATTGATTTACTGCCTTCTGGGAAGCAATATACTGTTGTGGTAATAATGAAGTTGTTCATGATGGTATATATGTAGGTGTATATATATAAATATGTATATAGATTAATGTAAGTGAAATATCCCAGATTTACTTTATAGCATGGAAAAAAAATTGGCCCCCTGTACAGTATACAATTTTTCCTTCTCTTTGTTCATAAAATGCATTTTAGCTTGGGTGAAAGAGTTTTTGAATCATGAATATTTTATACCAGACTTTAGCCAAAGCCATGATATATCCCAGAAATTAACTTAGGGAAATCTGGTTCTCATTATTCAGTGATGTTCATTGATTTATTTGTTTTCTCAAACAAAGAATTTTAGTCCCCAAACTTGGTATCTACTCAGCTTATTCTTAACCCTTCCAGGGGAGGGGGAGATAATTTATATCTTGGGAAAGTGTTGAATCACTCTTTTTTTTTTATTCTATTGGACTAACTTCTTCTACTATTTGCATCAGCATAAATCAAAATATTTTCCATCCATGTCAGTAGAATTTGGGCCATCTTATCTACTTTTGTATTTGCACTTGAAAGACTTAATGGTCTAATGGGGGAAAGAGAAGAAACGTAGTCATGTGAAATAGAATTTTTTATGTTTTTTAAGCCCTAAAATGCAATTTATTCTCTTCCCTCCTCCTCTTTCCAGTCCCTGTCCAGCATCTGAGTAACTCTGAAAACATCTGAACTCCTCCAGCACAGTACATTTGGACCTGAAAGTTCTCTAGGCACCTGCAGCTCTGCATCGTGTTCATGCCCAGATCTACCCAGGCCTTAATGGAATCCAGAAACTTGGCTGCATGGTACCAAAGTTTTCTGAAGGGCCTAAGCCCATAAACATGCCTAAAGCCCAGTTCATACCTTCAAGTAGGACCAGATCTCTCATAAGATGTAATCATTCTGCTATCTTCTAAAACAAAGATTTTGGAAAATAAGGTGGCTTATTTGCGAGCTTTTAAAAAAATAATCAGCTACAAGTGGATTTACTCAGGTTGTATATAACCCTAGGGACAAATTCTGCCACAGCTTGAGGGGAAAATGAATCCCCAGCCATCAGACAATAGCTTAAGTTCAAAAGAGTTAGGAAAATGCTGTATAATTTATAGAAAAAATATTAATTCAGATTATTTGTTCTTTGGATCAAAAAAGACTTGCACCTTGCTTTCCAACCTCTTACCATTTTGTCTTTCTCTGCATAGGAACAGCTTCATCATCACCATCTCCTTCTCTTGGAAATAATAATGGTAGCTGTGTGGCCACAGGAGAGGGTAGTGGGGCATCTGCCTGCCAGTGTGATTTAAGTGTTCAAACTGTGAGAAGCAGAGGGAGTTTAGGCAGTGCCATGAATCAAGAAGCAGCCCAGTGAAAGTTACAGCAGAAGCAGGAGAACATGATTACCATGCAGTAACTTGTATGACCCTTCTTTTAGGGTTCACTGCAATTGCTAACACAAGACATTAAAGGACTGACTTTTCAAAATGCTGAGTGTGCACAGCTTCTCCCAGCTTCCCTAAAAACAAACAAGAAAGAAGACCATAAAAAGGTAAGATCTGCTTTTCTTTAATTTAAACAGGCATGAGGCATTTAAAGTCAGTATAATAGCTTAAAAATAATAAGTAAAGACTAATAGTTTAAAGCAGAATTTTGTAGCATCGTATCCAACTCAGAGAGCTGATCCACGACTTCTTACTTCATGGGCATAATTTTAAACCAAGTAAAGATCTACACTGACAGAAACTATCATTTGGTATGTGTTCAGTAGCTTTTGTGAAACTAGTTGGCTATCTCAAGCAATGATGCCCATTAGCTTCAGTAGCCAACAGCACTTTGCTATGAGTGCCACATTTCTGCTTACAAACATGACTGGCGCATTAATATCTTCCTTTTATGCTTTGTCCTGAATAAATAGATCCCTTCTGTAAGAAAAAGCTAAAGTAGGTCTATTTGGGGTCACACTGAACTTCTCTGAACTGCAAGTGACTGACAAAGAGCAGTTGCATTCTGGACATGTCTCTAGCATCACAGCTCTCACCAACATTCTGGGCTTCACCCTAGAATCCTCTTCTTAAATGTAAATTGTGTTATGAACACAGTTATGAACACAGTTAATGGGAGAAATATAGGGGAGAAATTACACAGAATCACAGAATGTTTAAGGTTGGAAGGGACCTCTAGAGATCATGCAGTCCAACCTTCCCGCTCGAGCAGGCACACCTAGAGCATGTGGCACAGGGCGGCATCCAGGTGGGTTTTGAAGACCTCCAGAGAAGGAGACTCCACAACCTCCCTGGGCAGCCTGTTCCACTGCTCTGTCACCCTCACTGTAAAGAAGTTCCCCCTCATCTGGGATGGAAATTCCTGTGTTTCAACTTACATTCATCATCCCTTGTCCTGTCACTGGCCACCACTGAGAAGACATTGGCCCCTTTTCCCTACATTCTCCCTTCATGTACTTATATATATTAATCAGATCCCCTCTCAGCCTTCTCTTCTCCAGAGAAAACAGGCCCAGCTCACTCAATCTCTCTTCATACAAGAGATGGTCCAGTCTCTTAATCATCTTTGTAGCTTTTTGCTGGCCCCTCTCAAAGAGGGTCCAGCACATAACTTTTATACTGGGGAGCCCAGAACTGCACACAATATTCCAGCTGTGGCCTCACCAGAGCTGAGTAGAGGGGCAGAATCATCTCCCTTGACCTACTGGCAACACTCCTCCTGATGCAGGCCAGAATCCCATTGGTCTTCTTGGCCATGAGGGCACACTGCTAACTCATGGTTAACTTGGTGTCAACCAAGACTTCCAGGACCTCTCTGCGGAGCTGCTTTCCAGCAGGTCGACCCCTAATCTGTCCTGGTGCCTGGGGTTATTCCTCCCCAGGTGCAGGACCCTACA